>CM024755.1:184780406-185173960 GCA_014218235.1 Colocasia esculenta | reverse complement strand
TCCGGGAGCGTGGTCGCGGGCCGTCGATGCGATCGCATACGGACACCTCTTCGCTCAAACGGGCATAACTTTCCGCTCGGTTACGGAAATCGCTTGTAAGACCACAATTCGGAATCAGCACTCAGAGATGCCGACGCTCCTAATTGCCTAAGGCGATAAGACGTCGTTTCGGGGTCCAAAACCGCCGTTTCGCACTCCAAAATGCCTAAGGCAATAGCGACTCCTCGATTACGTGAATCGCTGGCATAGCCCACACACGAGCCGGCCTGTACAGCGGGATCGGAAGTCGTGTTCCACTCGTCGCGAGAATCCCACCCCAGGCGGTTATATGGGTGCTCGAACATCGCCGATATAGTCACACCCTCTAGTTATTCACACCTTCGCAAAAGAACTGGGCATAACTTTCCGCCCGGCATCAGAATCGCTTATGTGATGAAAATTAGGAATCGGCACTCCGAGACGGTCGACAGGGAGCTAGTTTCGCAAAATTCCGTTCCGGGGCCGAAATTCCGCCCTGGAGCGTGTGTTATAGCACACCGACAGTCATACCATTCGATTGGACGCGGATATCTGTTCGCCCGGGGGTCGGAACCGCCCGCGAGGTGCCAATTCGGAATCGAAACTTCGACCCGGTCGGTAAAAGGTCGCATTCGGAGATTTCCGGTCCGTCGTAGAATTTCCTCTCCGGAGCGTGGTCGCGGGCTGTCGATCGATCGCATACGGACACCTCTTCGCTCAAACGGGCATAACTTTCCGCTCGGTTATCGGAATCGCTTAAAAGACCACAATTGGAATCGCACTCAGAGACTTCCGACGCACCCTTCTGGCCTACGGCGAGATAAGACATCGTTTGGGGTCCAAAACCCACCGTTTCACACTCTGAAATTGCGATTCAAGCGACGATCGCCCCCATTCAAGGTTTTTCTGGCAGTAGCGCCTCCCTCGATTACGAATCGCTGGCGGAGCACACACACGAAGCCGACCTGTCACGACGATCGGAAATCGTGTTTCAACTCGCGCGAGATCTCCACCCCAGGTCGTTGATATGGGTGCTCGAACATCGCCGATATAGTCACCCCTCTAGTTTATTCCCCACACCTTCAGCCAAAGAACTAGGCATAACTTTCCGCTCGGACATCAGAATCGCTTATGTGATGACAATTCGGAATCGGCACTCCGAGACGGTCGACATGGCACTAGTTTCACGAAATTCCGTTCCGGGGCCGAAATTCCACCCCAAAGCGTGTGTTATAGTACACCGACAGCCGTACCATTCGATCAACGGGATATCTGTTCGCCGGCGGTCGGAACGCCTGCGAGGCCCCAATTCGGAATCGACACTTCGACCCGGCCGGTAAAAGGTTCGCATTCGGAGATTTCCGGTCCGGCACAAAATTCCTCTCCGGGAGCGTGGTCGCGGGCCGCCGATGCGATCGCATACGGACACCTATTCACTCAAATGGGCATAACTTTCCGCTCGGTTATCGGAATCGTTTATAAGACCACAATTCAGAATCGGCACTCAGAGACGTCCGACGCGTCGTAATTGCCTAAGGCGATATGACGTCGTTTCGGTGTCCGAAAACCGCCGTTTTCGCACTTGAAATTGCGATTCTAGCCGACGACCTCCCCATTCCAAGGTTTTCTGGCAGTAGCGACCCTCGATTACGCAAACGCTGGCGGAGCCCACACACGGAGCCGGCTGTCACGGCGATCGGAGTCGTGTTCAACTCGTCGCGAGATCTCCACCCCAGGTCATTGATATGGGTGCTCGAACATCGCCGATATAGTCACCCCCTCTAGTTTATTCCCACCCTTCAGCCAAGGAACTGAGCATAACTTTCCGCCCGGGCATCAGAATCGCTTATGTGATGACAATTAGGAATCGGCACTCCGAGACGGTCGACAGGGAGCTAGTTTCGCGAAATTCCGTTCCGGGGCGAAATTCCGCCCGGAGCGTGTGTTATAGTACACCGACAGTCGTACCATTCGATCAAACGCGGATATCTGTTCGCCCGGGGGTCGGAACCTCCCGCGAGGCGCCAATTCGGAATCGGCACTTCGACCCGGTCGGTAAAAGGTCACATTCGGAGATTTCGACTCCGGCGTAAAATTCCTCTCCGGGAGCGTGGTCGCGGGCCGTCGATGCGATCGCATACGGACACCTCTTCGCTCAAACGGGCATAACATTCCGCTCGGTTATCGGAATCGCTTATAAGACCACAATTCGGAATCGGCACTCAGAGACGCCCGACGCCCCCTTTTGGCCTAAGGCGATAAGGAATCGTTTCGGGGTCAAAAACCCACCGTTTCGCACTCTGAATTCCGATTCTAGCCGACGATCGCCCCCATTCCAAGGTTTCTCAGAGACGCCGACGCCCCTTTGGCCTAAGGCGATAAGGAATCGTTTCGGGGTCAAAAACCCACCGTTTCGCACTCTGAAATTCCGATTCTAGCCGACGATCGCCCCCATTCCAAGGTTTTCTGGCAGTAGCGACTCCCTCAATTACGCGAATCGCTGGCGGAGCACACACACGGAGTCGGCCTGTCATGGCGATCGGAAGTCGTGTTCAACTCGTTGCGAGATCTCCACCCCAGATCGTTGATATGGGTGCTCGAACATCGCCGATATAGTCACCCCCTCTAGTTTATTCCCACACCTTCAGCCAAAGAACTGAGCATAACTTTCCGCCGGACATCAGAATCGCTTATGTGACGACAATTCGGAATCGGCACTTCGAGACGGTCGACAGGGCGCTAGTTTTGCGTAATTCGTTCGGGGCCGAAATCCACCGAGAGTGGTGTTATTAGTACACCGACAGACGTACCATTCGATCAGACGCGGATCTTGTTCGCCGGGGTCGGAACCGCCCGCGAGGCCCCAATTCGGAATCGGCACTTCGACCCGGTCGGTAAAAGGTCGCATTCAGAGATTTCCGGTCTGGCACAAAATTCCTCTCCGGGAGCGTGGTCGCCGGCCGTCGATGCGATCCATACGGACACCTCTTCACTCAAACGGGCATAACTTTTCGCTCGGTTATCGGAATCGCTTATAAGACCACAATTCGGATCGGCACTCAGAGACGCCGATGCCTCCTAATGCCTAAGTCGTTAGATGTCGTTCGGTGTCCAAAAACTGCCATTTCGCAATCCGAAATGCGATTCTAGCCGACGATCTCCCATTCCAAGGTTTTCTGGCAGTAGCGACTCCCTCGATTACGCGAATCGCTGGCGGAGCACACACACGGAGCCGGCCTATCACGGCGATCGGAAGTCGTGTTCAACTCGTCGCGAGATCTCCACCCCAGGTCGTTGATATGGGTGCTCGAACATCGCCGATATAGTCACCCCTTCTAGTTTATTCCCACACCTTCAGCCAAAGAACTGGGCATAACTTTCCGCCCGGGCATCAGAATCGCTTATGTGATGACAATTCGGAATCGGCACTCCGAGATGGTCGACAGGGTGCTAGTTTCGCGAAATTCAGTTCCGGGGCCGAAATTCCGCCCCGGACCGTGTGTCACCGACAGCCGTACCATTCGATCGGACGCGGATATCTGTTCGCCGAGGGGTCGGAACCGCCCGCGAGGCCCCAATTCTGAATCAGCACTTCGACCCGGTCGGTAAAGGTTGCATTCAGAGATTTCCAGTCCGGCGCAAAATTCCTCTCCGGGAGTGTGGTCGCAGGCCGTCGATGCGATCGCATACGGACACCTCTTCGCTCAAACGGGCATAACTTTCCGCTCGGTTATCGGAATCGCTATAAGACCACAATTCGGAATCGGCACTCAGAGACGCCCGACGCCCCTTTAATGCCTAAGGCGATAAGACGTGGTTTCAGGGTTCAAAAACTCTGTTTCGCACTCCAAAATTGTGATTCTAGCCCACGATCTCCCCCATTCCAAGGTTTTCTGGCAGTAGCGACTCCCTCGATTACGCGAATCACTGGCGGAGACCTCACACGGATCCGCCTGACACGCGATCGGAAGTCGTGTTCAACTCGTCGCGAGATCTCCACCCAGGTCGTTGATATGGGTGCTCGAACATCGCCGATATAGTCACCCCTCTAGTTTATTCCCACACCTTCAGCCAAAGAACTGGGCATAACTTTCCGTCCGGACATCAGAATCACTTATGTGACGAAATTCGGAATCGGCACTCCGAGACGGTCGACAGGGCGCTAGTTTCGCGAAATTCCGTTCCGGGCCGAAATTCCGCCCGGAGCGTGTGTTATAGTACACCGACAACAGTAGCATTCGATCGGACGCAGATATCTGTTCGCCCGGGGGTCGGAACCGCCCGCGAGCCCAATTCGGAATCGGCACTTCGACCCGATCGGTAAAAGGTCGCATTCGGAGATTTCCGGTCCGGCGCAAAATTTCTCTCCGGGAGCGTGGTCGCGGGCCGTCGATGCGATCGCATACGGACACCTCTTCGCTCAAACAGGCATAACTTCCGCTCGGTTATCGGAATCGCTTATAAGACCACAATTCGAAATCGGCACTCAGAGACGTCCGACGCCCTCTTTGGCCTAAGGCGATAAGACATCATTTCGGGGTCCAAAAACCACCGTTTCGCACTCCGAAATTGTGATTCTAGCCGACGATCGCCCCATTCAAAGGTTTTCTGGCAGTAGTAGGACTCCCTCGATTACGCGAATCGTTGGCGGAGCACACACACGGAGCCGGCCTATCACGACGATCGGAAGTCGTGTTCAACTCGTCGCGAGATCTCTACCCTAGGTCGTTGATATGGGTGCTCGAACATCGCCGATATAGTCACCCCCTCTAGTTTATTCCCACACCTTCAGCCAACGAACTGGGCATAACTTTTCGCCTGGACATCAGAATTGCTTATGTGATGACAATTCGGAATCGGCACTCCGAGACGGTCGACAAGGCGCTAGTTTCGCGAAATTCCGTTTTGGGGCCGAAATTCCACCCCGGAGCATGTGTTATAGTACATCGACAGCCGTACCATTCGATCAGACGCGGATATCTGTTCGCCGGGGGTCGGAACCGCCCGCGAGGCCCCAATTCGGAATCGGAACTTCGACTCGGTCGGTAAAAGTCGCATTCGGAATTTCCGGTCCGGCACAAAATCCTCTCCGGGAGCGTGGTCGCGGTCCGTCGATGCGATCGCATACGGACACCTCTTCGCTCAACGGGCATAACTTTCCGCTCGGTTATCGGAATCACTTATAAGACAACAATTCGAATCGACACTCAGAGACGCCCGACGCCTCTTAATTGCCTAAGGCGATAAGACATCGTTTCGGTGTCCAAAAAACTGCCGTTTCGCACTCCAAAATTGCGATTCTATCCGACGATCTCCCATTCCAAGTTTTTGGCAGTAGCGACTCCCTCGATTACGCGAATCGCTGACGGAGTCCACACGGAGCCGGTTTGTCACGGCGATCGGAAGTCGTGTTCAATCGTCGCGAGATCTCCACCCAGGTCATTGATATGGGTGCTCGAACATCGCCGATATAGTCACCCCCTCTAGTTTATTCCCACCCTTCAGCCAAAGAACTGGGCATAACTTTCCGCCCGGGCATCAGAATCGCTTATGTGACGACAATTTGGAATCGGCACTCCGAGACGGTCGAGAGGCGTTAGTTTCGTGAAATTCCGTTCCGGGGCCGAAATTCCGCCCCGAGAGCGTGTGTTATAGTACACCGACAGCGTACCATTCGATCAGACGCGGATATCTGTTCGCCAGGGGGTCGGAACCGCCCGCGAGGCGCCAATTCAGAATCGGCACTTCGACCCGGTCGGTAAAAGGTGGCATTCGAGATTCCGGCGCACAAGATTCCTCTCCGGGAGCGTGGTCGCGGGCCGTCGATGCGATCGCATACGGACACCTCTTCGCTCAAACGAGCATAACTTTCCGCCCGGTTATCGAATCGCCTAAGACCACAATTCGGAATCGGCACTCAGAGACGCCCGACGCCTCTTATTGCCTAAGGCGATAAGACGTCGTTTCGGGTCCAAAACGCCGTTTCGCACTTCGAAATTGCGATTCTAGCCGACGATCCCCCCATTCCAAGGTTTCTGGCAGTAGCGACTCCCTCAATTACGCGAATCGTAGGAGGAGCACACACACGCAGCCGGACTATCACGGCGATTGGAAGTCGTGTTCAACTCGTCGCGAGATCTCCACCCCAGGTCGTTGATATGGGTGCTCGAACATCGCCGATATAGTCACCCCCTCTAGTTCTATCCCACACCTTCAGCCAAAGAACTGGGCACTTTCCGCCCGGGCATCAGAATCGCTTATGTGACGACAATTTGGAATCGGCACTTCGAGACGGTCGACAGGGTGCTAGTTTCGCGAAATTCCGTTATGGGGCCGAAATTCCGCCCCGGAGCGTGTGTTATAGTACACCGACAGCCGTACCATTCGATTGGACGCGAATATCCGTTCGCCCGGTGGTCGGAACCGCCCGCGAGGCGTCAATTCGGAATCGGCACTTCGACCCGGTCGGTAAAAGGTCGCATTCGGAGATTTCCGGTCCGACGCAAAATTCCTCTCCGGGAGCGTGGTCGCGGGCCGTCGATGCAATCGCATACGGACACCTCTTCGCTCAAAGGCATAACTTTCCGCTCGGTTATCGGAATCGCTTAGAAGACCACAATTGGAATCGGAACTCAGAGACGCCCGACGCCCCCTAATTGCCTAAGGCGATAAGACGTCGTTTCGGCGTCCAAAAACCGCCGTTTCGCACTCCGAATTCCGATTCTAGCCGACGATCTCCCCATTCCAAGGTTTCTAGCAATAGCGACTCCCTCGATTACGCGAATCGCTGGCATAGCCCCACCACGGAGCCGGCCTGTCACGGCGATCGGAAGTCGTGTTCCACTCGTCGCGAAATCTCCACCCCAGGTCGTTGATATGGGTGCTCGAACATCGCCGATATAGTCACCCCCTCTAGTTTATTCCCACACCTTCAGCCAAAGAACTGGGCATAACTTTCCGCCCGGGCATCAGAATCGCTTATGTGATGATAATTAGGAATCGGCACTCCGAGACGGTCGACAGGGAGCTAGTTTCGTGAAATTCCATTCCGGGGCCGAAATTCCGCCCTGGAGCGTGTGTATAGTACACCGACAGTCGTACCGTTCGATCGGACGCGGATATCTGTTCGCCCGGGGGTAGGAACCGCCCGCGAGGCGCCAATTCGGAATCGGCACTTCGACCCGATCGGTAAATGGTCACATTCGGAGATTTTCGGTCCGGCGTAAAATTCCTCTCCGGGAGCGTGGTCGCGGGCCGTCGATGCGATCGCATACGGACACCTCTTCGCTCAAACGGGCATAACTTTCCGCTCGGTTATCAGAATCGCTTATAAGACCACAATTCGGAATCGGCACTCAGAGACGCCCGATGCCCCCTTTTGGCCTAAGGCGATAAGACATCGTTTCGGGGTCCAAAAACCACCGTTTCACACTCTGAAATTGCGATTCTAGCCGACGATCTCCCCCATTCCAAGGTTTTCTGGCAGTAGCGACTCCCTCGATTACGCGAATCGCTGGCGGAGCACACACACGGAGCCGGCCTGTCACGGCGATCGGAAGTCGTGTTCAACTCGTCGCGAGATCTCCACCCCAAGTCGTTGATATGGGTGCTCGAACATCGCCGATATAGTCACCCCCTCTAGTTTATTCCCACACCTTCAGCCAAAGAACTGGGCATAACTTTCCGCCCGGGCATCAAAATCGCTTATGTGACGACAATTTGGAATCAGCACTCCGAGACGGTCGACGGTGTAGTTTCGTGAAATTCCGTTTCGGGGCCGAAATTCCGCCCGGAGCGTGTGTATAGTACACCGACAACCGTACCATCGATCGGACGCGGATATCCGTTCGCCAGGGGTCGGAACCGCCCGTGAGGTGCCAATTCGGAATCGGCACTTCGACCCGGTCGGTAAAAGGTCGCATTCGGAGATTTCCGGTCCAGCGCAAAATTCCTCTCCAGGAGCGTGGTCGCGGGCCGTCGATGCGATCGCATACGGACACTTCGCTCAAACGGCATAACTTTCCGCTCGGTTAACGGAATCGCTTGTAAGACCACAACTCGGAATCGGCACTCAGAGATGCTCGACGCCTCCTAATTGCCTAAGGCGATAAGACGTCGTTTCGGCGTCCAAAAACCGCCGTTCGCACTCCGAAATTGCGATTCTAGCCGACGATCTCCCCATTCCAAGGTTTTCTGGCAATAGCGACTCCCTCGATTACGCGAATCGCTGGCATAGCCCACACACGGAGCCGGTGTCACAGCGATCGGAAGTCGTGTTCAACTCGTCGCGAGATCTCCACCCCAGGTCGTTGATATGGGTGCTCGAACATCGCCGATATAGTCACCCCTCTAGTTTATTCCCACACCTTCAGCCAAAGAACTGGCATAACTTTCCGCCCGGGCATCAGAATCGCTTATGTATGACAATTCGGAATCGGCACTCCGAGACGGTCGACAGGGAGCTAGTTTCGCGAAATTCCGTTCCGGTGCCGAAATTCCGCCCTGGAGCGTGTGTTATAGTACACCGACAGTCGTACCATTCGATCGGACGCGGATATCTGTTCGCCGGGGGTCGGAACGCCTGCGAGGCGCCAATTCGGAATCGGCACTTCGACCTGGTCGGTAAAGGGTCAATTCGGAGATTTCCGGTCCGGCGTAAATTCCTCTCCGGGAGCGTGGTCGCGGGCCGTCGATGCGATCGCATACGGACACCTCTTCGCTCAAACGGGCATAACTTTCCGCTCGGTTATCGGAATCGCCTATAAGACCACAATTTGGAATGGCACTCAGAGACGCCCGACGCCCTTCTGGCCTAAGGCGATAAGACATCGTTTCGGGGTCCAAAACCCACCGTTTCACACTCTGAAATTGCGATTCTAGCCGACGATCGCCCCCATTCCAAGGTTTTCTGGCAGTAGCGAGTCCCTCGATTACGCGAATCGCTAGCGGAGCACACATACGGAGCCGGCCTGTCACGGCGATCGGAAGTCGTGTTCAACTCGTCGCGAGATCTCCACCCCAGGTCGTTGATATGGGTGCTCGAACATCACCGATATAGTCACCCCCTCTAGTTTATTCCCACACCTTCAACAAAGAACTAGGCATAACTTTCCGCTCGGATATCAGAATCGCTTATGTGATGACAATTCGGAATCGGCACTCCGAGACGGTCAACATGGCACTAGTTTCACGAAATTCCGTTCTGGGGCCGAAATTCCACCCCAAAGCGTGTGTTATAGTACACCGACAGCCGTACCATTCGATCAGACGCGGATATCTGTACGCCCGGGGGTCGGAACCGCCCGCGAGGCCCCAATTCGGAATCGGCACTTCGACCCGGTCGGTAAAAGGTCGCATTCGGAGATTTCCGGTCCGGCACAAAATTCCTCTCCGGGAGCGTGGTCGCGGGCCGTCGATGCGATCGCATACGGACACCTATTCACTCAAACGGGCATAACTTTCCGCTCGGTTATCGGAATCGTTTATAAGACCACAATTCGGAATCGGCACTCAGAGCCGCCCGACGCCTCGTAATTGCCTAAGGCGATAAGACGTCATTTCGGTGTCCAAAAACTGCCGTTTCGCACTCCTAAATTGCGATTTTAGCCGACGATCTCCCCATTCCAAGGTTTTCTGGCAGTAGCGACTCCCTCGATTACGCGAATCGCTGGTGGAGCCCACACACGGAGCCGGCCTGTCACGGCGATCGGAAGTCGTGTTCAACTCGTCGCGAGATCTCCACCCCAGGTCATTGATATGGGTGCTCGAACATCGCCGATATAGTCACCCCCTCTAGTTTATTCCCACACCTTCAGCCAAAGAACTGGGCATAACTTTCCGCTCGGGCATCAGAATCGCTTATGTGACGACAATTCGGAATCGGCACTCCGAGACGGTCGACAGGGCGCTAGTTTCGCAGAATTCCGTTCCGGGGCCAAATTCCGCCCGGAGCGTGTGTTATAGTACACCGACAGAGTACCATTCGATCGGACACGATATCTGTTCGCCGGGGGTCGGAACCGCCCGCGAGGCCCCAATTCGGAATCGACACTTCGACTCGGTCGGTAAAATGTGCATTTGGAGGTTTCCGGTCCGGCGCAAAATTCCTATCCGGGAGCGTGGTCGCGGGCCATCGATCGATGCGATCGCATACGAACACCTCTTCGCTCAAACGGGCATAACTTTCGGCTCGGTTATCGGAATCGCTATAAAAGACCACAATTCGGAAACGACACTTAGGGACGCCCGACGCCTCCATATGGCCTAAGGCGATAAGACGTCGTTTCGGGGTCAAAAACCATTGTTTCGCACTCCGAAATTGTGATTCTAGCCGACGATCTTCCCCATTCCAAGGTTTCTGGCAGTAGCGACTCCCTCGATTACGCAAATCGCTGGCGGAGCCCACATCGGAGCCAGCCTGTCACGGCGATCAGAAGTCGTGTTCAACTCATCGCGAGATCTCCTCCCCAGGTCGTTGATATGGGTGCTCGGACATCGCCGATATAGTCACCCCTCTAGTTTATTCGCACCCCTTCAGCCAAAGAACTGGGCATAACTTTCCGCCCGGGCGTCAGAATCGCTTATGTGACCGCAATTCGGATGGCACTCCGAGACGGTCGACAGGGGCTAGTTTCGTGGAATTCCGTTCCGGGGCCGAAATTCGCCCGGAGCGTGTGTGTACACCACAACCGTACCGTTCCATCGGACGCGGATATCTGTTCGCCCGGGGATCGGAACCGCCCGCGAGGCCCCAATTCGGAATCAGCACATCGACCCGGTCGGTAAAAGGTCGCATTAGGAAATTTCAGGTCCGACGCAAAAATCCTCTCCGGGAGCGTGGTCGCGGGCCGTCGATACGATCGCATACGGACACCTCTTCGCTCAAATGGGCATAACTTTCCGCTCGGTTATCAGAATCGCTTATAAGACCACAATTCGGAATCGGTAGTCAGAGACGCCTGACGCCCCCTTTTGGCCTAACGCGATAAGACGTCGTTTCGAGGTCCAAAAAACCACCATTTCGCACTCCAAAATTGTGATTCTAGCCGACGATCTCCCCCATTCAAGGTTTTCTGGCAGTAGTGACTCTCTCGATTACGCGAATTGCTGGCGGAGCCACACACGGGGCCGTCCTGTCACGGCGATCGGAAGTCGTGTTCAACTCGTCGCGAGATCTTCACCCCAGGTCGTTGATATGGGTGCTCGAACATCACCGATTAGTCACCCTCTCTAGTTTATTCCCACCCCTTCAGCCAAGAACTGGGCATAACTTTCCGCCCGGGCGTTGTAGACACCCGGTTTTGACTAATGGGTTTGAACCACTTTCTGTTGTCTTAGTGGGCCCCTATTTGGTCACTCACCTTGAGCCCATCATTTGCCTTGTTTTGAGCCCTTTAAGCCATTAAAATGCCTGGAAATCCCGAAATTTGTCACTTGAGAGAGTCCTTGGGGGGTAATAACTCTTGTCTTATCATGTAGTTGACTGATAATTCTCAAATAATCTGGATTTATTGTCGCGACGCCTCGTGGCGCTGCGTCTCTAGTCGCGACAGTTCGGGCGGTCGCGACAGCCCATGCATTATCCATGCACGTGGGCAATGCTGTCGCGCCCTCCCGTGCCGTCGCGTCTTAGTCGCGACCCTACGATACGTCGCGACAATGACCGAATCCTCTGGCCTCTATAACTACCCCCTATTTATCCTCCTTTGAACTCAACTTAATCCTAAGGATTATCCTTACCCCTTGGGGCGAGATCCTAGCCTTAGGGACTCTCCTAGGGATCCCTAAGGACTCTCAATCCGATTTTTATAAGGCTTTATCTCCCATTATGATTTGTAAAACTATTTTGATGAGATAATGTCACTTATTCTCACTCCAAGCTCTATATAAGCAAGGCCCCTCCTCAAGGACGAGGAGAGCCTCATTACCACCCCGAAGGGCTGAAAATTCCTCTCACCCATACTTAGCACCACAGCCACTCATTTTGCTATTTTCCTTCACATTCCACTCCACGAAAGCCACTCCTTTCACCATTAACGGAGCACGGAATGTGAAGAGGGCGACTCCGACGATCTCCTGGAGCTCTTGCACATCCTTGGAGCTGCACTCACGCCAGGGAGTCGCCCAATGGGGCTCATTTTCTTCTCCTTCTCTCCTCTTACTTCTACATGCATTTTTGTGTTATTTTAGATAGAGCACTTTCACTATCTACCCACTTTTTCCCACACCCATAGGGGTTTAAAACCACCCCAGGTGCGTTCCCACCATGGTTCTCCACTGTCTTTCATTTTTAGAATAGATACTATGCTTAACGTATTCTATAGGGCTTTTTGTGATTTTCTTGGTTGGCAGGCAAGCAGGTGAAATCTACGAGAAGCTCTGGTTCTCCGGCCGGCTGGAGGACGAGAAGAGGTCCTTACCTTATTTCTTCCGCATTCAGAGAACGCGATGGCCGAGGGTGACGCGACCATAGACGCGTCGACGAAAGCTGACGCGACATCAGTCTATCGCGGCGCCCATGGCGACCGCAACACCAGGTCTGTTCCTGTTCTCTCTCCTTTTCCTAGTTTAAGTCAGCCATTATCTCATTTTCTTCTTAGGCGACTTGCTAGGTGGCGATCACATCCTATTTTCTATGTTATAGTTTTAGTATCCATGTTTGTGTCGAGGGAAGCACAATCCCTGTGATTACACCTTTTGGCGATCACGGTGGGACCTTCTGCCACCCTCGTAGATTTTTCTGATGTTTGCTTGCCATGCTTTCTTGTTGTTTGTCATAGTGCCCTGTTAATGTTTTGATCTTTGTTTCCTGCGCATTCCCCTGCTCTGTCATTGTCGCGACCGATCGCGTTGACGCGACGTTCGCGACGCAACGGGGGACGCGTTATGAGTCAGTGTTTGTTATACACCATGTCCTCTCTATCCAATGCCCATGAGAGCATGCATCTTTGTTACATTGCCTAGATCATGTTTGCTTGTCCTGTCTGTTAGTATCCTGTCAAGGTTCGGGTTTTCCGTTTAGTTTTATTTGTAAGTTTCAGTTACTATCGCGGCAGCAAGAGAGGACGCGAACATGTCGCGGCTTGGCCAAACGTCGCGTTATCAGGTTTGCTTTGTATGTTACTGTTTTATCCATGAATCAGTTTTGTCTGCTTCCTGACTCATGTTGTATCATTATAGAGTCTCTTGGCTTTCTTAGTTTTATAGGATAGTCTGTTTGAGTTGGGGGGTGACTCACTGTGTTTTTTCGGGCCTCTGTCATTATCGCGGCAGCCGCGCTGTCGCGATAGGGTCGCGGTGTACCCGGCCATCGCGACTCGCCCGAGGACTTGTCTTGTCGCCCTGTTTGCTCCTTATCTTCATTCTTGCATACATTTGGGGCATTTAGTCCCTTGCATACGCTGCTCATCCCATTTGATCAGGTTCCCCCTGGTTGAGTGAGTCCTCTCACCTACGAGCACTCGTAGGCTGACTCGGGCCCACCTTCCGAGGACCTCCGTAAGTCCCCGTGGCCTTACGCACGTTGCGGTTCGCCGGGCTGGTTGTACCAGTTGTACCCTTAGTTTGAGCCATCCTCGTGTGTGAGTGTGCACCACCCTTAGCCATACCGGAGCACTTGAGTCCATTCCTATTCGGACCGCATGACGAGTGACATCTCTTTAATCAATTCACTAAAAGGTCAAGTTCAAACCTTAAGAAATTTACGTTTTAAGCATGATAACTTGAGTGCTTTGATCCCCTTCTCATCTCTGTCTTTCTTGTCGTGATAGAGTTTAGGTGTGTCACCTTCCCCAAATTGGTTGGGGGTGTATGCGTCATTGTTTAGGGAGATCGAGTCAGTCCCCTCCAATCCTTGTGCTTTATCATAATCCCTCTTCGACATGGACCAATTCTGGGTCCTTGCCGACGATGCCCTTCCCTTGGGTTGCTCGAGGAGGTGGCCCAACCTTCCATGGCCACTCTCCCGGGGCATATCCAGCCTCTCCATCACTGGGATTCGATCCCGTCCTCCTTCTCCTCCTGGGGGTGATGACCCCCATTCTCAATTCAGCCAGCTCCTTCCTCACCTCACTCCGGACCAAGTCCGAGAGTTCATAGCTGCTGCCAAGGGGAAACAACCTTTATCTCCCCGGGGTCAAAATTCAGCCCGACCGGCGGATTCCTCGCCCACGTCGCTTCAGCTCCCCACCTTTCTTCGTCTGGGGCAGATCCTACACCTCTCCGTCCTCGGGCCATTCATTTTTCAGAACCAAGCTACCTTCCCCACGAGATGTTCGGCCTCGATCCCCTCCAACTACGTACTATACGGCCGAACCAGCTCTTCCCCTCCTCGCGAGAGGTCTCATTCTTTGAGCAGCCACGCTCCCTTGTCTCTACGCATCAAGTCCAATCCCCTCCGATTTCTTTGCGGAGTGGACAAGCATGAAGAAGGAGCTTCATGACCTCCGGAGACAGATCGATCCTCGGAAGGTAGCTGACATCGCCCTCCCATCCTTCCAATACCTCCGGGTACCTCCCCAGTCCGAGCTACCTGTATATCGTCGATACTCTGGGGTAGGGGACCCCTATGTTCATTTGAAGGATTTTGTCTATGAATCAGCACCACACAAATATGACCGCCATCTCATGGCGTACCTGTTCAGAAAATCCTTAGATGGTCCAGCTTTAGAGTGGTTCTATTCATTGCCTCCCGAGGAAGCCGAGGACTTCCAAATCGTCCAAGAAAGGTTTCTGCAGCAATTCCAGGATCGGGTGGGACCCGAATACTCTTTGTGGATTTGGTAGCTGAAAAGATGAAGCCAGAAGAGGTTTCTCCACCTATGCTGACGGTGGCGCTCCTTGGCCGCCAAGGTCCGTTGCCCAATGCCTGAGGAGGGAAAGGTAAAGCTGTTGATCTCCAATGCCACACCAACCTACCGAGCTATTTTGGCCATGAACGACATTTCTACCATGCACCAACTATATAGTCGAGCCCGTTTCATTCAAACCCAACTCAAGGACTCGCCTATACATTCCATGTTTGAGACCCCCAGGCCCGTTATGCCAAGAAGCCGCAAGGCCCAGTCACCGAGGGATCCAGACCAATGAACAAGTAGGTGCCGTTAGCAATCCCCAAGGCCCAGTAGGTAGGTCTCCCTATACCCAGCAAACCCAACAGTCTTGGAACAACAACAACAATAGGCAGCCACCTCCCCAAGGACAAAATCCTCCTCAAGATCAGCGCCAATACTCCCAGGTCCCTCCACCTCAAAATGGCTATGCCCCCAGGAAGCCCAATGGACCCAAGAGAGCCCATACCCTCCATTGCCCGAGTCTCTAGCTGATGTCTTTGCAGCCCTCATGTCACTAAATGCCCTAAGACTCCCTCCTGAGAAGGCAAATTGGAATATGGCGGCCGATCAAACAAAGTACTGCGTCTATCATCGTCATCCGGGCCACAATGTGTCCGATTGCTTCCAATTCTGGGACATGATATATGATCTCCATGAGCAGAACCAGATTGATTGGGCGGAGATGAAGAGATTAATCCAAACTTTGAGGGACCAGCAGGGCCAGAGGCAACAACAGCAACAACAGAGGCGACAGCAGCCGCAGCAACAACACAACAGCAACAGCAACAACACAGCAGTACCAACCTTCCAGTAGCATACCAGCAAAACACAGCAGCAGCAGCCGCAGCAGCCGGCAAATGATCTAGGCATAATCCGTAATCCCATGCCGCAACATCAGCCTGCTCCGAACCCTCAACCAGCTCCACCACCTCCTCCACCTGCGCATGTTAACCCGTCATCCACCATCCACCACCAGAAGCCCAGTGGGCCTTCGATGACGACCATGAGGTAGGCCAGCTTCTGGTTATTTCTCACGTCACGCCCACTGCTCCCGCACCTACATCCACCATGCCTCCCTCCCACACCCCCACATTGCCACCATCACCTCGCCATCCTATTCCCCTGTCATGACCCATTATTCCTCCACCAACAACGTCCCTTTCTCCCCTACACCAGCACCATTACTAGCCAACCCTTCTATCCTTGACACCCTACCCCTCCACTCCACCATAATCTTGCCCTCCGGAGCGGGCGAATGTTCCATCGGATGTACCCTAACGCATCCGTGCCTATGCCAGGTCAACCAAGCCAACAAACCAACAATCAGCAACAACAAGATACAGAAGAGATTGATCCGGCACCGGGAACCCAATATGATATCCTGAAGCACCTGATCAGACCCCCGCCAAGATTTCCATATTAGAGCTCATTAAGAGATCACAGACTCACCAGGACGCTCTCAGGGCCTTTTTGCAAAGAGTCATGGTCAGCGAAGACATGAATCCGGACAACCTACCCTCAGTGCTCTCAATAGTGAACAAAGGACCCACCATTACCTTTTCTGACGGTGAGTTGGCTGCCCCAGAAGCCAAAAAAATGCCCTTATGTGTGACACTCACCATAAACAAAGTGGCCGTCGATGCAGCTCTAGTGGACACAGGAGCCTCTATTAATGTATGTCCACTAAGCACTCTTAGAGCGTGCAACATATCGGAACGTCAACTGCAGCCCACGCCTACCACCATCGCTGCGTATGACAATTCGCGACGTGCCTGCCATGGAGTCATCACTTTGCAAGCAGAATTGGGCCCTCTCGTCATGTCTGTGGAATTCTATGTATTGAACATTGATCACACCTACAAGGCCATCTTAGGGCGCCCATGGATTGAGTCATTAGGGGCAGTGCCATCTACAGCACATCAGTGTCTGAAGTTCCCCTTCCAAGGGCGGATAGTCAAGGTAAAAAGTGTGACGACAACACATACAGTGGAAGCCGTTGAGAGAGTGCTGCCATCGGTATGGCCGTCCAATAAGCCCATCATCTCGGTGCTGGATGTCAACTACACTTGGGCCTATACATTCTCTTCTAACCGCCCAATTGGGTCTCACCTGTAATGGCAGTCAGAAAGGATGTGAACACAAAACAAAAGGGTGGGACATCATGTTCAGGCTGGGTTAGTTATCAGCAGGAAAAGGTCTGGGTGCTCATCTCCAAGGGCAAACCAAGACTGTGGCCACCGCCAAGAAATTCACAAAGCGTGGCCTTGGATATTCAGAATGGGCCACTTTCTCATCTCCTCCACAATCAGACCATGGACCGCTCACTGGTCCTTATATGAGCACTTTGTCAGAGGGCCCATTCAGCCCGGATATAACACCACCATAGAAGCACCAGATCAGCCTATCAAGCTTTAGAGGAGCAGCGGCCCAACAAGAAGAAGAGAGCTGAGGAGGATACTGAGGATCCGGATCAAGATGATGTGTCTCATCAGTTAGTCTGTTGTTTGAAGAATCAGAAGCTGAGGAAGAAGAGACAGAATTAGAAGACCTTATTTCTGCAGTCAATCGGATTTCAGCGAAGAAGATGTGCCGCAAGTGGCAGCGCTATCACATCAGCAACCACCGCCAGGCGACAGTTGCCTGGATTTGGTGAGGAAAACAGTCGGATCATTCACCCCTGCTTATACAGGAGCTCTGGCCAGGGTTCTCCCGGCCTCCTACTCATTTGTTTCTTCCATACTCAATTTAATGTTAGTTTCATTCCTTTGCCTCTCCCTTCATTGTCCAAATCTCACCCGCCGCCGTTGAGGCGTTCATTCGTCCTTCACCCCGCTTCATCATTTCTTTAATGGTTCGGTCCTGTCTTTTTCCCGAAGCCATTTAATCTAATGTAATTCCTTTTATTCAAAAAAAAATCAAAAAAAATCAAAAAATATAGAAAATTCAAAATAAAAAAAATAATCAATAAAACAAAAAAAATATTAACAAAAAAAGTGTGGGCTTTTCGCTTCCGACGGCGATCCCCGTCACCCCCTCCTGCTCCGCTTCCGACGGCGATCCCCGTCACCCCCTCTGCTCCTGCTCCGACGGCGATCCCCGTCACCTCCCTCCTGCTCCTGCTTCGACGGCGATCCCCGTCACCCCCTCCTGCTCCTGCTCTCGACGGCGATCCCCGTCACCCCTCTCCTGCTCCGCTCTCGACGGCGATCCCCGTCACATCTGCTCCCGGAGGCCATCGTCGCCTTCTTTCGCTCTATTCGTGCCTTCACCTGGCGGTCAGACATGGCCATTTCGGGCGATTCGGGTGAGGGGCCTTCTGCTCCCCTACACCCCGATGCTATTGCCGGCACCCTGAGCTCGGGTGGCCGCTTCCTCCTCCAGTCCATCGGGGGACCTCCGCGGCCCTGCCGCACCCTTTGTTTTCCTTTCCAATAAACCTCTGGACGCTTCTCCAGAGCCTCTGTAAATATCAAATCTAGCTTAAGTTCAGGGGTAGTTTCTAGTAAGTCCCCGTCCCGTCTAGAAAAAGGAAGGGTAGTGGCATACCCCGTAGATATCTCTTAGACTTAGTTCAAAGGTGTGGCGCTCTTCTAGCTGTCGAAGAGTTCGTCAAAGAAGCAGTGGCTTTGAACTTAGAGGATATACCTATAGAGGAAGGGCTAGACGATGGCTTTGGGATATATGAAATCGTAGCCGAAGAGGACCCATTAGATGAGAATGATGGTGAGATAGAGGATGCTGCTGAGGCGTATGCTAGTGGTATGAGGAGATTCGATGAACCTACCTCAGCAGTCGATGAACCTACTAAAGAGGTAAACGTGGGAACAGAAGAGGACCCCAGGCTCTTAACCATAGCCTCTAATCCCCCTCCCGAAGAAGAAGAAGTGCTCATAGAGATGTTGAGGGAGTTCAAGGATTCATTTGCCTGGTCCTACGATGACATGCCCGGCATTGACCCCGATTTGGTAGAACATAGGTTGATCCTAAAGCCAGGGGCAGTTGCCGTCAAACAAAAGCTAAGGAGATTCCTCCCCCACATTGCTTTGAAGATGAAAGAGGAGATTGATAAACTACACAAAGCTAAGTTCATCCGTGTAGTCCTCTATCCTTTGTGGGTGGCGAACATTGTCCCGGTGATGAAGAAGGACGGAAGAGTGCGCATCTGCATAGACTTCGGGGATTTGAATAAGGCATGTCCTAAGGATGATTTCCCCTTACCTCATTTAGATGTCTTGATCGATAATACAGCAGGGTTCGAAACTCTATCGTTCATGGATGGATATTCCGGCTATAACCAAATTCGTCTAGCCCCGGAGGATCAAGAGAAGACCTCCTTCACCACCCCATGGGGAACATATTGCTATGTGGTCATGCCGTTTGGACTAAAGAATGCCGGCGCCACTTATCAAAGAGCAATGTTAGCTATCTTTCACAACATGATACATATCGATGTTGAGGTTTACGTGGACGATATCGTGGTGAAGTCGCAAACCCGAAGAGAGCATTCCTCCGTGCTTGCCAAAGTTTTCCGTCGCGCACAAGAGTATCAATTGAAGATGAATCCAAAGAAGTGCGTGTTTGGAGTTTCCTCGGGGAAATTGTTAGGCTTCATAGTTAGTAAACGGGGGATTCAGATAGACCTGCACAAGGCCAAGGCAATCAATGAAATGCCTCCTCCAAGAACATATCTGAGCTTCGAGGTTTGATTGGGCGGCTTCAGTTCATAAGGAGATTTATATCTCAGCACTCTCAAAGATGCCGTCCTTCTACGAACTGTTGAGGGGAGGAGTCATTTTGAATGGAACGATAAGTGCCAAGAGGCCTTGATGAGCTCAAGAGTTATCTTATGAATCCGCCCGTGCTTCAGGCACCTATCCCTGGGAAACCCTTAATCCTATATCTGTCAACAATTGAAGACTCCCTAGGAGCTGTCCTTGCTCAGCATGATGAATCTGGTAAAGAAAGGGCAGTCTACTACCTGTCTAGGCTCTTCAATCCTGCCGAGCTCAAACTCACCACAATGGAGAAAACATGTGCAGCGCTAGTCTGGGTAGTGTAGAAATTGAAGCACTACTTCTTAGCTCATAAGGTGAGTTTGATTTCTAGAATGGACCCTATCAGGTATCTCCTTGAAAAGCCAGTCCTCGCCGACAGATTGGCATGCTGGCAAAGTTTCCTCTCTTAGTTTGATATCTCCTTTATTGTTCAGAAAGCCATAAGGGTATGCCATCACTGAGCACCTTGCTCACCTCCCTCTTCCTCATAGTGATACGGTTCAAGAGAAATTCCTCGATGAAAACCTATCACTTGTCTCTCATGACCCTTCTGGTCGCTCCACTTCGATGGAGCTCTCAATTCTAAGGGACGGGGCATAGGTGCAGTCTTGCTCACCCCAGAAGGGATCACCATTCCTTTGGCTTATCAACTCCAGTTCTACGCCACCAATAATATCTCCGAGTATGAGGCTCTCCTAGCCGGTCTTAAGCTTGCCTACCTTTTAGGCGCGCGTCACCTCAAGATCATAGGAGATTCTCAGCTCGTTCTTCGGCAAGTCCTCTCTACCTATCCCACTTGTGACCCCAAACTCAAGCCTTATCAAGATCTGGTCACGCTCCTAGCCAAGCAATTCCGTCAACTCATCTACATTCATACTCCTCGCTCTCAGAACATTCTAGCCGATGCTCTGGCATCGTTAGCTTCCTCTCTCTCCTCCCTCTCAGCGTAGTGCTGAGACTATCACTGTTTAGAGGTTAGAAGCTCCCTCAACTCAGGATCCTTGGTTCTCAAACCTTAGGAGCTCTCTAGTTCTGAAGGCAGAAAAGAAAGAAGCAAAGGAGTTATTGCTTGTTGAATTAGGAGAATTGATGGAAGAAGAGAGGCCGTGGTACCATGAGATTGAACAATTTTGCAGAGACGGTACCCTCCCAGAAGAAGCTGAAGCTGAAGATAGGCGAGCTATCCGTAGAGCGACATTAAAGTATACCCTCGTGGGTGAAGTCCTTTACAGACGCGCTCTAAATGGAATGCTCTCAGATGTGTGACCGATGATGAGGCTTGGAAGATAGTGGAAGTATCCCACTCGGTGAATGCGGAGGGCATGTGAATGGTCAGATGTTAGCCAAGAAGATCCTTAGGCAGGGCTACTACTGGCCAACCTTAGAAGAGGACTGTGCCGCCTCGTTCGTAGGTGTGTCAGATGCCAAATCCATGCCGATAAAATCCATGCTCCGTCTTCCTCTTTGCATCCACTATCTTCTCCTTGGCCTTTCTCCATGTGGGCCTTTGATATCATCGGGCCCCTTGGTGATCCTAATGCCCAGATAAAACAAAAATCCTTCATCCTCACTGCTACTGAGTATTTCACCAAGTGGGCCGAAGCAGAAGCATTTGCAGAAATCAAAGGTTCGATCGTGTGTAGATTCATCATGAAGAACATCATTGCGCGATTTGGAGTACCAGGCAGCCTCGTCACCGACAATGGACCGCAGTTCATATCCCAAGAGCTTCAAGACCTATGTAAGAGGTTCAATATTTCCTTGCATCATTCGTCTCCTTATTATCCACAGGGCAACAGCCAGGCCGAAGCCACAAACAAAACACTTTTGAAAATTCTGAAGAAAACTTGTGAGTCTAATAAATTCGCTGACTGGCCAGAAAAGCTAGTTGAGGCTTTGGGGCCTACTGCACCTCCATCCGCACGCCCACGGGGCAGAATCCTTTCTCACTTACATACGGAATGGAAGCGGTATGTCCACACGAGATCCTCATCCCTTCGCTAAGAATTCAGCTGGACAAGGAACTTAATCCCGATGAACATCGGGAGGCGTTACTTACACAACTAGAAACTCTGGACGAACGGTGTCTGGCTGCAGCCGATCATGTGCTTCATATCAAAATAGACTCTCAAGATCTTTTCAAAAGAAAGTGATCGAGCGTAAGTTTCAAGAAGGAGACATGGTTTTGAAGCGGATTTCATAAAACCTGGAGGTCCAAGGTCAAAATTGTCTGAGAACTGGGAAGGGCCGTATGTCGTTAAGGAAGTGTACCCGGGGAACGCGTATAGGCTAGTGAATGCCGATGGCGATGAACTCTCTCACCCATGGAATGGATTATATCTTAAAAGATTCTACCCCTGATAAACAGTCTTTTGATAACAACACCAATGACAGGTAGTCATTTACCAAGTGTCTTACTCCCCCTCTACTGGCAGAATAATATTTATGCTCAATCGCACACACAACACGGTAACCTAAGGTCATTGCCTCTTCATGTATGGTGTTCTCGCTTAGCCCTCGTTCAGGGAAACAAGGTCAATTCTCTCCTTACTCGGACAAGTCTAGGGGCAAGGGGGAGGCTAGCCTGTAACGTGCAACAGTGTAAACCATGTGTTTGAAGTCTCAAAGAGGGACGGGCAGTCCTAAGAAAAAGGTATATGGCACAAAAAAATAAAGTGACGAAATGATAAAATGAGGGGCATGTTAAAGAGTGGCAGTACAGTTCCCCGCGGGACGCCTTGAGCCCGGTCGCACGCATGCCCCAGTCAAAGAAGAAAATGCTGTGGCCCTAAAGTCCCTGAACAACAGACGAATCTCACATGTGCATGCTCGTTGCAAGTTTTACAGGTCAGTAACCACGACCCTGAGATTAAGTATTATCACATTTTATTCTTCCTATCCTCCCTAAAATGACCAAAGAATCCCTACGCTGGTCTGTGTTGGAACATTAATATCCGAAAGGGGCAAGTAATCTTAGCAAAACAAAGACAAGTGCATGTTGCGCATAAACCTTACTCGCCAAAATGAGATGGAGGTAAGGCTCAGGGCCAATCGCTCAAGATTAAGAAGTGTTGTTATCAAAAGATCCCCAAAACAAAAAATTCAAAATCTCAAAAAAATCCAAAAAAAAAAAAAATCAAAAGATCCAAAAAAAAAAAAAATTCAAAATCTCAAAAAAAAAAAAAATCCAAAATCTCAAAAAATATAAAAAAAAATCAAAAGATCCCCAAAAACCAAAAATTCAAAAGATCCTCAAATCTAAAAAAAAAATTTAATTAGAAATGTGTACATATCGTTTCCTTTAGCATGCATTATTTTTCATCCTCTTTTCGCCTATTAATAAGGCTCAGCCCCTTGACAAATATGGACTTAGTTTTGATCATTTTAGTGCAAGGGGCTGAGCCTAAGAACAGATCTAACTTGTTCTTCTAAGTGTGTGCAGGAACAGGCATTTCAAAAGCAGAGTGCAGCGTCACACTCAAGACTCCCTCCTCTCTCGCTTGTTTGAAACTCGCCTCTCACTCGTGTCAATCACAAACCATTCATTTATCACAAGTGTTGACATAAAAAAAATAAAGACTGCACTAAGATATGAACAATATGTACATAGATAAAAGGGGAGGTGGCACACAAGGCTCCTCACTGTCCACCGCCACTCTCCCTGGATCCCTCTCGTCTATCTGGAGGTGGTAGCATCTCACCACCCCCTCTGCCATCCTGGGCGCTACCCTCGCCCTGCCGGCGCCTCTCCTCCTCCTCGTTCCTCCGCCTGCTGGAGGAACCTGCTAAGTACTGTCCGACGGAGGTGCCGGTCGCCCTGCTGACGCTCGCGTCGCTCCGGCTCCGACTGCGTGAACGGCCTATGTCCGTCACGATTTGCTGAAGGCTCCTCGCCAGCGTCTGCTGTGCCAACAACTCTGCACGCAGTCGGGTGACCTCCTCCTGGTCTCCGGCGGCCTCTGCACCCACAAGCGTCGCCAGCTCCCTCGTCTCTCTGCTATCTGTGCCTCAGCTGCCTCCGCCCGGATGCGCAGCTGGTCCCTCTCGCTCCTGGTAGCCTGAGCCTCCCCCGGAACCGATCCCTTCTTCCCCTACAGCTCAATAGCATGCTCCGTAATAAGCTGCAAGTCTCTCTCCTGGCAGCAAGCAATCAATCAGTATCAATTGAAAATAATCAACTCAAAATCTTAAGTGTACTTACCGCTCCTCCAGGTGCCTCTGAGCCTCCTCGGCTCTCAGCACCGCCCCTAATAGTCGGGCCTCCAAGAGCGATGGAGAGCCCCCTGCACTCCGAGAGGAGGAGGCACCGCCTGCTCCGCACCCCTTCACTCTCTCCAGCTCACTCCACTGCACACAAAAGACATGTTAGTTTCTAAAAATCTGCTTGAGGTAACAAAAAGACCGAAATTGAACCAGGTACTTACCAGCTCCACTGTTGCCTCTGGGCTGCCTCCGATCTTGTACCGCCGACTGGAGCAAGGCTCGGAGCAATGATATCTCACAGTCACATCCACCTGCAATGAATTGCCAAATCATCAGTTCTAATCCATAAATAAATTCTTTGAGCCGTGCTTTAGAGGTTTTCTGGTGTCGGGCGCTCTTGTATACCTTTCCTACTATCAAGGCGTATGCCTGGAGGTAGGCATCGTCAGTAGCCGCATCCGATCGACGCCTTGCCCTTCCGCTCCCAATCTCGATCTGCTCTCGTGCTCGCTCACGCAGTTCTTCGTGTCGTGAAGTCCCCGAAAGCTCCGACCGGCCGGCGGAAGCGGGTCCCGGAACGGGAACTCCACGACACTCTGCCTGAGGCCTAGGAGCGCAGGGTCGAATAGGTTAGAGGTAGCACAAGGTTTAGCGCATTGCAACCACACCGACCTACCGAAGTAGGGGTGGGCCTGCGCCAACCAAGGCTGTCCCTCGTCACCCTTCCCCAGATATGGCTGCCAAACCACCTGCGAAAAGAAAAGCAACAGTCATTGGGCAATTGAATCAAGCAAATAATTTAAGCAAAGCAGACATTAAGGTACTTACATCCAGGTAAGGGTAGCTGTCGATGGCCTCCTGTAGGCGCTCCAGCTGGTCGGCAAGGTGGGGTGTCCTCGGCGAGAGTCCCCACAGCGTGCAATGGGACACGAGGCCGGCAGTATAGGTCCCCTCTCCCCAGGGCTGGGAGGTGTAGATAGGCAAAACCTGCAAGATGAAAGACAAATCAGATGGCAGTTTAAGAAGGTGCAATTTAAATTCAGAAGGGTTAGAAAAGAAGTGTACTTGAAGGAAGGGGTAGAAGCCGCTCGTAGACGTCTACCGCTCTGAGGCGCTCAAGCCATCGAACTGGTGCGCTAGAAAGGTTGCTCCCCAAGCATACCCCCCTACCTCACCTAGGTCCTCCAGCAAGGGCAGGAAGCGACAGTGGACTGCGTCGCCTCTCGTGGCAAACAGAAGTCTACCAAGAAAGAGAACGAGAAAACGGCGCAAGTCCAAGTCAGTCTGCGGCCCAGGCTCACTCGCTAGCTCCCTCCGACTGACCCTAGCTAGCCTCACAAGGTACTCATCCTCACTCTCCCCGGCGTTCTTCCCCGCCTCATGCAAGCCCAGACTCTCCTGCAATGCTACCCTAGGCACTAGGGAAGACCTATGCTCTACTGGGAGGTCTAGGAGGCGCTCGGCTAGATCGTGATAGCAGGGGTAGGTGTAACCGCTCACTGCCCGCCCGTAGACTCTGAGCCTGTGATCCGGCTCACATCCTCCAAGCTGGGGATCATGTGCCCCCATGGGAATGCAAAGGCACTCGCCTCTGTGTCCCACCTGCTCCGCAAGGCCTGTTGTAAGGCCGGATCCACCCTCATTCTCTCGATCCTAAAATCTCCCCAAACCCCATCTCCTCTACCCACTCTCGCTGGAAAGGGGGGAAGGCTAGGAAAGCAGCTAGCACCAGTGTCCATGACACTCGAGCCCTCATTTCACCCTGCAAGATTCATTCAGTTCAATTCAGGCTCTTATTTTGTGGTTCGGGCAAAGTTGCGACAGCTTGGGCAGCCGCGACCTTGTCGCTCGGTGCGGGACACCGCGACCTTATCGCGTCAACATCAAGGCCGCAATAAGTCGCGACAGCTATGGCAGGTCGTGTGAGTGCTGAAGCCTTCCAGAGTCAACCGTCGGAGCCCTCTTTGTTTGATCCTCCTTTTCTTGGGCATTTCGCCCTACATTCGCCCTCCAGGGATCCGTTCCTACCTCTATTCTACTACCATCAAGGTTTGAGGGTGAGTTACTTACGATTTCATGGCCTTGGCCCGTCTCTTCCGCTCCTCCTCCGCATTCACGACCGGAGCCATCTTCCCCTCCTCCTCCTCTCCCATTGCGACCTCGGGCACTTCCTCCTCGACCGGAGGCTCCTCCACCCGTCGTCGTGAGCTCCGACGCTCCACTTGGCGTTTCCTTCGCTAATCTCCTTTCCCCCTTCCATCGCGATAAGGTTGTCTTGGAATGGTTTGTTTAGCTAGCAAGAAGGTCAGAGTACAAGGGGGTCGGGCAAGAGGTTCGAAGGTATGGGAGCTTGGAATTTTGAAAACCGGAAAGGAAGAAGGAAGGGGGGCGTTCGTTTTTTGTTTTTTTTCGTTGATGAATCGGTTTATGCGGCGTCGGGCTTTGGGTTCGCGTTCATTCGCGACTTTTCACTGCCGTGACAAAGTCGCGACGTAGCGCTGAGCCGCGACATAAAGGCGACACTCGGGATTACCCGTCATCATCAGAGCCCTTGTGTTTGCAGAAAATTCATTCTTATTCATTCAGATATAAAATCTTTTACATGCTCTAATTCATTCTAAACAATCAAACAATACTTTCAAGTCCTTTCCAACTATCATCTGGCCTACAAGTCAAATCAAATCAAATCAAATGTCCCTCCCACTGGTTGAAGTTCTTCAAAGCTTCAACGTATTCCTTGGTCACTTCGTCGTCTCCCCCACCTCGGCCTAAATCGCGCTCATCGCGCATCCTTCCCAGTGGACGACAGCACTACGCATGTCGCGCTCCTCCTGTGCATCGCCCCTCTCCTCTCTTGGATAGGTGGGAAGTGCGAGAGAAGCGGAACCACCGTCCGGGCCGCACCGCATTGGAGGTGGCAGCGATCCAGGTTGTAGGAAACTAGCGACCCGTTGCCCAGCAGCCTCAGGCGAGTCCAGTACGTTGAGAAGTGGATTATTCGGCCATGCATGAATCGGGGCACATGTCAAAATCTGCCACGGTCAGACTTCGAAGGTACTTGCGCCATGCTTGGATGCCCTTCACTTGAGCCGTTTTGCACCAAGCCCGAATGCTCATATGAAGTCGTCCGCCCAATATGCCAGCGGGTGGTTCAGCATGTCTTACATGTCGTGGTCAGATCCTCCGCCGCCCGGAATTGGATGTGCATCCCCATCCATAGCTCGAGGGCAACGACTGATCCATAGAAGGACCCCTGAGTGCTGCAGAAGTCAGGCCAGCATATAGAAAACCCAAGACAGCTTGCCCAATTTCATACATTCGGAAATATAGTCAATGATGCTAAGATTGCCGAAGGAGATGGCGCCGTCGGATTCCGGGAAGAGTATGACGCCGCAATGCATATGGCGGCTGCCTTGGCGATGGCGGTGTAGTTCGTGGTCTTCCGCTTACACTGGGAAGTAATCCATGAGCAATTGGAAGGAGGTGAACGTGCATACCGCTAGTCATGGAGTAGAGATCGTTTTTCTTTGTGGTGATGTACGCCAAGATGCTCTATGAGTTGATCTGTTCCACAGTATAGGAGATTGTCGATTCTTCGCCCCTTTGATAGCGTGGGAGGCCAGCATGATCTCCAACTCTTCCAAAAGGATCGTTGCTTCAAATTCAGGGAAGATGAACGAGTTGTTTGTGGATGCCATAGCTCCGCCATGGCCGTGACACTCTCCCACACATGCACTAACTTGTTGTAGTTTTTGGCCAGCAAGAAGACAGTGGACAGCCCCCACTCCTTCAAGTGACCAATAGACGTGGGCGGCAATAGCTCAAGCATAGGCACCATCCATGGCACCTTTGAGAAGCCGTTGGCCAGAGAGGATCTGGACAGAAGAAGAAACATGAAGAATGGAGGGGAAAAGAGGAGAAAAAGAAGAGCAAATAGAGCAAAACAGGACAGTGCAAAAAGTTCAGAATTCAGAAAGGAAAGACCACTTACTTGAAGCTCCGGACGCGTGTAGATATGCCCCGGGATCGCGGGAGCTGCTTTAGATCGGAGTGCGTTTCCCTAGCAGCCTTTGGACCGGAGTAGGGAGGGATATCCTCTGCAAACGCCGAATAATTTCTCTTCATGTTGCAAGAGAAGGAAGAGAGTTGAGCTTGAAGAGCAGAGGATGCCAGGGGTTTAGCTGCGGGATTAGCACCCAAACTCCCCTATTTATAGAGTCTTAAGAGTTAGAAACCCTCTCTAATCCCGAAACTAGGTTAGAAGAGGTTTGGAGTCCTAGTGTTGTCTAGGTGTCTTAGGATAAGGTGGAACTCCGTTTCCTGGTCTTTCCGAGCTCTGTCCGAGTCGCGACGCCGCGATCTGACGCGACCAGGTCACGACAGGGCGCTGCGACGCGACATTGTCGCGGTCATCCAGAATGTCGCCTCTCTACCCGAGGGGTTGTTTTCATCTCTGAGCTGTGAATATATGTTGTTTGATTATTTATAATTATTGTGTTTTGTTATCTCATTGTGTTTGTTTCTTATCAAAAAAAAAAATTAGAAATTCAGAAAATCAAAAGAGGACTTCGTCACAGGTAAGTCAGGTATTGTATTTCTTCCCATTCCTCGCATTACTATATGTATTTCTATCTATTATATTATTTCAAGGACCGGCTGGTTCTCAATGTGTTCTTGGATTTGAGTTCCCCTTACCAAAAACGATGATAATCTAGGTGCACATTGTTAATCGTTGGACAGGCGTTGAGTTGGTTAAGCATGGGACGATAGATTCAGGCCTGCACTGCGGTGTGGGTAGTCTCTTGACTCGTTCTTATTTGGCTTAGCAATATTATCCTTGATGTATTTTCTATTTTCCCTTCCTTTGCATTCGTTTTGATGATTTCTTTTACTTTAGCCCAGCATGCATCATGTAGGCCTTGAGCTTTCCTGACTCATTCAAGACCATTGATGAGCTCTTGTTGAGTGCCCAATCATTCTTCAAATTCCAAACAAGAAATCCAATTCCATCGAATCGGAAGGTTTGCCTCCGAGTAAGTTGTTCCCGTCAGATTGACAAGAATTCCCTGTCTGGATTCCTTATCCAATATTCATCCTACTCCTTTGATCTTTTGGTTGCGAACCGCCCCAGGACAGAGTCATGAGTTACTTGCCTGGCACGCACATCCTTCCAAAACGAAACCTGCAGGTCAATCGGCTAGGGTACCTCTCAATCGAGGGGTTGATCGTCCTCTTCTTTTCTCCCCTCGTCCAGACTTGTGCTCTTCTTTGCTTTCTGCCCGAACAACCAACTCGGGGCTTTCACAAAGATTCAAATTGCTCATTGTTAAAATCGGGTGTCTCTTTACCTTGGCCCCCACTTTTCAGTCCACTCCGCGTCATCTCCGTTCCGCCGTCACTTCGTGACACCTCCACTCCAGTTCCGCTTCGCTCCCCTGCAAAGCGGAAGCCAAGGAGGGGCAATCTGTAGACACCCGTTTTGACTAATGGGTTGAACCACATTTCTTGTGTCTTAGTGGGCCCCCTATTTGGTCACTCACCTTGAGCCCATCATTTGCCTTGTTTTGAGCCCTTTAAGCCATTAAAATGCCTGGAAATCCTGAAATTTGTCACTTTAGAGAGTCCTTGGGGGGTAATAACTCTTGTCTTATCATGTAGTTGGCTGATAATTCTCAATAATCCGGATTTATTGTCGCGACGCCTTGTGGCGCCGCGTCTCTAGTCGCGACAGTTCGGGCGATCGCGACAGCCCATGCATATCCATTCACGTGGGCAATGCTGTCGCGCCCTCCCGTGCCGTCGCGTCTTAGTCGCGACCTACGATACGTCGCGAATGACCGAATCCTCTGGCCTCTATAACTACCCCCTATTTATCCTCCTTTGAACTCAACTTAATCCTAAGGATTATTCCTACCCTTGGGGCGGGATCCTAGCCTTAGGGACTCTCCTAGGGATCCCTAAGGACTCTCAATCTGATTTTTATAAGGCTTTATCTCCCATTATGATTTTTAAAACCATTTTGATGAGATAATGTCACTTATTCTCACTCCAAGCTCTATATAAGCAAGGTCTCCTCAAGGACGAGGAGAGCCTCATTACCACCCCGAAGGGCTACCAAAATTCCCTCTCACCCATACTTAGCACCACAGCCACTCATTTTGCTGCATTTTCCTTCACATTCCACTCCACGAAGCCACTCCTTTCACCATTAACGGAGCACGGAACGTGAAGAGGGCGACTCCGACGATCTCCTGGAGCTCTTGCACATCTTGGAGCTGCACTCACGCCAGGGAGTCGCCCCAATGGGGCTCATTTTCTTCTCCCTTCTTCTCTTACTTCTACATGCATTTTTGTGTTATTTTTAGATAGAGCACTTTCACTATCTACCCACTTTTTCCCACACCCATAGGGTTTAAAACCACCCCAGGTGCGTTCACCATGGTTCTCCACTGTTTCATTTTTAGAATAGATACTATGCTTAACGTATTCTAATAGGGCTTTTTTTGTGATTTTCTTTGGTTGGCAGGCAAGCAGGTGAAATCTACGAGAAGCTCTGGTTCTCTAGTCGGCTGGAGGACGAGAAGAAGGTCCTTACCTTATTTCTCCCGCATTCAGAGAACGCGACGGCCGAGGGTGACGCGACCATAGACGCGTCGACGAAAGCTGACGCGACATCAGTCTATCGCGGCGCCCATGGCGACCGCGACACCAGGTCTGTTCCTATTCTCTCTCCTTTTCCTAGTTAAGTCAGCCATTATCTCATTTTATTTCTTAGGCGACTTGCTAGGTGGCGATCACATCCTATTTTCTATGTTTTAGTTTTAGTATCCATGTTTGTGTCGAGGGAAAGCACAATCCCTGTGATTACAGGGTCAGAATCGCTTATGTGACGATAATTCGAAATCGGCACTCCGAGACGGTCAATAGGGCGCTAGTTTCGCAGAATTCCATTCCGGGGCCGAAATTCCGCCCCGGAGCGGTTGTTACACCGACAGCCGCACCATTCGATCGGACGCGAATATCTGTTCGCCCGGAGGTCGGAACCGCCGCGAGGCCCCAATTCAGAATCAGCACATCGACCCGGTCGGTAAAGGCGTATTAGGAAATTTCCGGTCCGACACAAAATTCCTCTCCGGAGCGTGGTCGCGGGCAGTCGATGCGATCGCATACGGACACCTCTTCACTCAAACGGGCATAACTTTCCGCTCGGTTATCGGAATCGCTTATAAGACCACAATTCGGAATCGGCACTCAGAGACGCCCGACACCTCCTTTAGACCTAAGGCGATAAGACGTCGTTTCGGGGTCCAAAAACCATCATTTCGCACTCTAAAATTGTGATTCTAGCCGACGATCTTCCTCATTCCAAGGTTTTCTGGCAGTAGCAACTCCCTCGATTACGCGAATCGCTGGCGGAGCCCACACACGGAGCCGGCCTGTCACGGCGATCGGAAGTCGTGTTCAACTTGTTGCGAGATCTCCACCCCAGGTCGTTGATATGGGTGCTCGAACATCACCGATATAGTCACCCCTCTAGTTTATTCCCACCCCTTCAGCCAAAGAACTGGGCATAAGTTTCCGCCCGGGCGTCAGAATCGCTTATGTGACCACAATTCGGAATCGGCACTCCGAGACAGTTGACAGGGTGATAGTTTTGAGGAATTCCATTCCAGGTCCGAAATTCCTCCCCCGAGTGTGTGTTACACCCAGACGCCGTACCATTCAATCGGACGCGGATATCTATTCGCCCGGGGGTCGGAACCGCCCGCGAGGCCCCAATTCGGAATCGGCACTCGACCCGGTCGGTAAAAAGTCACATTCGGAGATTTCAGGTCCGATGTAAAATTCCTCTCCGGGAGCGTGGTCGCGGGCCGTCGATGCCATCGCATACGGACACCTCTTCGCTCAACAGGCATAACTTTCCGCTCGGTTATTGGAATCGCTTAGAAGACCACAATTCGGAATGGCACTCAGAGACGCCCGACGCCCCCTTTTTGGCCTAAGGCGATAAGACATCGTTTCGAGGTCCAAAAACCACCGTTTCGCACTCTGAAATTGCGATTCTAGCCGACGATCTCCCCCATTCCAAGGTTTTATGGCAGTAGCGACTCCTTCGATTACGCGAATCGCTGGCGGAGCACACACACGGAGCCGGCCTGTCAAGGCGATCGGAAGTCATGTTCAACTCGTCGCGAGATCTCCACCCCAGGTCGTTGATATGGGTGCTCGAACATCGCCGTATATCACCCCTCTAGGTTTATTCCCACCCCTTCAGCCAAAGAACTGGGCATAACTTTCCGCCCGGGAATTAGAATCGCTTATGTGACCACAATTCGGATCGGCACTCCGAGACGGTCGACAGGGCGGTAGTGTTCTCGGAATTTCGTTCGGGCCGAAATTCCGCCCCGTAGCGTGTGTTACACCGAAAGCCGTACCATTCGATCGGATGCGGATATATGTTCGTCCGAGGATCGGAACCGCCCGTGAGGCCCCAATTCGGAATCAGCACATCGACCCGGTCGGTAAAAGGTCGCATTAGGAAATTTCAGGTCCGGCACAAAATTCCTCTCCGGGAGCGTGGTCGCGGGCCGTCGATTCAATCGCATACGGACACCTCTTCGCACAAACGGGCATAACTTTCTGCTCGGATATCGGAATCGCTTATAAGACCACAATTTGGAATCGGCACTCAGAGACGCCCGATGCCACCTTTTGGCCTAAGGTGATAAGACGCCATTTTGCAGTCGAAAAACCACCGTTTCACACTTCGAAATTGCCATTCTAGCCGACGATCTCCCCCATTCCAAGGTTTTCTGGTAGTGCGACTCCCTCGATTATGTGAAACTCGGGCGGAGCACACACACGGAGCCGGCCTGTCACGGCGATCGGAAGTCTTGTTCAACTCGTCGCGAGATCTCCACCCCAGGTCGTTGATATGGGTGCTCGAACATCGCCGTATAGTCACCCCTCTATTTATTCCTACCCCTTCAGCCAAAGAACGGGGCATAACTTCCGCCCGGGCATCAGAATCGTTATGTGACCACAATTCGGAATCGGCACTCCGAGACAGTCGACAAGGTGCTAGTTTCGCAGAATTCCGTTCCGGGGCCGAAATTCCGCCCCGAGCGTGTGTTATATAACACCGACAGCCGTACCATTCGGTCGGACGCGGATATCTTTTCGCCCGGATGTCGAAACTGCCCGCGAGGCCCCAATTCGAAATTGGCACTTCGACCCGGTCGCTATAAAGGTCGCATTCGGAGATTTCCGGTCCGGTGCAAAATCTTCTTCGGGAGCGTGGTCGCGGGCCGTCGATGCGATCGCATACGGACACCTCTTCGCTCAAACGGGCATAACTTTCCGCCCGGTTATCAGAATCACTTATAAGACCACAATTCAGAATCGGCCTCAGAGACACCCGATGACCCATTATTGCCTAAGGCGATAAGAACGTCGTTTCGGGGTCAAAAACCACCGTTTCGCACTCCGAAATTGCGATTCTAGCCGACGACTCCCCCATTCCAAGGTTTTTGGCTGGCAGTAGCGACTCCCTCGATTACGCGAATCGCTGGCGGAGCCCACACACGGAGCCGGCCTATCACGACGATCGGAAGTCGTGTTCAACTCGTTGCGAGATCTCCACCCCAAGTCGTTGATATGGGTGCTCGAACATCGCCGATATAGTCACCCCTCTAGTTTATTCCCACCCCTTCAGCTAAAGAACGGCATAACTTTCCGCCCGGCATCAGAATCGCTTATGTGACCACAATTCGGAATCGACACTCCGAGACGGTCGACAGGGCGCTAGTTTTGCAGAATTCCGTTCTGGGGCCGAAATTTCGCCCCGGAGCGTGTGATACACCGATAGTCGTACCATTCGATCGGACGCGGATATCTGTACGCCGGGGGTCGGAACCGCCGCGAGGCCCCAATTCGAAATCAGCACATCGATCCGGTCGGTAAAAGATCGCATTCGGAGATTTCTGGTCCAGCGTAAAATTCCTCTCCGGAGCGTGGTCGGGGGCCGTCGATGCGATCGCATACGGACATCTCTTCGCTCAAACGGGCATAACTTTCCGCTCGGTTATCGGAATCACTTATAAGACCACAATTCGGAATCGGCACTCAGAGCGCCCAACGCCACCTTATCGCCTAAGGCGATAAGACGTCGTTTCAGGGTCCAAAAACCACCGTTTTGCACTCTGAAATTGCGATTCTAGCCGATGATTTCCCCCATTCCAAGGTTTTCTGGTAGTAGCGACTCCCTCGATTACGCGAATTGCTGGCGGAGCACACATACGGAGCCGGCCTGTCACGGCGATCGTAAGTCGTGTTCAACTCGTCCCGAGATCTCCACCCTAGGTCATTGATATGGGTGCTCGAACATCGCTGATATAGTCACCCCCTCTAGTTTATTCCCACCCCTTTAGCTAAAGAACTGGGCATGACATTCCGCCCGGGCATCATAATCGCTTAAGAGACGACAATTCGGAATCGGCACTCCGACACGGTCGACAGGGTGCTAGTTTCGCGAAATTCCGTTCTGGGGACGAAATTCCGCCCTGGAGCGTGTGTTATAGTACACCGACGGCTGTACCATTCGGTCGGACGCAGATATCTGTTCGCCCGGGGGTCGAAACTGCCCGCGAGGCCCCAATTCAGAATCGGCACTTTGACCTGGTCGCTAAAAGGTCGCATTCGGAGATTTCCGGTCAGGCGCAAAATTCCTCTCCGGGAGCGTGGTCGCGGGCCGTCGATGCGATCGCATACGGACACCTCTTCGCTCAAACGAGCATAACTTTCTGCCCGGTTATCGGAATCGCTTATAGAGCACAATTCGGAATCAGCACTCAGAGACGCCCGATGACACCTTATCGCCGAAGGAGATAAGACGTCGTTTCGGGGTCCAAAAACCACCGTTTCGCACTCTGAAATTGGGATTCTAGCCGACGATCTCCCCCATTCCAAGGTTTTCTGGCAGTAGCGACTCCCTCGATTACGCGAATCGCTGGCGGAGCCCACACACGGAGCCGGCCTATCACGGCGATCGGAAGTCGTGTTCAACTCGTCACGAGATCTCCACCCCAGGTTGTTGATATGGGCGCTCGAACATCGCCGATATAGTCACCCCTCTAGTTTATTCCCACCCCTTAGCTAAAGAACTGGGCATGACATTCCGCCGGGCATCATAATCGCTTAAGAGACGACAATTCGGAATCGGCACTCCGAGACGGTCGACAGGTGCTAGTTTCGCGAAATTCCGTTCTGGGGATGAAATTCCGCCCTGGAGCGTGTGTTATAGTACACCGACGGCTGTACCATTCGGTCGGACGCGGATATCTGTTCGCCCGGGGGTCGGAACCGCCCGCGAGCCCCAAACTCAGAAACGACACTTTGACCCAGTCGGTAAAAGTCGCATTCGGATTTTCTGGTCCGGCTTAAATTTCCTCTCTGGGAGCGTGGTCTCGGGCCGTCGATGCGATCGCATACGGACACCTCTTCGCTCAAACGAGCAAAACTTTCCGCTCGGTTATCGGAATCGCTTATATGACCACAATTCGGAATCGGCACACACAGACGCCCGATGATCATTATCGCCCAGGGCGATAAGACGTCGTTTCGGGGTCTAAAACCACCGTTCGTACTTTGAAATTGCGATTCTAGCCGATGATCTCCCCCATTCCAAGGTTTTCTGGTAGTAGCGACTCCCTCGATACGCGAATTACTGGCAGAGCACACACACGGAGCCGGCCTTGTCACGGCGATCGGAAGTCGTGTTCAACTCGTCCCGAGATCTCCACCCCAGGTCGTTGATATGGGTGCTCGAACATTTCCGATATAGTCACCCCCTTTAGTTTATTCCCACCCCTTTAGCCAAAGAACTGGGCATAACATTCCGCCCGGTCATCATATCGCTTATGTGACGACAATTCGGAATCGGCACTCCGAGACGTTTGACAGGGCGCTAGTTTCGCGAAATTCCATTCCGGGGCCGAAATTCCGCCCCGGAGCGTGTGTTATAGTACACCGACAGCTGTACTATTCGATGGACGCGGATATCTGTTCGCCCGGGGGTCAGAACCGCCCTCGAGGCCCCAATTCGGAATCGGCACTTCGACCCGGTCGCTAAAAGGTCGCATTCGAGATTTTCGATCCGTCGTAAAATTCCTCTCTTGGAGCGTGGTCCCGGGCCGTCGATGCGATCGCATACGAACAACCTCTTCGCTCAAACGGGCATACTTTCCGCTCGGTTATCGGAATCGCTTATAAGACCACAATTCGGAATCGGCACTCAGAGACGCCCAACGCCATCTTATCGCCTAAGGCGATAAGACGTCGTTTCAGGGTCTAAAACCACCGTTTCGCACTCTGAAATTGTGATTCTGGCCGACGATCTCCGCCATTCTAAGGTTTTCTGGCAGTAGCGACTCCCTCGATTACGCGAATCGCTGGCGGATCCCACACACGGAGCCGGCCTATCTCGGCGATCGGAAGTCGTGTTCAACTCGTCGCAAGATCTCCACCCCAGGTCGTTTATATGGGTGCTCCAACATCGCCGATATTCACCCCCTCTAATTTATTCCCACCCCTTCAGCCAAAGAACTGGGCATAACCTTCCGCCCGGGCATCAGAATCGCTTATGTGACCACAATTCAGAATCGGCACTCAGAGACGGTCGACAGGGCGCTAGTTTCGCAGAATTCCGTTCCGGGGCCGAAATTCTGCCCCGGAGCGTGTGTTATAGTACATCGACAGCCGTACCATTCGATCAGACGCGGATATCTGTTCGCGGGGGTCGGAACGGCCCACGAGGCCCCAATTCAGAATCGCACTTCGACCCGGTCGGTAAAAGGTGACATTCGGATATTTCCGGTCCGGCGTAAAATTCCCTCTGGGAGCGTGGTCGCTGGCCGTCGATGCGATCGCATACGGACACCTCTTCGCTCAAACGGGCATAACGTTCCGCTCGGTTATCGAATCGCTTATAAGACCACAATTTGGAATCGGCACTCAGAGATGCCCGACGACTTGTTATCCCGAAGGCGATAAGATGTCGTTTCGGGGTCCAAAAACCACCGTTTCGCACTCTGAAATTGCGATTCTAGCTGATGATCTCCCCCATTCCAAGGTTTTCTGGTAGTAGCGACTCCCTCGATTACGCGAATTGCTAGCGAGCACACACACGGAGCCGGCCTGTCACGGAGATCGGAAGTCGTGTTCAACTCGTCCCGAGATCTCCACCCCAGGTCGTTGATATGGGTGCTCGAACATCGCCGATATAGTCACCCCCTCCAGTTTATTCCCACCCCCTTAGCCAAAGAACTGGGCATAACATTCTGCCGGGAATCATAATGCTTATGTGACGACAATTCGGAATCGGCACTCCGAGACGGTCGACAGGGCGCTAGTTTCGCGAAATTCCGTTCCGGGACGAAATTCCGCCCCAGAGCGTGTTTAGTACACCGACAGCTGTACCATTCGGTCGGACGCGGATATATGTTCGCTCGGGGGTCGAACTGCCCGCGAGCCCCAATTCGGAATCGGCACTTCGACCCGGTCGCTAAAAGGTCGCATTTGGAGATTTCCGGTCCGGCGCAAATTCCTCTCCGGGAGCGTGGTCGCGGGCCGTCGATGCGATCGCATACGACACCTCTTCGCTTAAACGGCATAACTTTCCGCCCGGTTATCGGAATCGCTTATAAGACCACAATTCGGAATCGGAAATCAGAGACACCTGATGCGCTCTTATTGCCTAAGGCGATAAGACGTCGTTTTGGGGTCGAAAAAACCACCGTTTCGCACTCCGAAATTGCGATTCTAGCCGACGATCTCCCCCATTCCAAGGTTTTCTGGCAGTAGCGACTCCCTCGATTACGCGAATCGCTGGCGTAGCCCACACACGGAGCCGGCCTATCACAGCGATCGGAAGTCGTGTTCAACTCTTCACAAGATCTCTACCCCAGGTTGTTGATATGGGTGCTCAAAACATCGCCGATATAGTCCCGATCTAGTTATTCCCACCCCTTCAGCAAAGAACTGGGAATAACTATCCGCCCGGGCATCAGAATCGCTTATGTGACCACAATTCGAATCGACACTCCGGACGGTCGACAGGGTGCTAGTTTCGCGGATTCCGTTCTGGGGCCGAAATTCCGCCCGGGGCGTGTGTTACACTGATAGTCGTACCATTCGATCGGACGCGGATATATGTTCGCCCGGGGGTCAGAACCGCCCGCGAGGCCCCAATTCGGAATCAGCACATCGACCCGGTCGGTAAAAGGTCGCATTAGGTAATTGCCGGTCCGGCGCAAAATTTCTCACCGGGAGCGTGGTCGCGGGTCGTCGATGCGATCGCATACGGACACCTCTTCGCTCAAACGGGCATACCTTTCGCTCGGTTATCGGAATCCCTTATAAGACCACAATTCGGAATCGGCACTCAGAGACGCCCGACGCCTTTTGGCCTAAGGTGAAAAGTCGTCATTCCGGGGTCCAAAAACCACCGTTTCGCACTCCAAATTGCGATTCTAGCCGACGATCTCCCCCATTCCAAGATTTTCTGGAAGTAGCGACTCCCTCGATTACGCGAATCACTGGCGTAGCCACACACGGAGCCGGCCTGTCACGACGATCGAAGTTGTGTTCAACTCGTTGTGAGATCTCCACCCCAGGTCGTTGATATGGGTGCTCGAACATCGCCGATATAATCACCCCCTCTAGTTTATTCCTACCCCTTCAGCCAAAGAACTAGGCATAACTTTCCGTCCGGTATCAGAATCGCTTTATTGACCACAATTCGGTAATCGGCACTCCGAGACGGTCGACAGGGCGCTAGTTCCCAGAAATTCCGTTCCGGGGCCAAAATTCCGCCCGGAGCGTGTGTTATAGTACACCGACAGCCGTACCATTCGACGGATGCGAATATCTGTTCGCCGGGGTCGGAACCGCCCGCGAGCCCCCAACTCAGAATCAGCACTTTGACCCAGTCGGTAAAAGGTCGCATTCGGATATTTCCGGTCTGGCGTAAAATTCCTCTCTGGGAGCGTGGTCCGGGCCGTCGATGCGATCGCATACGGACACCTCTTCGCTCAAACGGGCATAACTTTCTGCTCGGTATCGGAATCGCTTATAAGACCAGAATTCGGAATCGGCACTCAGAGACGCCCGATGATCTTTATGCCTAAGGTGATAAGACGTCCTTTCGGGGTCCAAAAACCACCGTTTCGCACTTTGAAATTGCGATTCTAGCCGATGATCTCCCCCATTCCAAGGTTTTCTGGTAGAGTAGCGACTCCCTCTACGCGAATTGCTGGCGGAGCCACACACGGAGCCTGCTGTCACGGCGATCGGAAGTCGTGTTCAACTCGTCCCGAGATCTCCACCCCAGGTCATTGATATGGGTTCTCGAACATCGCCGATATAGTCACCCCTCTAGTTTATTCCTACCCCTTTAGCCAAAGAACTGGGCATAACATTCCGCCCGGGCATCATAATCGCTTATGTGACGACAATTCAGAATCGGCACTCCGAGAAGGGTGACAGGGCGCTAGTTTCGGGAAATTCCGTTCCGGGGCCGAAATTCCGCCCGGAGCGTGTGTTATAGTACACCGACAGCTGTACCAATTCGATCGGATGCTGATATCTGTTCGCCCGGGGGTCAGAACCGCCCGCGAGGCCCCAATTCGGAATCGGCACTTCGACCCGGTCACTAAAAGGTCGCATTCGGAGATTTTCGGTCCGACGCAAAATTCCTCCGGGAGCGTGGTGCGGGCCGTCGATGCGATCGCATACAGACACCTTGTTGGGTCATGGGGAGAATGGTGGTTTACATGAGAATGTTAGTTGACATAATGGTTTGTTTTGTTTTTTATGATGAGATTCATGAACAATACAAATTGATGTGATGTGGAATATGTGAAAACCTAATGAGAATGTTAAGTCAAGCAAAGTTAATCAAGAAAAGCAAATGCTAATCAAGAAAAAACATGTTTAACTTGTTCCTTTATATGTTCATTATATATAACTAATAATGTTCTTAAATGTAGGTGAGATTCCAGGCAAGACATGTATTGTTGGGTTTTCAATATATCATGTTTTTGATGATCACATTAATATCCTTGAACATTGATTCAATGCAAAATTGATGTGCTAATAACATGAAAACACACCATGAAAGTGTATGTTAAACATTGCTAAATTATACAATGTATATCACTAACAATGTACTTGCATGTAGGTGCACAAGCATGAAAGATGGAGCATTGAAGAGATGAGCAAATAGCACAAGAAACTGTCAAAGAAGTGTATCTGTCGACAGGCCCAGGTCATGTGTCGACAGATACACACAGTCAATCCAAGACAGAACTCAGTTTGCATCTCTGAGTGCATCTGTCGACAGATGCAAATTACCTCGACAGGTACACTCAGAAATTCAGATTTCTGAAACCCAGTTCTCAGCCTGAGTGCATCTGTCGACAGATGCAAGTGCACTGTCGACAGACGACGGAAACATGAATCCAGAAGTTCTGATTCCGGCCCCATTTGGGTGTTTCCTTCCTCCACGACCCCCACCTTTACCTAACACTATATAAGCATCCTTTTGGAGCAAAATTCGTAGAGAGCAGCCTCCCAACCAAGAGCCTCCAAGGGACCAAGAGGAAAAGCCCCAATTTGCTGCTCTGCTTCAATCTTCCGCCCAGATCATCGTGGAATCACCATCTATGCGGAGCTGAAGCCGGATCGTCGTCAATTCAACCTTCTACATCGATCAGTCTACATCCAATCGAAGTTTGAAGAGCGTCTGGACGATCCACGAGAAGAATTCCAACTGGATTTGTTCCCCAACTCTAAATTCTTCTCCATTTCACAATTTCCATTCCATTGTGTGGTGTGGTTGTGTTTCAAGCATCCCTTGTGCTTGATTCACGAGTTTGTGGTTGTTCTGATCGTGGTTCATCAGACAACGTGTGTGTGTGAGTTGTTGTGTTGAACTCGCTCATAAGCAGTCGTTTCTGCGTGTGTGTGTGGACGGTGGATGTAGGATACACGAGTTGTGTACTCCGAACCACCTTAAATCATCGTGTCCGTGGTTTGTTCGCGTTCTGCGATAGATGATTGGTAGGCACGTTGTTCATACGCACGTTTGATACCCTTTTTTCATTTAATCAACTCAAGCCTTTATACTCAATCGAATTCTAATCAAGTTTCTTTAAGATCGCTGTAGCACCGAAAAGAAGCCATCAGTAAATAGAAATTGCCGTAATCTATTCAACCCCCCCTTCTAGATTACCATATTGTGTTATTCCGCATATCCCTTCAATTGGTATCAGAGAAGGTTTCTCCGATTACAGTTTTCGTAATTTGATCTAGCGATCAGGAGATTTTCGATCTTATGGATTCTAGCAAAGGGTATATGGCCGAGGGACATTCAGTAACCAGGCCACCCTATTTTGATGGCACTGACTATCCTTATTGGAAAAATCGTATGCAGGTATTTTTGAGAGCTCAAAATTACGAGCTGGAAGATAGTCAGCAAGGGACCATATGTGTTGCCCGAGGACGAAGACACCTGGACGAAAGACCAAATAGCTAAAGGAACTCTCAACTGGAGCGCACTAAACATGATGCAATGTGCGGTGCATCCAAAGGAGTTCTCAAGAGTCTCCACATGCTCAACAGCAAAAGAGATGTGGGACAAACTTGAACTCATCTACGAAGGTACGTCCGAGGTAAGGGAAACCAAAGTTAGCATGTTAGTGTCTGAATATGAAATGTTCAAGATGAAAACTGATGAAAACATATCAGACATGTTTGCAAGATTCATGCTAATAATTAACGGGCTAAAAGGTCTTAAAAAGGAATACTCTGAAAGTGACTTAGTAAGAAAGATACTTCGATCTCTTACTTCATCTTGGAATACTAAGGCCACTGTCATTGAGGATTCCAAAGACCTTTCTAAAATGAAATTGGATGAACTAATTGGCTCCTTAATGACATATGAAATCAACATCAAAAGAAAAGAATTGGAAGAAAATCCTAGGAAGTCAATTGCTTTAAAAGCATCCAACAAAACATCAACAAGCTCCAAGAAATCCATTCAACAAGATAGTGATGAGCAAGAAGAAGCATCTAGTGAGAGTGATAATGATGAAATGGCAATGCTCACTAGACAATTCAAGAAATTTCTGAAGTTCAAAAGGAGAGACAGGTAACTCCAAACCCTTTCAAAAGAAAATTTTTCACAGAAATATGAGTCCAACAAAAAATCTGATATTGTTTGTTATGAATGCAAGAAACAGGGGCACATGAGAGGAGAATGCCCGGAACTCAAGAAGAAGCTGAAGAAAGAAAAATTCATCTTCAAGAAAGCCAAAGCAATGTTGGCAACCTGGAGTGATGAAGATGAAGATGAAGATGCACAAGAAACATCCGATGATGAAGAAGTTAAATGCTTAATGGCAAGGAGTGATGACTCCACCGAGGTAAACTTCTCATTTGATAATTATACTGCAAGTGAATGGGAGGAAGCATACACTACTCTATTTGAAAAATTTTGTGAATATAGATCTGAAAATAAGGCATTGAAAAAGAAATGCAACTCCCTTGTGCATGATAAAAATCACGATGAACGAATTGCATTCCTGACAAAAGAAATAGAAATGATGAAAATTGATGAAAAGACTCATAGTGAAGAGATGGATTGCTTGAAAATGAAATTACAAGAAACACAAAAGGAAAAGGACTGTTTAAGCCATTCTCTTGAATTCCTTCAAGAAGAACATCTAGAACAAAGAAAAAGTTGAAACAAACTGAAACAGAAGTCTGAAAACTTGATGAAATTTGTAAAGGAAAGCAAAATCTAGATGCGGTTTTGGGTGCTAAAATACATGTAACCAAGCATGGGTTAGGATATCAACCTGTCAAACAAAAGAAAATAGGAGAGTCATTGATCACTTCCTTTGTTGATCCTAGCCCAAGCACAAGCAAGCATGTTCCCACAAAGCATAACACAAGTCATCTCAGACCAAAGTATTGCAACCCAAACAAAATGTTCCCAACAAACAAAAGAAAAAGCCACCTGTCGACAGATGGAATGGTGCTGTCGACAGCAAGAACAACTTCAACTAATAAACAGTCTATCAAGCAACAAAAAATTGAAAAGAAAATTCCTTCATGCAATGTGTGTAAAAAGATTGGTCATGATGAAAAACAATGTTGGAATAATCCAAAGAAACAGAAATTCAAACAAGTTTGGATTCCTAAGCATTTACTTTGTTGCATGAATGAAATTTTGGGACCCAAAGTAATTTGGGTACCAAAACCTCTTGTCTGATCCACATATGCAGGAATGCCTAGCAGCCCAACATCAAAACAAATGGTACTTGGATAGCGGCTGTTCGAGGCACATGACGGGCGACAAAGCTAAATTCTGTTTCCTAGTGGAGAAAGACGGAGGACAAGTCATTTTTGGAGGTAACAACAAAGGCCAAATCATTGGCACAGGTAATGTTGGTAAGTGTCCCTCCAATTCAATTGAAAATGTACTGTGGTTGATGGCCTTAATCACAACTTGCTTAGCATAAGTCAATTATGTGATAGAGGTCACAACGTCATTTTTGAATCAAATTCATGTCAAATTGTTGATAAAGAAACAGGAAGTGTAAAATTTTCTGGAAAAAGAGTGAATAACATTTACTTAGTTGACTTAGATGATCCAGAAAATGACAACCTGTGTCTTGTTGCAAATAGACAGGATGAATTGACATTGTGGCATCGTAGGCTTGGCCATGCGAGCTACAACGTATGCACAAGATCATGAAGCTCAAATTAGTAAGTGGACTTCCTGACATTTCTTTTAACAACAATGAAAGTTTTTGTGATGCATGTGCACGGGAAAACAAACCCGGAAGTCTTTCAAATCCAAAGCACCGGTAAGCACATCTAAACCATATGAACTGTTGCACATGGACCTTTTTGGACCAACTAGAACTCTAAGTCTCAATGGCAAACGTTTTGTTTTGTCATTGTAGATGATTTTTCTAGGTTCACATGGGTCAAATTCTTGGCACACAAAAGTGAAACACTTACAATCTTCCAAGAATTCTTAACAAGATTGAGCATGGCAATGTGAATAAAATATGCTCAATCCGCACCGATCACGGGGGAGAATTTGATAACAATGCATTTTCTGATTTTTGCAGGCACCAAGGGATTGAACATCTGTTCTCCTCCCCAAGGACTCCAGAACAAAATGGAGTAGTGGAGAGGAAAAACAGAACATTGGTGGAAATGGCTCGCACTCTTCTGTTGAAGGCCAACTCGAGAAGCTTTTGGGCAGAAGCAGTGAACACTTCCTGCTACATTCTAAACAGAGCCATGGTAAGACCTGTGATAAAGAAAACCCTACCATTGTTGAAAGGTAAGAAACCCAACCTTGGGTACTTCCGAGTATTGGCTCAAAGGTATTTATTCATAACAATGATAAATCTGATTTAGATAAATTTGAAGCCAAAAGTGATCAAGGTGTTTTCTAGGCTACTCAGAACACTCTAGGGCATATAGGGTGTTTAACAATAAAACACGCACTGTGGAAGAAACTCCACATGTTATTTTTGATGAGACTTATGCCAAAACTAACAGTTTGACTGTTAACAGAACTGAAAAAGAAGATGAAGGAACATCACTTGAGGACCTACAAGTCAAAGCAAAAGACAAATCTGAAGAAGTTCCAAGACCAAAGGTGGATATCTTCACAAGGACTATGATGAAGATGATGAAAAAGCTTCAGAAAACAAGATGAAACACATGAAGAAAATCCACTAGAAGGTGAACCTCCTGAAGAACAACATTCACAAGATCAAATTCCTCAAGGACAAGATGCTCCCGGCCCTTCAACAATCACAAATGTGAGGTATTCCAAAGATCACCCACTTGATGATGTGATAGGTAGTTTAAATGATTCTGTTCAAACAAGGTCTCAAGTTAGACAAATAATTGAACATGATCTTTTGCTTTTGTCTCTCAAGTGGAACCCAAAAATGTTGAAGAAGCCTTAAAAGATAACTCATGGATTGATGCTATGCATGAGGAACTTGGTCAATTTCAAAGAAACAATGTATGGAGTTTAGTTCCTAGAACCCCTGAAATTTCTATCATAGGAACTAGATGGGTGTTTAGGAATAAACTTAATGAAGAAGGAAAAGTGGTCAGAAATAAAGCTAGACTCGTTGCAAAAGGATATAATCAAGAATTTGGTGTAGATTTTGAAGAATCCTTTGCTCCTGTAGCCAGATTAGAAGCAGTCAGAATTTTATTGGCATATGCATGCTCCCATAAGTTCAAACTTTATCAAATGGATGTTAAAACTGCTTTCTTAAATGGCTATATCAAAGAAGAAGTCTATGTCTCTCAACCACCAGGTTTTGAAAATTCTGAAATGCCTAACCATGTGTATAAATTGCACAAAGCTCTTTATGGTTTGAAACAGGCACCTCGAGCTTGGTATGATAGACTAAGCAATTTTCTGGTAAGCAAAAACTACTCAAGAGGTAAAGTAGACCAAACACTCTTCACTAAGAAAGTTCGCAATCACATAATTGTTGTTCAAGTTATGTGGACGATATTATATTGGTTCTACTAACCCTTCACTGTGTGAAGAATTTTCTAAACACATGCACAGTGAATTTGAGATGAGTCTAATGGGGGAGCTTCAATTCTTTCTTGGTTTGCAGGTGAAACAACATGAAGAAGGCTTCTTCATAAATCAAGAAAAATATGTCAAAGAGCTTCTCAAACGATTTCAATTTGAGCAAGCTAAACCGGCCTCACCCCAATGAGCACAAGCATCAAATTGGAAAATGATGAGAAAGGTAAACGGTAGATGCAAAGCACTTCCGAGGTATGATTGGCTCACTCCTTTATCTTACTGCAAGTAGACCGGATATACAATTCAGTGTTTGCCTTTGTGCTAGATATCAATCTAGTCCAAAGGAAAGCCATTTAATTGCAGTCAAGAGAATTTTCCGATATCTCTCAGGTACATGCAATTTGGGTTTTTGGTATCCAGCAGGTAGTAGTTTTGATTTGATATCCTATTCTGATGCTGATTATGCTGGATGTAAAATTGATAGAAAAAGCACTAGTGGATATTGCCAATTCCTTGGCGGTTGCATGGTTTCGTGGGCATCCAAGAAACAACACTCGGTTGCACTCTCCACTGCAGAGGCAGAATATGTCGCTGCAGGAAGTTGTGCAGCTCAAGTGTTGTGGATCAAAAGTCAGTTAGCTGACTATAATGTTGAAATTGGATGCACACCTATACTATGTGACAACACAAGTGCTATCAACCTTTCAAAAAACCCTGTCCAACACTCAAGGACTAAAACACATTGAAATCCGTCATCATTTCTTGAGAGATGAAGTGGCCAATAAAACCTTGGAACTTAATTTCATTCCCACAGAAAAACAATTGGCTGACATTTTCACCAAACCCTTGTCTGAAGATAGATTCACATCCTTAAGAAGAGAATTGGGTTTGTGTAAAATGCAATGAAACTAACTCTCCATATTGGAGTACATGCTCTTTATGTGTGAATGACTATGTGGTATATCAAATGGTGAACTGTGGAAGAACAAGTTCGGCTTGTTTGGAAACTATCATCATGCGTGAGGAAACATTCTCCGCCAAGTATCCATAGTCCCATTGCATATAAAGGTCCTGTACTTCACATAGGATTTTTAGTTTCCTTACATTTTATCATGCTGACTCCAAGCAACAATGCTTTTTCTGTGACCATGTGCTTGTGTATGATATTCTTGAAATGAACATGTTTGCCTTGTATCAAATGCTTATGTGAATTCTTGCTAAATGTTGTGTCAACACGTGCACACACTATGGGGGAGTAAGTTCAGTAGTAAGTTTTTTTTTCATGAGGAAACTCTTCCTTCACTTCAATGTTTAATCCTCACTTCCTTGAACTTCATGTGCACTCAAACTGAAACCAGAAAAATCCACTCTGTTCATATCTGTCGACAGACACATTCCATCTGTCGACAGGTACACTCAGATTTGCTCTGACTGAAACTTCAATTCATCAGTCTGTGTGCATCTGTCGACAGACAGATTCCTGCTGTCGACAGATAAACACAATCTCACTATTTTCTCATTCCTTCATACTTTTCAAGAAAGTGTGTCATTACTTGATTTAAAGGTAAACATTGGATTGTTTTGTGCAATATAACTTTCATATCCACTTCATGTCAAAGTCGTGAACCAAGTCTAAATGATGTTTGATGCAACACTTGATTGAGGACTATTTAGATCATTTTGAACACAATGAGCAAACCAAATGATTTTTAAACATCTCCTTTGAATAACTCCCTTGTCATTAAACATGAATCCAAAATGATTTGAAAAATCAGAAGGTCCTTGAATTTAATGTCTACATTATCACTTGCCTAAAGAAATCTCATGTACTTGACGAAAAGTAAAAACAAAATAAAAGGGAGAAAAGCTACCTATTTCTACGTTTCAATAAAAAAAAAAATTATCTTTCAATTATGGGATGGAGGTAGAGCAATGATGAAAATCACTAAGTAACCGGGGACATGGGCATCACCAATGTCGGTCTTCGCGTCAAAAGGTTGTTTCATTATCTCTATACAATGGCTTGATGGACACTCACATTGAGTAACTGGGGTATTGGCATCACAAATGTCTACCTTCACATGAAAAAGTGAAAGTGCTCCTCATTGCCACTCTTTCCATCTTCGCTGTTTAAAGATCCTAAAATCATACTAGAAATAGAGTGAAGCCTCCGAAAAATTTTTTTTGTCAAGTCCAATGTGCTTTTTATGGGTAAGATGTTCTTGTGGCCATCTAATTCAAATGTCATCTGACTATCATCTCTATTTAGATGCATGTTTTCTTCAATGGCCTTAATCAAAAGAGTTATTTAATTTTCACTGGCTTTTGTGAAATGTGTTCTTCATGATCTAATAAAGAACTCATCGTTTTTAATTCAAAATCATTGTAGAATTGTGTCATGTCTTCATCATAATGGATATGCATTTTTATCTTGTACATACACCTATTTTACCCTAAATGCCCAATGAACACTTGACCCTTTGAAAAATCTTGCAAAAAAAATCAAGTTTTTACAAAAAGTGGTTATCTGTCGACAGACAGATGGTCATCTGTCGACAGCCGGCGACCCAGACCCGTTTTTGAAGCCAACCCTCGCGCCGGTTCAAGTCTTGTGTGGGGCCTCTTTCTAATCCCTTCTAAACCTATTCTAAAGGCTCCCACGACCATTTCCACCATTTCCCCTCTCATTTCCTCTCCTCTCTCCAAACCCCTTTCTTCCCCTCCAGGGCTCAAGATCCGATCCTCTCGACGATCTCGCTGCTCCTCGTCTGAGTCCCTCCACTCTCCCTTCCCAAACGCCATTCACACCTCTTCAGATGGCACCCAAGACCAAGATTCTCACTCGCCGTCGTCGTGCTTCGACGGACGCGGAGAGAGTTCCAGGGCTCCTTCAGAACATCGTAGCAAGCATCGCGAAGATCGTTTGCCGGAACTCATTGTTCCTCAAGGTCTCCATCTCATCCGGGTACAAGGCACTTCAAGAAACTCGTCCAATCCCGGTATGTGGACTTGAGTCCTTAGGATCGATGTTCCCCTCACTCCTACCCTACTTTGACACTCAAGGGTGGACATCTTTCTGTACTCACACTTGCAATACTCTCCGAATGCAGTCACAGAGTTTTTCAATAACCTAGGGCTTTCCGATCAGGGAGATCTTATTCTTCGGTGAAAGGCACTCGTTTTCGCCTCACCGCAAATTATCTCGACAGCCCTTCAAATCCCAAACTCAGGAGTTGAAATCTTCAACTATACTCCTTCCGCTTCTGAGTACTATGAACTTCTCACGTTGCAACCTTATGACTCCACTAAGAAAATTGCAGGCTGAATGCCAACTCCTTTCCTCCTTTGATCCGGATGATCCATCACATCTTCACTACTTTGATCGTCCCGAAGGATGGAAGCCGAGAATTAGTCACTGAGGTCCATAAGTCTTTGTTCATATTCTTCCTCAAGTGTCAACAAATCAATCTGCCTGAACTCATGCTAAGCCTCATCGTCGGTGTTTTCTAACACCAAGAGATCAATGCCATGCTTGCCCCACCACCTCTTCTCATTTTCATTGGCATTCCTATCCCTTCAAGTGAGCTCATCTCCTTAAAATCCCGCAGTGCATTTGACCTACTGCCGCTCACCGAATGGGCTACAAGTTTGTAGACGGTGTAGTGACAAGGAAATCTCAAAGGGCAAGAACAACAAGGTGATGATGAAGAAGATGATGAAGAAGACAATGAAGAAGAAATGAAGACAATGACGATAATGAAGGCGCTGATGAAGACTCTCAGGATGAGCAAATGCCTGATCAACCTCAAGAATTTGCTGATGTCCTGTGCCTCAAGAACAATCTCTTCGTGATTATTTGGCACAAATGCATCAACAAATGACTCAGGATTTGCTCAATGAACTCTAGATTTGAGAAAATTGGAAGACTCGTCTCACGCGTATCCAAGACCGGCTTGATTCCCTACTCGAGAGAGCTGGATCCAGTCATCCTCACCTACTGGACATGAAGATGAATAGAGGGTCTCAGGGTCCTTAGAGGTCGTTAAGAGTCTTAGCTGGGAGTTAGTCTCACTAGTCCTGTTATCTTTTTGCTTGCTCATGTTATTTCCCTTCCTTTTGTTTTTATTGAGTCATGTAATGATTGTCTCTTGTACTGTGAATTTGAATGATCAATCAATGAAAATCTCAGTTCATGTTATCTGTCTTAATATGTGCATGACTTGACTTTTGTATGTTGTCAAAAAGGGGGAGAACATCAATGAATATTTTTTGTCATCATCAAAAAGGGGGAGATTGTTGGGTTTTCAATATATCATGTTTTTGATGATCACATTAATATCCTTGAACATTGATTAATGCAAAATTGATGTGCTAATTAACATGAAAAACACCATGAAAGTGATTATGTTAAACATTGCTAAATCATACAATGTATATCACTAACAATGTACTTGCATGTAGGTGCACAAGCATGAAAGATGGAGCATTGAAGAGATGAGCAATAGCAAAGAAACTGTCAAAGAAGTGTATCTGTCGACAGGCCCAGGGCATGTGTCGACAGATACACACAGTCAATCCAAGACAGAACTCAGGTTTGCAGCTGAGTGCATCTGTCGACAGATGCAAATTACTGTCGACAGGTACACTCAGAAATTCAGATTTCTGAAACCCAGTTCTCAGCCTGAGTGCATCTGTCGACAGATGCAAGTGCACCTGTCGACAGACGACGGAAACATGAAATTCAGAAGTTCTGATTCCGGCCCCAATTGGGTGTTTCCTTCCTCCACGACCCCCACCTTTACCTAACACTATATAAGCATCCTTTTGGAGCAAATTCGCAGAGAGCAGCCTCCCAACCAAGAGCCTCCAGGGGCCAAGAGGAAAAGCCCCAATTTGCTGCTCTGCTTCAATCTTCCGCCCAGATCGTCGTGGAATCACCATCTATGCGGAGCTGAAGCCGGATCGTCGTCAATTCAACCTTCTACATCGATCAATCTACATCCAATCGAAGTTTGAAGAACGTCTGGATGATCCACGAGAAGAATTCCAACTGGATTTGTTCCCCAACTCTAAATTCTTCTCCATTTCACAATTTCCATTCCATTGTGTGTGTGTGGTTGTGTTTCAAGCATCCCTTGTGCTTGATCACGAGTTTGTGGTTGTTCTGATCGTGGTTCATCAGACAACGTGTGTGTGGTGAGTTGTTGTGTTGAACTCGCTCATAAGCAGTCGTTTTTTGCGTTGTGTGTGTGGACGGTGGATGTAGGATACACGAGTTGTGTACTCCGAACCACCTTAAATCATCGTGTCCCGTGGTTTGTTTCGTTCTGCGATAGATGATGGTAGGCACGTTGTTCATACGCACGTTGATACCCTGTTTTCATTTAAATCAACTCAAGCTTCTTATACTCAATCGAACTAATCAAGTTTCTTTAAGATCGCTGTAGCACCGAAAAGAAGCCATCAGTAAATAGAAATTGCCGTAATCTATTCAACCCCCTTCTAGATTACCATATTGTGTTATTCCGCATATCCCTTCAAGACAAAGCCCAAAATCCAAGTGCAAAAGAACAAGACAAGTTGCTGAAATAGTGCACTGTCAACAGATGAATAGTGCATCTGTCGACAGATGATTTTCGCCTGTCGATAGATACACACAGAAAAAGGTTTCCCGGAAGGCCGTCTTCTGGTTTTTACAAACCTGTCAGCACTGTCGACAGCAGCAAGGGCTGTCGACAGACGGAGGTTTTGGGAAAATCTAATGGGCAGGATATGATCTATATTGGGTGTGATCATTTTAGCACAACTTCATGTTTGGAACCCATTATATAAGGGTCATATGAGGCTATTTTCGCAGTAGTAGAAGAAGACCATACCAAAACCCTAAGCAAAGTCAAGAAGAAGGCTCTCTTCTGCTGCTCTGCTTCAGAACTCCAATCGTTCAAAGAGAGATCATCTCGTACAGGAGTTGAAGCCGGTTCGTTTGAAGTCAAGCTTCTCCATCATCTCGTGGTCTTCAACGACGTGAAGCTTGAAGTCTTCTGGACTAACTCTCTGAAGAGTTCTTCATCTGGATTTGTTTCTATATCTCAGAACTCTTCCTCTTCCATATTTTTCACCAATCTCTGTGTGTGTGTATTGGTTGGATATCAGTGCGTGGATTTTGTGGAAGTGTGTGGTTTGTGATCTGTACAAGGGTTGTGTATAGATCATAGTGTGTGTGGTAGTGGTTCAAGTGTTCCCTATACTTGATCCATGTGTGGTTTGTTGTTCTGATTGCGTGTTTGCATCAGACAACGTGTGTATGGTGTGTTGGTCAGGTCAAGGCTAGAGGATCTGATCTTTTGTTGGACTTGATCTAGCGTGTGTGTGTGTGGTTGAGCCGTTGTGCTCGTGTGTGTGTTGTACTCAGTTCTTGAGTAGTGTGTCCTCACTGTGTGAGGGGTGGACGTAGGAATCACGTGGTGTGATCTCCGAACCACCTAAAAAATCCCTTGTGCACTGTGGTTTGATTTGTGGTTTGCATTGTATTGCGCTAGATGCATGCATAGGGATTTTGTTTACACACTAACTGTTAATTTGTTCACACACATTACATCAGATCAAAGGGGTTTTAATTGAGTAGATCTATTAATCTGAAGTAGTTTTTAAATTGCTTAAGTTTCCGCTGCAAATCTATTCAACCCCCCCTTCTAGCTTTGCCGTACCGAATAACCGATCCTAACAATTGGTATCAGAGCAGGTTAACTGTTCAACGATTGTGATTTGGCATATCTGTTTATGTGTGCTTAATTGCTCTGATCGGGATTATAATTGATTTTGAACTAATCTGATTACTTTGTTGGTTGGTTTATTTATCTACAACATACTCAGAAATATGTCTGAGTTCTCGAGTATCATAAATCGACCATTGATTATTGAGTTTGATAACCATGTTGATAAAATGCAGGACTCCTTTTTGAAGACAAGCAAGTCTGGAAGGGAAATCAATGAAAGATGCTACATGGCTCATGGTAGCTCAAGAGGCTCTTCCTGTTCAGACGAATCTGAAGGATCACAACTGTCAGAGAAGTCAAGAAACTCTCAAAGGTCAGGTAAATCCAATTCAGATCCATTTGATGCATCAATATCCAATTCTGATTCAGAGGATGATATTTCCTATGATGAATTGATAGAATGCTATGAGCACTTGTCCAATCAACATAAGAAGGTAAAAGCTCAAAACAAGAAGCTAAAAGAAAAATTGGATAAGAATGAAATGAGAATTGATAATGCTCAAGCGTTCTATGAAGAAAATGAAAAATTGAAAATGGAGAATGAAAAATAGAAAATGAAGTCAAAAACTATGGAATCATGTTTTCTAAGCTAAAAGAAGATCATGATCAGGTGGAATCTGAAAATTATGATTTGAAAATTGAAAATGAAAAATTGATTGATCATAATGAGAATCTCAAATTTGATAATGATCAACTGAACAAACAAATCTCCAACATGGCTCATGACCACCAAATAAAAGAAAATTGCAATCAACTGGTTGAGAAAACAGACATCTAAAAAGAAGATTGAAAGCTTCTATCATGATAGATCATTAAATGATGATTGGAACAATTTTAAGAAGAAAATTTCTGACTTGGAAAATCAAGTTGTTCAAAGTGAAATTGAAAAGAACAAAATACAAAATGGTCTGGATGTCATGAAAAGCCAACTTCTAACTTCTGAAAAAGAAATTGTTGCATTGAAAGCTGAAAAGAAAAAATTGAACAAAAAGGCTCCAAATAGGAAGAATCATGTTTCAATTGAAAACCAGAAAAAGAAAATGGAGAAGAAAACAAGAGTCTACAGGGTCTCTACACCTCCTCCAGAGGCCCAGAATGTTTCAAGGAAATCTCCAACTCCACATCACGCCAAGAGATACCAAAGGGTACCATCTCCTTCTTCTCAACCCAAGGATAGTCAAAGGTACTCTAAAGGACCTCAGAGATTCCAGAAAACGCATTCATACTATGGTAAGATTCAGGTAAATGCTCAACCCATTTGTTTTAAATGCAATAGGCCTGGTCATCTTGCTAAATTCTGCTGGAATAAAAATCAGCACTGTCATAATCATGCCAAGCCAGTCCAATGCTTCACATGTCATAAAATTTGTCATATTTCTAAGAACTGTTGGCATAAAAACCATGATTCTGTGCATGCTTCAAAGCTCCATAATAATCCATGTGTTCATACACACAAGGATAACATCATGTTCATAAAGATAAAAATTTCATGTATCTATGAACAGGAAAACTGCACAAAACAATAGAAATCTAAAAACCAAATCACTTTGGATTCTGAAATCTTCATTGTTAGATCCTAACATTAATGTCATTGCAGGACCAAGTAAGTGTGGGTCCCAAAACAAGCTTGATCAACAAGCTGAGATGTCTTGCAGCCAAAAATTAGAAATGAATTCATGCAATTGGCTGTGCAAGGCAAGAAATGATGGAGAACAAAGGTAAATTTTTATTGAGACTGTGATTGAAGACTGTTCAGGTAAAATCTCTTTATCACTTCAGTTTTGAACTGCAAGAATTGAAATGGATCTTACCTTTATCTAAGCAATGAAAATGTGTCTTAATGCTACCCCTACATAACAATGCCTCTTAGCAGTTGGAATCAGGTCATCTTGCTTGCATAACTGTGCACATGATCTCTTGGTATATCAAATGATGACATGTGGAAAAACAAGTTATGCTTGTTTGGAAACTATCATTATGCGTGAGTAAAATACTCCGCCAAGTACCAAAAGTCATGTTATGCATAAGGCTAATTATGTGCTACTTTTTATGCATGTGTTATGGGGGAGTAAATTTTGAACATGCTTATGGATGCTCTTTTGTGTGCAAATGCTTGAATGATGAGTTATCATATGCACACTCTATGGGGGAGTAAGTTAAGGCTAGGTGAGTGAAATTCATAAGGGATACCCTTCATACTCAATGAGTATTTATCCCTCAATCTTATGGTTCAAGTCACTCTCAATTCAAAGCCTTAAAGCTGAAGTTTCAAAGCTCCTGTCGACAGCCCTGAACCACACTGTCGACAGATATGACTTCACAAAAACTAGTTTTGAATTCTGAGTGTTTCTGTCGACAGACGAATTCCATCTGTCGACAGCCGAACACAGTTCTTGACCTCCCAAAACCAAGTCTTTCAGGTCTGTGTGCATCTGTCGACAGACACTCCCTTGCTGTCGACAGATACACATTTCAATGATAAATCATCATCTTCTCTAATCCTTACCTTATGAGTGTGTTCATATTATTGATGCAAGGGGAGAATTTGGACTTAATATTCATTGCAACCTTTCATATTCACATAGTATCAAAGACATTGAATTAATCACAATGATTTTGATATGATATTTTGTGCTTGAGTCTAGGTTGTGTCATCTAGAAAACATTGATCAAATCTAATGATTTTAACCTAACTCACTTGAATAATTCCTTGTGGATTATCATGTTTCTAAAATGGTTTGATAAGTAAGAAGGTTTTTGAACTTAATGTTTTACATTAACCATTGACATTAAATAACCATTGACCTTGATTGTTAAAAAGAAAAAGAAAAAAGGAGAAAAGCTACCTATTTCAAACACTCAAAAGTTCATAAAAAATATTTGAAATGGGACAAAGGCAGAGCAATGATGAGTATCACTGAGTAACCGGGGACATGGGCATCACAAATGTCTGTCTTCGCGTAAAAAGTCTTTTCATTATCTCTGCACAATAGTATGATGGTCACTAACACTGAGTAACTGAGGGTACGGGCATCCCAAATGTCTACCTTCACGTCAAAAGGTGAAAGTGATCCTAATTACTACTTTTCCCACATTAACTTGACAAAAGAAATTGTTCAAATGCTTGAAATAGAGTGGAGCCTCCAAGATTTAAATCAAGGGCAATGGGTTGTCAATTGTCAAATGTTTATGTGGACATTACCTTCCTTTACCAACTGAAAATCACTACTAAGGTATATGATTTTCTTTAATGGTTTTATTCAAGGGGTTATCTTACTTTCATATGTTTTTGGACGATGTATCCTAAATGCTATAACTTGAGATTCCCGGAGTATTATCTCTTAACCATTGTAGAATTTTTACGTGTCTTAATACTAGTGTCTATGACATCTTGCAATGGGTATAAACCAGTTCTCAACCTTAGGATTCTAATTGAACACTCATTCCCCACTCATATCTTTCACAATTCAGTTATGTGGTCACACAATTCTTTGCTTCATTCTTATCCAATTGTGCATGACTTCTCTTTTTAGATGTTGCCAAAAGGGGGAGAAACATCAATTGTAAGTTTTGTCATCATCAAAAAGGGGGAGAATGTTGGGTTCTCATGTGGGAGAATGTTGGGTTTACATGAGAATGTTAAGTTGACATAATGGTATGTTTGTTTTTTATGATGAGATTTCATGAACAATACAAATGATGTGATGTGAATATGTGAAACATAATGAGAATGTTAAGTCAAGCAAATGTTAATCAAGAAAAGCAAATGCTAATCAAGAAAAACATGTTTAACTTGTCCTTTATATGTTCATTATATCTCACTAATAATTTCTTAAATGTAGGTGAGATTCCATGCAAGACAAAGCCCAAAATCCAAGTGCAAAAGAACAAGACAAGTTGCTGAAATAGTGCACTGTCAACAGATGAATAGTGCATCTGTCGACAAAGATTTCGCCTGTCGACAGATACACACAGAAAACGATTTCCGGAAGGCCAGTCTTCTGGTTTTTGCAAACCTGTCAGCACCTGTCGACAGCAGCAAGTCGGCTGTCGACAGACGGAGTTTTGGGAAGATCTAATGGGCAAGATATGATCTATATTTGGGTGATTCCTTTTAGCACGACTCTCCATGTTTGGACACCCATATATAAGGGTCATATGAGGCTATTTTCGCAGTAAGAAGCCACCATACCAAAACCCTAAGCAAAGGTCAAGAAGAAGGCTCTCTTCCTGCTGCTCTGCTTCAGAACTCCAGATCGTTCAAAGAGAGATCATCTCGTACAAGGAGTTGAAGCCGGTTCGTTCTGAAGTCAAGCTTCTCCATCATCTCGTGGTCTTCAATGACGTGAAGCTTGAAGTCTTCTGGACGAACTCTCTGAAGAGTTCTTCATCTGGATTTGTTTCTATATCTCAGAACTCTTCCTCTTCCATATTTTTCACCAATCTCTGTGTGTGTGTATTGGTTGGATATCAGTGCGTGGATTTTGTGGAAGTGTGTGGTTTGTGATTTGTACAAGGTTGTGTATAGATCATAGTGTGTGTGGTAGTGGTTCAAGTGTTCCCTATACTTGATCCATGTGTGGTTTGTTGTTCTGATTGCGTGTTTGCATCAGACAACGTGTGTGTGGTGTGTTGGTCAGATCAAGGCTAGAGGATCTGATCTTTTGTTGGACTTGATCTAGTGTGTGTGTGTGTGGTTGAGCCGTTGTGCTCGTGTGTGTGTTGTACTCAGTTCTTGAGTAGTGTGTCCTCACTGTGTGAGGGGTGGACGTAGGAATCACGTGGTGTGATCTCCGAACCACCTAAAAAATCCCTTGTGCACTGTGGTTTGATTTGTGGTTTGCATTGTATTGCGCTAGATGCATGTATAGGGATTTCGTCTACACACTAACTGTTAATTTGTTCACACACATTACATCAGATCAAAGGGGTTTTAATTGAGTAGATCTATTAATCCGAAGTAGTTTTTAAATTGCTTAAGTTTCCGCTGCAAATCTATTCAACCCCCCCTTCTAGCTTTGTCGTTACCGAATAACCGATCCTAACAACCTCTTCGCTCAAATGGGCATAAATTTCCGCTCGGTTATCGGAATCGCTTATAAGACCACAATTCGGAATCGGGACTCAGAGACACCGATGTTCCCTTATCGCCCAAGGCGATAAGACGTCGTTTCGGGGGTCCAAAAACCACCGTTTTGCACTCTGAAATTGCGATTCTACCCGATGATCTCCCCCATTCCAAGGTTTTGGTGTAGCAACGACTCCTCGATTATGCGAATTGCTGGCGGAGCACACACACGGAGTCGGCCTGTCACGGAGATCGGAAGTCGTGTTCAACTCGTCGCGAGATCTCACCCCAAGTCGTTCATATGGGTGCTCGAACATCGCCAATATAGTCACCCCCCCAGTTTATTCCCAACCTTCAGCCAAAGAAATGGGCATAACTTTCCGCCCGGGCATCAGAATCGCTTATGTGACGACAATTCAGAATCGGCACTCCGAAACGGTCGACAGGGTGCTAGTTTCGTGGAATTCCGTTCCGGGGCCGAAATTCCGCTCCAGAGCATGTGTTATAGTACACCGACAGCCGTACCATTCGATCGGACGTGGATATGTATTCGCCCGGGGGTCGGAACCGCCCGCGAGGCCCCAATTCGGAATCAGCACATCGACCGTCGGTAAAAGGTCGCATTAGGAAATTTTCGGTCCGGCGCAAAATTCCTCTCCGGGAGCGTGGTCGCGGGCCGTCGATGCGATCGCATACGAACACCTCTTCGCTCAAATGGGCATAACTTTCCGCTCGGTTATCGGAATCGCTTATAAGACCACAATTCGGAATCGGCACTCAGAGACGCCCGATGCCTCCTTATCGCCAAAGGCGATAAGACGTCATTTCGGGGTCCAAAACCACCTTTTCGCACTCCGAAATTGCGATTCTAGCCGACCATCTCCCCCATTCCAAGGTTTTCTGGCAGTAGCGACTCCCTCGATTACGCGAATCGCTGGCGGATCCCACACACGGAGCCAGCCTGTCACGGCGATCGGAAGTCGTGTTCATCTCGTCGCGAGATCTCACCCCAAGTCGTTCATATGGGTGCTCGAACATCGCCGATATAGTCACCCCCTCTAGTTTATTCCCACCCTTCAGCCAAAGAAATGGGCATAACTTTCCGCCCGGACATCAGAATCGCTTATGTGATGACAATTCGGAATCGGCACTCCGAAACTGTCGACAGGGCGCTAGTTTCGCGGAATTCCGTTCCGGGGCCGAAATTCCGCTCCGGAGCGTGTGCTATAGTACACCGACAGCCGTACCATTCGATCGGAGTGGATATCTGTTCGCCCGGGGGTCGGAACCGCCCGCGAGGCCCCAATTCGGAATCGGCACTTGACCCGGTCGGGAAAAGGTCACATTCGGAGATTTCGGTCCGACGTAAAATTCCTCTCCGGGAGCGTGGTCGCAGGCCGTCGATGCAATCGCATACGGACACCTCTTCGCTCAAACGAGGATAACTTTCCGCTCGGTTATTGGAATCGCCAATAAGACCACAATTCGGAATCGGCACTCAGAGACCCCCGACGCCGCCTTATCGCCAAAGGCTATAAGACGTCGTTTCGGGGTCCAAAAACCACCGTTTCGCACTCTGAAATTATGATTCTAGCCGACGATCTCCCCCATTCCAAGGTTTTCTGGCAGTAGCGACTCCCTCGATTACGCGAATCGCTGGCGGAGCCAACACACGGAGCCACCCTGTCACGGCGATCGGAAGTCGTGTTCAACTCGTCGCGAGATATCCACCCCAGGCCGTTGATATGGGTGCTCGAACATCGCCAATATAGTCACCCCCTCCACTTTATTCCCACCCCTTCAGCCAAAGAACAGGGCATAACTTTCCGACCGGGCATCAGAATCACTTATGTGACGATAATTCGGAATCGGCACTCCGAGACGGTCGTCAGGGCGTTAGTTTTGCGGAATTTCATTCCGTGGCCGAAATTCCGCCCCTGAGCGTGTGTTATAGTACACCGTCAGCCGTACCATTCGATCGGACGCGGATATCTGTTCGCCCGGGGATCGGAACCGCCCACGAGTCCCGAATTCGAAATCGGCACTTCGACACGTCGGTAAAAGGTCAAATGCAGAGATTTCCGGTCCGGCGTAAAATTCCTCTCCGGGAGCGTGGTCGCGGGCCGTCAATGCGATCGCATACGCACACATCTTCACTCAAACGGGCATAACTTTCCGCTCGGTTATCGGAATCGCTTCTAAGACCACAATTCGGAATCGGCACTCAGAGACGCCCGACGCCCCCTTACTGCCTAAGGCGATAAGACATCATTTCGGGGTCCAAAAACCACCATTTCTCACTCTGAAATTGCGATTCTAGCCGACGATCTCCCCCATTTCAAGGTTTTCTAGCAGTAGCGACTCCCTCGATTACGCGAATCGCTGGCGGAGCCCACACACGGAGCTGGCCTGTCACGGCGATTGGAAGTCGTGTTCAACTCGTCGCGTGATCTCAACCCCAGGTCGTTGATATGGGTTCTCGAACATTGCCGATATAGTCACCCCCTCTAGTTTATTCCCACCCCTTCAGCCAAAGAACTGGGCATAACTTTCCGCTCGGGCATCAGAATCGCTTATGTGACCACAATTCGGAATCGGCACTCTGAGACGGTCGACAGGGTGCTATTTTCGCGGAATTCCGTTGTGGGGCGGAAATTCCGCCCCGGAGCGTGTGTTATAGTACACAACAGCCATACCGTTCGATCGGACGCGGATATTTGTTCGCCCGGGGGTTGGAACCGCCCGCGAGGCCCCAATTCGGAATCGGCACTTCGACCCCGTCGCTAAAAGATCGCATTCAGAGATTTCTGGTCCGGCGTAAAATTCCTCTCCCGGAGCGTGGTCTCGGGCCGTCGATGCAATCGCATACGGATACCTCTACGCTCAAACGGGGATAACCTTCCGCTCAGTTATCGGAATCGCTTATAAGACCACAATTCAAAATCGGCACTCAGAGACGCCCGACGCCCCCTTACATCCTAAGGCGAAAAGACATCGTTTCGGGGTCCAAAAACTACCATTTGCAATCCGAAATTGTGATTCTAGCTGACGATCTCTGCCATTCCAAGGTTTTCTGACAGTAGCAACTCCCTCGATTATCGAATTGTTGGCGGACCCCACACACGGAGCCGGCCTATCACGACGATCGGAAGTCGTGTTCAACTCGTCGCGAGATCTCCACCCCAAGTCGTTCATATGGGTGCTCGAACATTGCCAATATAGTCACCCCCTCTAGTTTATTCCCACCCTTCAGCCAAAAAATTGGGCATAACTTTCCGCCCAGGCATCAGAATCGCTTATGTGACCAATTCGGAATCGGCACACCGAAACGGTCGACAGGGCGCTAGTTTCGTGGAATTCTGTTCCGGAGCCGAAATTCCGCTCCGGAGCTTGTGTTAGTACACGACAGTCGTACCATTCGATCGGACGTGGATATCTGTTTGCCCGGGGGTCGGAACCGCCCGCGAGGCCCCAATTCGGAATCAGCACTTTGACCTGGTCGGTAAAAAGTTGCATTCGGAGATTTCCGGTCCGGCGTAAAATTCCTCTCCGGGAGCGTGGTCGCGGGCCGTCGATGCGATCGCATACGGACACCTCTTCGCTCAAACGGGCATAACTTTCCGCTCGATTATTGGAATCGCCTATAAGACCACAATTCGGAATCGGCACTCAGAGACGCCCGACGATCCCTTATTGCCTAAGGCAATAAGACGTCGTTTTGGGGTCCAAAAACCACCGTTTCGCATTCTGAAATTGCGATTCTAGCCGACGATCTCCCCCATTCCAAGGTTTTCTGGCAGTAGCGACTCCTCGATTACGCGAATCGCTGGCGGATCCCACAAACGGAGCCGGCCTGTCACGGAGATCGGAAGTCGTTCAACTCGTCGCGAGATCTCCCCCCGAGTCGTTCATATGGGTGCTCGAACATCGCCGATATAGTCACCCCCTCTAGTTTATTCCCACCCTTCAGCCAAAGAACTGGGCATAACTTTCCGTCCGGGCATCAGAATCGCTTATGTGACGACAATTCGGAATCAGCACTCCAAAACGGTCGACAAGGCGCTAGTTTCGCGGAATTCCGTTCCGGGGCCGAAATTCCGCTCCGAAGCGTGTGTTATACACCGACAGCCGTACCATTCGATCGGACGTGGATATCTGTTCGCCCGGGGGTCGGAACCGCCCGCGAGGCCCTAATTCGGAATCGGCACTTTGACCGGTCGGTAAAAGGTCGCATTCAGAGATTTCCAGTCCGGCGTAAAAATTCTCTCCGGGAGCGTGGTCGCAGGCCGTCGATGCAATCGCATACGGACACCTCTTCGCTCAAACGGGGATAACTTTCGCTCGGTTATTGGAATCGCCTATAAGACCCAATTCGGAATCGACACTCAGAGACCCCCGACGCGCCTTATTGCCAAAGGCGATAAGACATCGTTTCGGGGTCAAAAAACCACCGTTTCGCACTCTGAAATTACAATTCTAGCCGACGATCTCCTCCATCCAAGGTTTTCTGGCAGTAGCGACTCCCTCGATTACGCGAATCGCTGGCGGAGCACACACACGGAGCGGCCTGTCACGGCGATCGGAAGTCAGATTCAACTCGTCGCGAGATCTCCACCCCAGGTCGTTGATATGGGTGCTCGAACATCGCCAATATAGTCACCGCCTCCACTCTTTATTCCCACCCCTTCAGCCAAAGAATTGGGCATAACTTTCCGAACGGGCATCAGAATCACTTATGCGACGACAATTCAGAATCGGCACTCCGAGACGGTCGACGGAGTTAGTTTTGCGGAATTTCGTTCCGGGGCTGAAATTCCGCCCCGGAGCGTGTGTTATAGTAGACCGACAGCCGTACCATTCGATCGGACGCGGATATCTGTTCGCCCGGGGATCGGAACCGCCCACGAGGCCCGAATTCGGAATCGGCACTTCGACTCGGTCGGTAAAAGGTCAAATTCAGAGATTTCCGGTCCGACGTAAAATTCCTCTCCGGGAGCGTGGTCGCGAGCCGTCGATGCGATCGCATACGGACACATCTTCGCTCAAACAAGGCAAAACTTTCCGCTCGGTTATCGGAATCGCTTCTAAGACCACAATCGGAATTAGCACTCAGAGACGCCCGACGCCCCCTTACTGCCTAAGGCGATAAGACATCGTTTCGGGGTCCAAAAACCACCATTTCTCACTCCGAAATTGCGATTCTAGCCGACGATCTCCCCCATTCCAAGGTTTTCTGGCAGTAGCGACTCCCTCGATTACGCGAATCACTGGCGGAGCCCACACACGGAGCCGGACTGTCACGGCGATTGGAAGTCGTGTTCAACTCGTCTCGAGATCTCCACCCCAGGTCGTTGATATGGGTGCTCGAACATCGCCGATATAGTCACCCCCTCTAGTTTATTCCCACCCTTCAGCCAAAGAACTGGGCATAACTTTCCGCCTGGGCATCAGAATCGCTTATGTAACCACAATTCGGAATCGGCACTACGAGACGGTCGACAGGGCGCTAGTTTCGCGGAATTCCTTTGTGGGGCCGAAATTCCGCCCCGGAGCGTGTGTTAAAGTACTCAGACAGCCGTACCGTTCGATCGGACGCGGATATCTGTTCGCCCGGGGGTTGGAACCGCCCGCGAGGCCCCAATTCGGAATCGGCACTTCGACCCCGTCACTAAAAGATGGCATTCAAAGATTTCTGGTCCGGCGTAAAATTCCTCTCCTGGAGCATGGTCGCGGGCCGTCGATGCAATCGCATACGGACACCTCTACGCTCAAACGGGGATAACTTTCCGCTCGGTTATGGAATCGCTTATAAGACCCAATTCGAAACGGCACTCAGAGACGCCCGACGCCTTAACATCCTAAGGCGAAAAGACATCATTTCGGGGTCCAAAAACTCCTCGATTACGCGAATTGTTGGCGGATCCCACACACGGAGCCGGCCTGTCACGACGATCGGAAGTCGTGTTCAACTCGTCGCGAGATCTCCACCCCAAGTCGTTCATATGGGTGCTCGATCATCGCCAATATAGTCACCCCCTCTAGTTTATTCCCACCCTTCAGCCAAAGAACTGAGCATAACTTTCCGCCCGGGCATCATAATCGCTTATGTGATGACAATTCGGAATCGGCACTCCGAAACGGTCGACAGGGCGCTAGTTTCGTGGAATTCCGTTCCGGGGCCGAAATTCCGCTCCGGAGCGTGAGTTATAGTACACTAACAGCCGTACCTTCGATCGGACGTGGATATCTGTTCGCCCAGGGGTCGGAAACCGCCGCGAGGCCCCAATTCGGAATCGGCACTTTGACCTGGTCGGTGGTAAAAAGTCGCATTCGGAGATTTCCGTCCGGCGTAAAATTCCTCTCGGGAGCGTGGTCGCGGGCCGTCGATGCCATCGCATACGGACACCTCTTCGCTCAAATGGGCATAACTTTCCGCTCGGTTATGGAATCGCCTATAAGACCACAATTCGGAATCGGCACTCAGAGACGCCCGATGCCCCCTTTTTGCCTAAGCGATAAGACATCGTTTCAGGGTTCAAAAACCACCGTTTCGCACTCCAAAATTGCGATTCTAGCCGATGATCTCCCCCATTCCAAGGTTTTCTGGCAGTAGCGACTCCCTCGAGTACGCGAATCGCTTGCGGATCCCACACACGGAGCCAGCCTGTCATGTCGATCGGAAGTCGTGTTCAACTCATCGTGAGATCTCCACCCCAGGTCGTCGATATGGGTGCTCGAACATCGCCGATTTAGTCATCCCCTCTAGTTTATTCCCACCCCTTCAGCCAAAGAACTGGGCATAACGTTCCGCCCAGGCATCAGAATCGCTTATGTGACCACAATTCGGAATCGGCACTCCGAGACGGTCGACAGGGCGCTAATTTCACGGAATTCCATTGTGCGGCCGAAATTCCCCCCCCGGAGCGTGTGTTATAGTACACTGACAACCGTACCGTTCGATCGGACGCGGATATCTGTTCACCCGGGGGTCGGAACTGCCCGCGAGGCCCCAATTCGGAATCGGCACTTCGACCCAGTCGCTAAAAGGTTGCATTCGGAGATTTCTGATCCGGCGTAAAATTCCTCTCCGGGAGCGTGGTCGCGGGCCGTCGATGCGATCGCATACGGACACATCTTCGCTCAAACGGGCATAACTTTCCGCTCGGTTATCGGAATCGCTTCTAAGACCACAATTCGGAATCGGACACTCAGAGACGCCTGACGCCCCCTACTGCCTAAGGTGATAAGACAACGTTTCGGGGCCAAAAACCACCATTCTCACTCCGAAATTGCGATTCTAGCCGACGATCTCCCCCCTTTCCAAGGTTTTCTGGCAGTAGCGACTCCCTCGATTCCGCGAATCACTGGCGGAGCCCACACGGAGCCGGCCGTCACGGCGATGGAAGTCATGTTCAACTCGTCGCGAGATAGATCTCCACCCCAGGTCGTTTATGGGTGCTCGAACATCGTCGTTAGTACCCCCTCTAGTTATTCCCACCCCTTCATCCAAAGAACTGGGCATAACTTTCCGCCGGGGCATCAGAAACGCTTATGTGACCACAATTCGGAATCGGCACTCCGAGAAGGTCGACAGGGCGCTAGTTCGCAGAATTCCATTGTGCGGCCGAAATTCCACCCTGGAGCGTGTGTTATAGTACACAGACAGCCGTACCGTTCGATCGGACGCGGATATCTGTTCGCCGGGGGTTGGAACCGCCCGCGAGGCCCCAATTCGGAATCGGCACTTCGACCCCGTCTCTAAAAGATCGCATTCAGAGATTCTGGTCCGGCATAAAATTCCTCTCCCGGAGCGTGGTCGCGAGCCGTCGATGCAATCGCATACGGACACTCTACGCTCAAACGGGGATAACTTTCCGCTCAGTTATCGGATACCTTATAAGACCACAATTCGAAATCGGCACTCAGGAGACGCCCGGACCCCCCTTACATCCTAAGGCAAAAAGACATCGTTTCGGGGTCCAAAAACTACCATTTTGCACTCGAAATTGTGATTCTAGCAGACGATCTCTGGCATTCCAAGGTTTTCTGACAGTAGCGACCCCCTCGATTACGCGAATTGTTGGCGGATCCCTCACACGGAGCCGGCCTGTCCGACGATCGGAAGTCGTGTTCAACTCGTCGCGAGATCTCCACCCCAAGTCGTTCATATGGGTGCACGAACATCGCCAATATAGTCACCCCCTCTAGTTTATTCCCACCCTTCAGCCAAAGAATGGACATAACTTTCCGCCCGGGCATCAGAATCGCTTATGTGACGACAATTCGGAATCGGCACTCCGAAACGGTCGACAGGGCGCTAGTTTCGTGGAATTCCGTTTCGGTGCCGAAATTCCGCTCCAGAGCTTGTGTTAGTACACCGACAGCCGTACCATTCGATCGGACGTGGATATCTGTTCGCCCAGGGGTCGGAACCGCCCGCGAGGCCCAAATTCGGAATCGGCACTTTGACCTGGTCGGTACAAAGTCGCATTCGGAGATTTCCTGTCCGACGTAAAATTCCTCTCCGGGAGCGTGGTCGCGGGCCGTCGATGCGATCGCATACGGACACCTCTTCGCTAAACGAGCATAACCTTCCGCTCGGTTATTGGAATTGCCTATAAGACAACAATTTGAAATCGGCACTCAGAGACGCCCGACGCCCCCTTATTGCCTAAGGCGATTAAAGACGTCGTTTCGGGGTCTAAAAAACCACCGTTTCTCACTCTGAAATTGCGATTCTAGCCGACGATCTCCCCATTCCAGGTTTTCTGACAGTAGCGACTCCCTCGATTACGCGAATCGCTGGCGGAGCCCACACACGGAGCCACCCTTTCACGGCGATCGAAAGGTCGTTCAAACTCGTCGCGAGATCTCCACCCCAGGTCGTTGATATGGATGCTCGAACATCGCCAATATAGTCACCCTCTACTTTATCCCACCCCTTCAGCTAAAGAACTGGGCATAACTTTCAGCCCGGGCATCAGAATCACTTTTGTGACTACAATTTTGAATCGAACTCCGAGATGGTCGACAGGGCGTTAGTTTTGCGGAATTCTGTTCCGGGGCCGAAATTCCGCCCTGGAGCGTGTGTTATAGTACACCGACAGCCGTACCATTCGATCGGACGCGGATATCTGTTCGCCCGGGGGTCGGAACCGCCCACGAGGCCCGAATTCGGAATCGGCACTTCGACTCGGTCGGTAAAAGGTCACATTCAGAGATTTCCGATCCGGCATAAAATTCCTCTCCGGGAGCGTGGTCGCAGGCGGTCGATGCGATCGCATACGGACACCTCTTCGCTCAAACGGGCATAACTTTCCGCTCGGTTATCGGAATCGCTTCTGAGACGACAATTCAGAATCGACACTCAGAGACGCCCGACGCCCCCTTACTGTCGAAGGCGTTAAGACATCGTTTCGGGGTCCAAAAACCACCATTTCTCACTCGAAATTACAATTCTAGCCGACGATCTCCCCCATTCAAAGGTTTTCTGGCAATAGCGACTCCCTCGATTACGCGAATCGCTGGCAGAGCCCACACACGGAGCCGGCCTGTCACGGCGATGGAAGTCGTGTTCAACTCGTCGCGAGATCTCCACCCCAGGTCAATGATATGGGTGCTCGAACATCGCCGATATAGTCACCCCCTCTAGTTTATTCCCACCCCTTCAGCCAAGAAATGGGTATAACTTTCCGCCGGGCATCAGAATCGTATGTGACCACAATTCGGAATCGGCACTCCGAGACGGTCGACAGGGCGCTAGTTTTGCAGAATTCCTGGTGCGGCCGAAATTCCACCCTGGAGCGTGTGTTATAGTACACAGACAGCCGTACCGTTCGATCGGACGCGGATATATGTTCGCCCAGGGGTTGGAACCGCCCGCGAGGCCCCAATTCGGAATCGGCACTTCGACCCGTCTCTAAAAGATCGCATTCAGAGATTTCTGGTCCGGCATAAAATTCCTCTCCCGGAGCGTGGTCGCGGGCCGTCGATGCAATCGCATACGGACACCTCTACGCTCAAACGGGCATAACTTTCCGCTCGGTTATCGGAATCCCTTATAAGACCACAATTCGAAATCGGCACTCAGAGATGCCTGACCCCACCTTACATCCTAAGGCGAAAAGACATCGTTTCGGGGTCCAAAAACTACCATTTTGCACTCCGAAATAGTGATTATAGCAGACGATCTCTGGCATTCCAAGGTTTTCTGACAGTAGCGACTCCCTCGATTACGCGAATTGTTGGCGGATCCCTCACACGGAGCCGGCCTGTCACGACGATCGGAAGTCGTGTTCAACTCGTCGCGAGATCTCCATCCCAAGTCGTTCATATGGTGCTCGAACATCGCCAATATAGTCACCCCCTCTAGTTTATCCCACCCCTTCAGCCAAAGAACTGGACATAACTTTCCGCCCGGGCATCAGAATCGCTTATGTGACGACAATTCGGAATCGGCACTCCGAAACGGTTGACAGGGCGCTAGTTTCGTGGAATTCCGTTCCGGAGCCGAAATTCCGCTCGGAGCTTGTGTTAGTACACCGACAGCCGTACCATTCGATCGGACGTGGATATCTGTTCGCCCAGGGGTCGGAACCGCCCGCGAGGCCCAAATTCGGAATCGGCACTTTGACCTGGTCGGTACAAAGTCGCATTCGGAGATTTCCGGTCCGGCGTAAAATTCCTCTCCGGGAGCGTGGTCGCGGGCCGTCGATGCGATCGCATACGGACACCTCTTCGTTAAACGAGCATAACTTTCCGCTCAGTTATTGGAATCGCCTATAAGACAACAATTCGAAATTGGCACTCAGAGACGCCCAACGCCCCCTTATTGCCCATGGCGATAAGACGTCGTTTCGGGGTCCAAAAACCACCGTTTCTCACTCTGAAATTGCAATTCTAGCCGACGATCTCCCCCATTCCAAGGTTTTCTGGCAGTAGCGAGTCCCTCGATTACGCGAATCGCTGGCGGAGCCCACACACGGAGCCACCCTGTCACGGCGATCGAAAGTCGTGTTCAACTCGTCGCGAGATCTCCACCCCAGGTCGTTGATATGGATGCTCGAACATCGCCAATATAGTCACCCCCTCTACTTTATTCCCACCCCTTCAGCCAAAGAACTGGGCATAACTTTCAGCCCGGGCATCAGAATCACTTATGTGACTACAATTTTGAATCGACACTCCGAGACACGGTCGACAGGGCGTTAGTTTTGCGGAATTCTGTTCCAGGGCCGAAATTCCGCCCTGGAGCGTGTGTTATAGTACACCGACAGCCGTACCATTCGATCGGACGCGGATATCTTCGCGCCGGGGGTCGGAACCACCCACGAGGCCCGAATCGGAATCGGCACTTCGACGGTCGGTTAAAGGTCACATTCAGAGATTCCGATCCGGCATAAAATTCCTCTCCGGGAGCGTGGTCGCGGGCCGTCGATGCGATCGCATACGGACACCTCTTCGCTCAAACGGGCATAACTTTCCGCTCTCGGTATCGAAATCGCTTCTGAGACCACAATTCGGAATCGACACTCAGAGACGTCCGACGCCCCCTTACTGCCAAAGGCGTTAAGACATCGTTTCGGGGTCCAAAAACCACCATTTCTCACTCCGAAATTACAATTCTAGCCGACGATCTCCCCCATTCAAAGGTTTTCTGGCAGTAGCGACTCCCTCGATTACGCGAATCGCTGGCAGAGCCCACACACGGAGCCGGCCTGTCACGGCGATTGGAAGTCGTGTTCAACTCGTCGCGAGATCTCCACCCCAGGTCAATGATATGGGTGCTCGAACATTGCCGATATAGTCACCCCCTCTAGTTTATTCCCACCCCTTCAGCCAAAGAACTGGGCATAACTTTCCGCCCGGGCATCAGAATCGCTTATGTGACCACAATTCGGAATCGGCACTCCGAGACGGTCGACAGGACGCAAGTTTCGTGAAATTCCGTTGTGGGGCCGAAATTCCGCCCCGGAGCGTTTGTTATAGTACACCGACAGTCGTACCATTCGATCGGACGCGGATATTGGTTCGCCCGGGGTTCGGAACCGCCGCAAGGCCCCAATTCAGAATCGACACTTCGACCCGGTCGGTAAAAGGTAACATTTGGAGATTTCCGGTCGGCGTAAAATTCCTCTCGGGAGCGTGGTCCGCGAACCGTCGATGCGATCGCATACGGACACCTCTTCGCTCAAATGGGCATAACTTTCCGCTCGGTTATCGGAATCGCTTATAAGACCACAATCGGAATCGACACTCAGAGACGCCCGCGCCCACCTTATTGCCTAAGGCAATAAGATGTCGTTTCGGGGTCCAAAAACCAACACGTTTTGCACTCCGAAATTGTGATTATCTAGACGATGATCTCGCCCATTCCAAGGTTTTCTAGGAGTAGCGACTCCCTCGATTACGCAAATCGCTGGCGGAGCACTCACACGGAGCCGGCCTGTCACAGCGATCGGAAGTCGTGTTCAACTCGTCGCGAGATCTCCACCCCAGGTCGTTGATATGGGTGCTCGAACATCGCCGATATAGTCACCCCCTCTAGTTTATTCCCACCCCTTCAGCCAAAGAACTGGGCATAACTTTCCGCCCGGGCATCAGAATCACTTCTGTGACCACAATTCGGAATCGGCACTCCGAGACGGTCGACAGGGCTCTAGTTTCGCAGAATTCCGTTCTGGGGCCGAAATTTGCCCCGGAGAGTGTGTATAGTAACCGACAACCGTACCATTCGATCGGACATGGATATCTGTTCGCCCGGGGGTCGGAACCGCCGCGAGCGGCCCCAATTCAGAATTGGCACTTCGACCTGGTCGGTAAAAGGTCACATTCGGAGATTTCCGGTCAGCGTAAAATCCTCTCTGGGAGCGTGGTCGCGAACCGTCGATTGTGATCGCATACAGACACCTCTTCGCTCAAATGGGCATAACTTTCCGCTCGGATATCGGAATCGCTTATAAGACCACAATTCAGAATCGGCACTCAGAGACGCGGACGCCACTTATCGCCTATTGCCTAAGGCGATAAGACGTCGTTTCGGGGTCCAAAAACCAGCGTTTCGCACTCCGAAATTGCGATTCTAGGCGATGATCTCCCCCATTCCAAGGTTTTCTGGCAGTAGCGACTCCCTCGATTACGCGAATCGCTGGCGGAGCACACACATGGAGCCGGCCTGTCACGGCGATCGGAAGTCGTGTTCAACTCATCGCGAGATCTCCACCCCAGGTCGTTGATATGGGTGCTCGAACATCGTCGATATAGTCACCCCCTCTAGTTTATTCCCACCCCGTTAGCCAAAGAACTGGGCATAACTTTCCGCCCGGGCATCACAATCGCTTATGTGACGACAATTCGGAATCGGCACTCCGAGACGGTCGACAAGGCACTAGTATCGTGGAATTCCGTTCCGGGGCCAAAATTTCGCCCCGGAGCGTGTGTTCCGACAGCCGTACCGTTCGATCGGATGCGGATATCTGTTCGCCCGGGGGTCGGAACCGCCCGCGAGGCCCCAATTCGGAATTGACACTTTGACCCGGTCGCAAAAAGGTCGCATTCGAAGATTTCTGGTCCGGCGTAAAATTCCTCTCCGGGAGCGTGGTCGCAGGCCGTCGATGCGATCGCATACGGACACCTCTTCACTCAAACGGGGATAATTTTCCGCTCGATTATCGGAATCGCTTATAAGACCACAATTCGGAATCGGCACTCAGAGACGCCCGATGCCCCCTTTTTGCCTAAGCCGATAAAGACATCGTTCAGGGTTCAAAAACCACCGTTTCGCACTCCAAAATTGCGATTCTAGCCGATGATCTCCCCCATTCCAAGGTTTTCCAGCAGTAGCGACTCCCTCGAGTACGCGAATCGCTTGCGGATCCACACACGGAGCCAGCCTGTCATGTCGATCGGAAGTCGTGTTCAACTCATCGCGAGATCTCCACCCCAGGTCGTCGATATGGGTGCTCGAACATCGCCGATTTAGTCATCCCCTCTAGTTTATTCCCACCCCTTCAGCCAAAGAACTGGGCATAACGTTCCGCCCAGGCATCAGAATCGCTTATGTGACACAATTCGGAATCGGCACTCCGAGACGGTCGACAGGGTGCTAATTTCACGGAATTCCGTTTCGGGGCCGAAATTCCCCCCCCGGAGCGTGTGTTATAGTACACTGACAACCGTACCGTTCGATCGGACGCGGATATATTGTTCACCCGGGGGTCGGAACTGCCCGCGAGGCCCCATTCGGAATCGGCACTTCGACCCAGTCGCTAAAAGGTTGCATTCGGAGATTCTGATCCGGCGTAAATTTCCTCTCCGGGAGCGTGGTCGCGGGCCGTCGATGCGATCGCATATAGACACCTCTTCGCCCAAAAGGTGATAACTTCCGCTCGGTTATCGGAATGGCTTATAAGACGACAATTCGGAATCGACACTCAGAGACGCCCGACGCCCATTTACTGTCTAAGGCGATAGACATTGTTTCGGGGTCCAAAAACCACCGTTTCGCATTCCGAAATTGCGATTCTAGTCGACGATCTCCATCATTCCAAGGTTATCTGGTAGTAGCAACTCCCTCAAATACGCGAATCGCTGGCGGATCCCACACACGGAGCCGGCTGTCATGGCGATCGGAGGTCGTGTTCAACTCGTCGCGAGATCTCCACCCCAGGTCGTTGATATGGGTGCTCGAACATCGTCGATATAGTCACCCCCTCCAGTTTTATCCCACCCCTTCAGCCAAAGAACTGGGCATAACTTTTCGCCCGGCATCAGAATCGCTTATGTGACCACAATTCAGAATAGGCACTTCGAGATGGTCGACAGGGCGCTAGTTTTGCGGAATTCCGTTTCGGGGCCGAAATTCCGCCCCGGAGCGTTTGTTATAGTACACCGACAGCCGTACCATTCGATCGGACGCGGATATCTGTTCGCCTGGGGGTCGGAACCGCCCACGAGGCCCCAATTCAGAATCGACACTTCGACCGGTCGGTAAAAGGTCACATTCGGAGATTTCGGTCTGGCACAAAATTCCTCTCCGGAAGGTGGTCGCAGGCCGTCGATGCGATCGCATACGGACACTCTTCGCTCAAATGGGCATAACTTTCCGCTCGGTTATCGGAATCGCTTATAAGACCACAATTCGGATCAGCACTCAGAGACGCCCGACGCCCTCTAATGGCTATGGCGATAAGACATCATCTCAAGGTCCAAAAACCACCATTTCGCACTCCGAAATTACGATTCTAGCCGATGATCTCCCCCTTTCCAAGGCTTTCTGGCAGTAGCGACTACCTCGATTACGTGAATCGCTGGCGGAGCAGGCCTATCACGGAGATCGGAAGTCGGTGTTCAGCTCGTCGCGAGATATCCACCCCAGGTCGTTGATATGGGTGCTCGAACATCGCCGATATAGTCACCCCCTCTAGTTTATTCCCACCCCCTCAGCCAAAGAACTGGGCATAACTTTTCGCCCGGGCATCATAATCGCTTATGTGACGAAAATTCGTAATCGGCACTCCGAGACGATCGACAGGGAGCTAGTTTTGCGGAATTCCGTTCCGGGGACGAAATTCCGCCCCGGAGCGTGTGTTACACCGACAGCCGTACCGTTCGATCGGACGCGGATATCTGTTCGCCCGGGGGTCGGAACCGCCCGCGAGGCCCCAATTCGGAATCGACACTTCAATCCGGTCGCTAAAAGGTCGCATTAGGAGATTTCTGGTTCGGCGTAAAATTCCTCTCCGGGAGTGTGGTCGCGGGCCGTCAATGCGATCGCATACGGACACCTCTTCGCTCAAACGGGCATAACTTTCCGCTCGGTTATCAGAATCGCTTATAAGACCACAATTCGGAATCGGCACTCAGAGACGCTCGACGCCAAGTTATTGGCTAAGGCGATAAGACGTCGTTTCGGGGTCTAAAAACCAGCGTTTCGCACTCCAAAATTGCGATTCTAGCCGATGATCTCCCCCATTCCAAGGTTTTCTGTCAGTAGCGACTCCCTCGATTACGCGAATCGCTGGCGGAGCACAAACACGGAGCCATCCTATCATGGCGATCAGAAGTCGTGTTTAACTCGTCGCGAGATCTCCACCCCAGGTCGTTGATATGGGTGCTCGAACATCGCCGATATAGTCACCCCTCTAGTTTATTCCCACCCCTTTAGCCAAAGAACTGGGCATTACTTTTCGCCCGGGCATCATAATTGCTTAAGTGACGACAATTCGGAATCGGCACTCCGAGACAGTCGACAGGGTGCTAGTTTCGCGAAATTCCATTATGGGGCCAAAATTCCGCCCCGGAGCGTGTGTTATAGTACACCGACAGCCGTACCATTCGATCGGATGCGGATATCTGTTCGTCCGGGGGTCGGAACCGCCCGCGAGGCCCCAATTCGGAATCGGCACTTCGACCCGGTCTGTAAAAGTTTGCATTCGGAGATTTCCGGTCCGGCGCAAAATTCCTCTCTGGCAGCGTGGTCGCGGGCCGTCAATGCGATCGCATACGGACACCTCTTTGCTCAAATGGGCATAACTATCCGCTCCGATATCGGAATCACTTATAAGACCACAATTCGGAATTGGCACTCAGAGACGTCCGATGACCCTTTATTGCCTAAGGCGATAAGACGTCATTTCGAGGTCCAAAAACCACCATTTCGCACTCTGAAATTGCGATTCTCGCCGATGATCTCCCCCATTCCAAGGTTTTCAGGTAGTAGCGACACCCTCGATTATGCGAATTGGTGGCGGAGCTCACACATGGAGCCGGCCTGTCACGGCAATCGGAATTCGTGTTCAACTCGTCCCGAGATCTCCACCCCAGGTCGTTTATATGGGTGCTCGAACATCGCCGATATAGTCACCCCCTCTAGTTTATTCCCACCCCTTTAGCCAAAGACCTGGGCATAACTTTCCGCCTTTCGAAATTCCGCCCCGGAGCGTGTGTTATAGTACACCGACAGCCGTACCATTCGATCGGACGTGGATATCTGTTTGCCCGGGGGTCGTAACCGCCCACGAGGCCCCAATTCGGAATCGCACTTCACCCCGGTCCCTAAAAGGTCGCATTCGGAGACTTCCGGTCCGACGTAAAATTCCTCTCCGGGAGCATGGTCGCGGGCCGTCGATGCGATTGCATACGGACACCTCTTCGCTCAAACGGGCATAACTTTCCGCTCGGTTATCGGAATCGCTTATAAGACCACAATTCGAAATCGCACTCAGAGACGCCCGATGCCCCCTTATGGCCTAAGGCGATAAAATGTCGTTTCGGGGTCCAAAAACCACCATTTCACACTTCGAAATTACAATTCTAGCCGACGATCTGCCACATTCTAAGGTTTTCTAGCAGTAGCGACTCCCTCGATTACGCGAATCGCTGGCAGATCCCACACACAGAGCCGGCCTGTCACGGCGATCGGAAGTCGTGTTCAACTCGTCGCGAGATCTCCACCCCAGGTCGTTGATATGGGTGCTCGAACATCGCCGATATAGTCACCCCCTCTAGTTTATTCCCACCCCTTCAGCCAAAGAACTGGGCATAACTTTCCGCTCGGCCATCAGAATCGCTTATATGACAACAATTCGGAATCGGCACTCTGAGACGGTCAACAGAACGCTAGTTTCGCGGAATTCCATTCTGGGGCCGAAATTCCGCCCCGGAGCGTGTGTTATAGTACACCGACAGCCGTACCGTTCAATCGGACGCGGATATCTTTTCGCCTGGGGGTCGGAACCGCCCGCGAGTCCCCAATTCAGAATCGGCACTACGACCCGGTCGCAAAAAGGTCGCATTCAGAGATTTCTGGTCCGGCGTAAAATTCCTCTCTGGGAGCGTGGTCGCGGGCCGTCGCTGCGATCACATACGGACACCTCTTCGCTCAAACGGGCATAACTTTCCGCTCGGTTATCAGAATCGCTTATAAGACCACAATTCGGAATCGGCACTCAGAGACGCCCGACGCCCCATTATGGCCTAAGGCGATAAGACGTCGTTTCGGGGTCCAAAAACCAGTTTTTCGCACTCCGAAATTGCGATTCTAGGCGATGATCTCCCCCATTCCAAGGTTTTCTGGCAGTAGCGACTCCCTCGATTACGCGAATCCCTGGCGGAGCACACACATGGAGCCGGCCTATCAAGCCGATCGGAAGTCGTGTTCAACTCGTCGCGTGATCTCCACCCCAAGTCGTTGATATGGGTGCTCGAACATCGCCGATATAGCCATCCCCTCTATTTTATTCCCACACCTTTAGCCAAAGAACTGGGCACAACTTTCCGCCTGGGCATCATAATCGCTTATGTGACAACAATTCAGAATCGGCACTCCGAGACGGTCGACAGGGCGCTAGTTTCGCGAAATTCCGTTCCGGGGCCGAAATTCCGCCTCGGAGCGTGTGTTATAGTACACCGACAGTCGTACCATTCGATCGGACGAGGATATCTGTTCGCCCGGGGGTCGGAACCGCCCGCGAGGCCCCAATTCGGAATCGGCACTTCGACCCAGTCGGTAAAAGTTCGCATTCGGAGATTTCCGGTCCGTTGCAAAATTCCTCTCCGGGAGCGTGGTCGCGGGCCGTCGATGCGATCGTATACGAACACCGCTTCGCTCAAACGGGCATAACTTTCTGCTCGGTTATCGGAATCGCTTATAAGACCGCAATTCGGAATCGGCACTCAGAGACGCCCGAAGCCCTCTTATTGGCTTAGGCGATAAGTCATCGTTTCGGGGTCAAAAAACCACCGTTTCGCACTCCGAAATTGTGATTCTAGCCGACGATCTCCCCCATTCCAAAGGTTTTCTGACAGTAGCGACTCCATCAATTAAGTGAATTACTGGCGGATCCCACACATGGAGCGACCTGTCATGGCGATCGGAAGTCGTGTTCAACTCGTCGCGGGATCTCCACCCCAGGTCGTCGATATGGGTGCTCGAACATCGCCGATATAGTCACCCCCTCTAGTTTATTTCCACCCCTTCAGCCAAAGAACTGGGCATAACTTTCCGCCCGTGCATCAGAATCGCTTATGTGACCACAATTCGGAATCGGCACTCCGAGACGGTCGACAGGGCGCTAGTTTCGCGGAATTCCGTTTCGGGGCCGAAATTTCACCTCGGAGCGTTTGTTAGTACACCGACAGCCATACCATTCGATCGGACGCAGATATCTGTTCGCCCGGGGGTCGAAACCGCCCGCAAGGCCCCAATTCTGAATCGTCACTTAGACCCGGTCCGTAAAAGGTCACATTCGGAGATTTCCGGTCAGGCATAAAATTGCTCTCGGGAGCGTGGTCGTAGACCATCGATGCGATCGCATACGAACACCTCTTCCCTTAAACGGGCATAACTTTCCGCTCGGTTATCGGAATCGCTTAAAAGACCACAATTCGGAATCGCACTCAGAGACGCCCGACGCCACCATATCGCCTAAGGCGATAAGACGTCGTTTCGGGGTCCAAAAACCAGCGTTTCGCACTCCAAATTTGCGATTCTAGCCAATGATCTCCCACATTCCAAGGTTTTCTGGCAGTAGAGACTCCTTCGATTACGCGAATTGCTGGCAGAGCACACACACGGAGCCGGCCTGTCACGGCGATCGAAAGTCGTGTTCAACTCATCATGAGATCTCCACCCCAGGTCGTTGATATGGGTGCTCGAACATCGCCGATATAGTCACCCCCTCTAATTTATTCCCACCCCTTCAGCCAAAGAACTGGGCATAACTTTCCGCCTGGGCATAATAATCGCTTATGTGACGACAATTCGGAATCGGCACTCCGAGACGGTCAACAGGGCGCTAGTTTCGCTAAATTCCGTTCCAGGGCCGAAATTCCGCTCCGGAGCGTGTGTTATAGTACACCGACAGTCGTACCATTCGATCGGACGCGGATATCTGTTTGCCCGGGGGTCGGAACCGCCCGCGAGGCCCCAATTCGTAATCGGCACTTCGACCCGGTCGCTAAAAGGTCGCATTCGGACATTTCTGGTCCGACGTAAAATTCCTCTCCGAGAGCGTGGTCGCTGGCCGTCGATGCGATCGCATACGGACACCTCTTCGCTCAAATGGGCATAACTATCCGCTCGATTATCAGAATCGCTTATAAGACCACAATTCGGAATCGGCACTCAGAGACGCCCGACGAACCTTTATCGCCTAAGGCGATAAGACGTCGTTTCGGGGTCCAAAAACCACCGTTTCGCACTCCGAAATTGCGATTCTAGCCGATGATCTCCCCCATTCGAAGGTTTTCTGGTAGTAGCGACTTCCTCGATTACGCGAATTGCTGGCGGAGCACACACACAGAGCCGGCCTGTCACGGCGATCGGAAGTCATGTTCAACTCGTCGCGAGATCTCCACCCCAGGTCGTTGATATGGGTGCTCGAACATCACCGATATAGCCACCCCCTCTAGTTTATTCCCACCCCTTCAGCCAAAGAACTGGGCATAACTTTCCGCCAGGGCATCAGAATCGCTTATGTGACCACAATTCGGAATCGGCACTCCGAGACAGTCGACAGTGCGCTAGTTTTGCGGAATTCTGTTCCGGGGCCAAAATTCCGCCCCGGAGCGTGTGTTATAGTTCACTGATAGCCGTACTGTTCGATCGGACGCGGATATCTGTTCGCCCGGGGGTCGGAACCGCCCGCGAGGCCCCAATTCGGAATCGACACTTTGACCCGGTCTCTAAAAGGTCACATTCGGAGATTTCTGGTCCGGCGTAAAATTCCTCTCCGGGAGCGTGGTCGCTGGCCGTCGATGCGATCGCATACGGACACATGTTCGCTCAAACGGGGATAACTTTCCGCTCGGTTATCGGAATGGCTTATAAGACCATAATTCGGAATCGGCACTCAGAGACGCACGACGCCCTCTTTTTGCCTAAGGCGATAGACATCGTTTCGGGGTCCAAAAACCACCGTTTCGCATTCCGAATTGCGATTCTTGCCGACGATCTCCCCCATTGCAAGGTTTTTTGGGCAGTAGCGACTCCCTCAATTACGCGAATTGCTGGCGGATCCCACACACGGAGCCGGCCTATCATGGCGATCGGAAGTCGTGTTCAAATCGTCGCGAGATCTCCACCCAGGTCGTTGATATGGGTGCTCGAACATCGCGATATAGTCACCCCTCTAGTTTATTCCCACCCCTTCAGCCAAAGAAATGGGCATAATTTTCCACTCGGGCATCAGAATCGATTATGTGACCACAATTCGGAATCGGCACTCCGAGACGGTCGACAGGGCGCTAGTTTCGCTGAATTCCGTTCTGGGGCCGAAATTCCGTCCCGAAGCGTGTACACCGACAGCCGTACCGTTCGATCGGACGCGGATATCTGTTTCCCCGGGGGTCAGAACCGCCCGCGAGGCCCAATTCGGAATCGGCACTTCGACCCAGTCGCTAAAAGGTCGCATTCAGAGAATTCTAGTCCGGCGCAAATTCCTCTCCGGGAGCATGGTCGCGCGGGCCGTCGATGCGATCGCATACGGACACCTCTTCGCTCAAACGGGCATAACTTTCCGCTCGGTTATCGGAATCGCTTATAAGACCACAATTCGGAATCGGCACTCAGAGACAACTAATGCCACCTTATGGCCTAAGGTGATAAGACGTCGTTTTGGGGTCCAAAAACCACCGTTTCGTACTCCAAAATTGCGATTCTAGCAGACGATCTCCCCCATTTCAAGGTTTTCTGGCAGTAGCGATTCCCTCGATTACGCGAATCGCTGGCGGAGCCCACACACGGAGCCGGCCTGTCACGGCGATCGGAAGTCATGTTCAACTCGTCACGAGATCTCCACCCCAGGTCGTGATATTGGTGCACGATCAACGCCGATATAGTCACCCCCTCTAGTTTATTCCCACCCCTTCAGCCAAAGATCTGGGCATAACTTTCCGCCCGGGCATCAGAATCGCTTATGTGACCACAATTCGGAATCGGCACTCCGAGACAGTCGACAGGGCGCTAGTTTCGCAGAATTCCGTTCTGAGGCCGAAATTCAGCCCCGGAGCGTGTGTTATAGTACACCGACAGCCGTACATTCGATCGGACGCGGATATCTGCTCGCCCGGGGGTCGTAACCGCCCGCGAGGGCCCCAATCGAAGAATCGGCTCTTCGACCCGGTCGGTAAAAGTTTGCATTTGGGATTTCCGGTCCGGCGCAAAATTCCTCTCCGAGAGCGTGGTCACGGGCCGTCGATGCGATCGCGTACGGACACCTCTTCGCTCAAACGGGGATAACTTTCGCTCGGTTATCAGAATCGCTTATAAGACCACAATTCGGAATCGGCACTCAGAGACGCCCGACAATCCTTTATGCCTAAGGTGATAAGACGTCGTTTCGGGGTCCAAAAACCAGCGTTTCGCACTCCGAAATTGCAATTCTAGCCGACGATCTCCCCCATTCCAAGGTTTTATGGCGCAGTAGCGACTCCCTCGATTACGTGAATCGCTGGCGGAGCCCACACACAGAGCCGGTCTGTCACGGCGATCGGAAGTCGTGTTCAACTCGTCGCGAGATCTCCACCCCAGGTCGTTGATATGGGTGCTCGAACATTGCCGATATAGTCACCCCTCCAGTTTATTCCCACCCCTTTAGCCAAAGAACTGGGCATAACTTTCCGCCCGAGCATCAGAATCGCTTATGTGACGACAATTCGGAATCGGCACTCCGACACGGGTCGACAGGGCGCTAGTTTCGCGAAATTCCGTTCCGGCGTCGAAATTCCACACCGGAGCGTGTGTTATAGTACACCGACAGCAGTACCATTAGATCGGACGCGAATATCTGTTCGCTCGGGGGTCGGAACCACCCGCGAGTCCCCAATTCGGAATCGGCACTTCGACCCGGTTGATAAAAGGTCACATTCGGAGATTTCCGGTCCGGCTCAAAATTCCTCTCCGGGAGCGTGGTCGCGGGTCGTCGATGCGATCGCATACGGACACATCTTCGCTCAAACGGGCATAACTTTCCGCTTGGTTATCGGAATTGCTTATAAGACCACAATTTGGAATCGGCACTCAGAGACGCCGATGCCGCCTTACGGCCTAAGGCGATAAGACATTGTTTCGGGGTCCAAAAACCACCGTTTCGCACTCCGAAATTGCAATTCTAGCCGACAATCTCCCCCATTCCAAGGTTTTCTGGGCAGTAGCGACTCCCTCGATTACGCGAATCGCTGGCGGAGCCACACATAGAGCCGGCCTGTCACGGCGATCGGAAGTCGTGTTCAACTCGTCGCGAGATCTCCACCCCAGGTCGTTGATATGGGTGCTCGAACATCGCCGATATAGTCACCCCTCTAGTTTATTCCCACCCTTTAGCGAAAGAACAGGGCATAACTTTTCGCCCGGGCATCATAATCGCTTATGTGATGACATTCGGAATCGGCACTTCGAGACTGTCAACAGGGCGCTAGTTTCGCGAAATTCCATTCCGGGGCCGAAATTCTGCCCGGGAGCGTGTGTTATAGTACATCGACAGCCGTACCATTCGATCGGACTCGGATATCTGTTCGCGGGGGTCAGAACTGCCCGCGAGGCCCAATTTGGAATCGGCACTTTGACCCGGTCGGTAAAAGTTCGCTTTCGGAGATTTCCGGTCCGGCGCAAAATTCCTCTCGGGAGCGTGGCCGCGGACCGTCGTTGCGATCGCATACGGACACCTCTTCGCTCAAACGGGCATAACTTCCGCTCGGTTATCGGAATTGCTTATAAGACCACAATTTGGAATCGGCACTCAGAGACGCCCGATGCCGCCTTACGGCCTAAGGCGATAAGACATTGTTTCGAGGTCCAAAAACCACCGTTTCGCACTCCGAAATTGCGATTCTAGCCGACAATCTCCCCCATTCCAAGGTTTTCTGGCAGTAGCGACTCCCTCGATTACGCGAATCGCTGGCGGAGCCCACACATAGAGCCGGCCTGTCACGGCGATCGGAAGTCGTGTTCAACTCGTCGCGAGATCTCCACCCCAGGTCGTTGATATGGGGGCTCGAACATCGCCGATATAGTCACTCCCTCTAGTTTTTCCACCCCTTTAGCGAAAGAACAGGGCATAACTTTCGCCCGGGCATCATAATCGCTTATGTGATGACAATTCGGAATCGGCACTTCGAGACTGTCAACAGGGCGCTAGTTTCGCGAAATTCCATTCCGGGGCCGAAATTCCGCCCGGGAGCGTGTGTTATAGTACATCGACAGCGTACCATTCGATCGGACTCGGATATCTGTTCGCGGGGGTCAGAACTGCCCGCGAGGCCCCAATTTGGAATCGGCACTTTGACCTGGTCGGTAAAAGTTCGCTTTCGGAGATTTCCGGTCCGGCGCAAAATTCCTTTCCGGGAGCGTGGCCGCGGACGTCGTTGCGATCGCATACGGACACCTCTTCGCTCAAACGGGCATAACTTTCCGCTCGGTTATCGGAATTGCTTATAAGACCACAATTTGAATCGGCACTCAGAGACGCCCGATGCCGCCTTACGGCCTAAGGCGATAGGACATTGTTTCGGGGTCCAAAAACACCATTTCACACTCCGAAATTGCGATTCTAGCCGACAATCTCCCCCATTCCAAGGTTTTCTGGCAGTAGCGACTCCCTCGATTACTCGAATCGCTGGCGGAGCCCACACACAGAGCCGGCCTGTCACGGCGATCGGAAGTCGTGTTCAACTCGTCGCGAGATCTCCACCCCAGGTCGTTGATATGGGTGCTCGAACATCGCCGATATAGTCACCCCCTCTAGTTTATTCCCACCCTTTAGTGAAAGAACTGGGCATAACTTTCCGCCCGGGCATCATAATCGCTTATGTGACGACAATTCGGAATCGGCACTCCGAGACGGTCAGCAGGGCGCTAGTTTCGCGAAATTCCGTTCTGGGGTCGAAATTCTGCCCCGGAGCGTGTGTTATAGTACGTCGATAGCCGTACCATTCGATCGGACGCGGATATCTGTTCGCGGGGGGTCAGAACTGCCCGCGAGGCCCCAATTCAGAATCGGCACTTTGACCCGGTCGGTAAAAGTTCACTTTTGGAGATTTCCGGTCGGCGTAAAATTCCTCTCCGGGAGCGTGGTCGCGAGCCATCAATGCGATCGCATACGGACACCTCTTCGCTCAAACGGGCATAACTTTCCGCCTCGGTTATTGGAATTGCTTATAGGACCACAATTCGGAATCGGCACTCAGAGACGCCTGACGCCCATTTATTGCCTAAGGCGATAAGATGTCGTTTCAGGGTCCAAAAACCACCGTTTTGCACTCCGAAATTGCGATTCTAGCCGACGATCTCCCCCATTCAAAGGTTTTCTGGCAGTAGCGACTCCCTCGATTACACGAATCGCTGGGGAAGCACACACACGGAGCTGGACTGTCACGGTGATCGGAAGTCGTGTTCAACTCGTCGCGAGGTCTCCTCGCCAGGTCGTTGATATGGGTGCTCGATCATCGCCGATATAGTCACCCCCTCTAGTTTATTCCCACCCCTTCAGCCAAAGAACAGGGCATAACTTTCCGCCCGGGCGTCAGAATCGCTTATGTGACCACAATTCGGAATCGGTACTCCGAGATGGTCGACACGGCGCTAGCTTCGTGAAATTCCGTTCCGGGACCAAAATTCCGCCCCGGAGCGTGTGTTATAGTACACCGACAACCGTACCGTTCGATCGGACACGGATATCTGTTCGCCCGGGGGTCGGAACCGCCCGCGAGGCCCCAATTCAGAATCGACACTTCGACTCAGTCGATAAAAGGTCGCATTCGGGGATTTTCGGTCTGGCGTAAAATTCCTCTCCAGGAGCGTGGTTGCGGGCCGTCGATGCGATCGCATACGGACACCTCTTCGCTCAAACGGGCAAACTTTTCGCACGATTATCGGAATCGCTTATAAGACCACAATTCGGAATGGCACTCAGAGACGCCCGACGCCCCCTTATTGCCTAAGGCGATAAGATGTCATTTCGGGGTCCAAAAACCACCGTTTCGCACTCCAAAATTGCGATTCTAGCCGACGATCTCCCCCATTCCAAGGTTTTCTGGCAGTAGCGACTCCCTCGATTACGCGATTCGCTGGCGGAGCCCACACACTTAGCCGACCTGTCACGGCGATCGGAAGTCGTGTTCAACTCGTCGTGAGATCTCCACCCCAGGTCGTTGATATGGGTGCTCTAACATCGCCGATATAGTCCCCCTCTAGTTTATTACCACCCTTCAGCCAAAGAACTGGGCATAACTTTCCGCCTAGGCATCAGAATCGCTTATATGACCACAATTCGGAATCGACACTCCGAAATATCAATGCAAATCTTGCTCTTTGTCTAATACATGTGTATATGGTGTATGCTTTTGGATTGTCAAAAGGGGGAGAAAACTCAATGTGCACTTACTTAATTGATTAATTTTGTCATCATCAAAAGAGGGAGAATGTTGGGTTCACATTCTAAATAATAATACAACATGTTTTGATGATGAACAATGATGAACAATGTGAATGAGTTTAGATGATGAACAATGATGAACAATGTGAATTGAGTTTAGATGATGAACAATGATGAACAATGTAAATTGAGTTTAATGGATGAAATCTTCATACAAATAACTGGTACAAGCTTGATATTATAGTTCATAATATCTCACTAACTATGTTTACTAATGTAGGAGATATACTATGCAAGACATGTGCCAACAACAAGGTTGAAAGATCAAACAAAGCCAAAAGACAATGTACCTGTCGACAGCCAGCAAACCCCTGTCGACAGATAAGCAAGTCAGCAACATACAATGTTCTGGAAAGAACTGCCTGTCGACAGCAAATCTGTCCCTGTCGAAAGAAGCATACAGTCAGAAACTCATAGTTTGGAAAACATGTGCCTGTCGACAGCACAAAGTCGCCTGTCGACAGACGCACACAGCAAGAGCTTCGACAGAACCTCCAGACTTCTGGAAATTGGCATATTGTGATCCCTGTCGACAGCAGGTGGACCCGTCGACAGACGTACAGAGTCTTCAGAAACGGAAAGTTTGAAAGTTACCAAAGTTGGTGTTTCCAACAACCACGTCTCTCCATATGTAAACACCACTATATAAACATCTTTTTGAAGCAAATCACGAACGCAAGCAGCCTCCAAGCAAAAACCCTAAAGAGTTCTCAAGAGAAGTCTTGTTCTGCTGCTCTACTTCAACCTGCCGCCCAGAACAAGAAGAGAAGTCTCTCCAGCGGAAGGTGAAGCCTGAACGTCGTGGATTCAAGTGTCTCCATCAACTTGTGATCATCAAGACGAAGCTTGAAGTCCAGCTAGAAGTTCACAAGAGGAGTTTACAATCTGGATTGTTCTTCAACTCTAAAACTCTTCTCTGTTTTGTTTTTTACAAATCTGTGTGTGTGTTGTGGTGTCTCAAGCAGTCCTTGTGCTTGATCATGTGTGGTGTTGATCTGATCGTGGTTGCACATCAGATAACACGTGTGTGTGTGAGTTGTAGTTGTGAACTAGCTCATAAGCAGATTGTTCTGCGTGTGTGTGTGCCCGTGGATGTAGGATACACGAGTTGTGTACTCCTAACCACGTAAATCTTCGTGTTATGTGGTTTGCTCGAATTACAATAGATGTTTGGTAGGCACGCATCACTACGCACGTTTGATAATTTGTTTTCTATTTGTCTTCAAGTCACAACATCCACACATAGTTTAAAGTTTAACATTATTTTGATAATCCGTGTTTCAAAGAAAAGAAGGTGATAAACGTTTTTATCGGCAGTAATCTATTCAACCCCCTTCTAGATTACCATATAGGGAATTCGCAACCTTCAATTGGTATCAGAGCCGAGTTTCTCCGATTTACTGCTTAATCTGTTGATCTTACGATCAGGAAATTCACGGTCAAATGGAATCTAACAAGGGGTATATGGCCGAGGGACACTCAGTGACCAGGCCACTCTTCTTTGATGGCACTGACTATCCGTATTGGAAAATCGGATGCAGGTGTTTCTACGAGCACAAAATTTCGAACTATGGAAAATAGTCAGAAAAGGAGCATACGAATTGCCTCAGGACGAGGACACCTGGACGAAGGACCAGATCGCCAAGGGGACACTCAACTGGAGTGCCCTCAACATGAGTGCAGTGCGCAGTCCACCCAAAGGAGTACTCAAGAGTCTCCACATGCACCTCAGCAAAGGAGATGTGGGACAAGCTTGAGCTGATCTATGAAGGTACGTCTGAGGTAAGAGAATCAAAGGTAAGCATGTTGGTTTCAGAATATGAAATGTTCAAAATGAATAATAATGAAACCATCTCTGGCATGTTTGCTAGATCATGATTATTATAAATGGATTGAAAGGTCTCAAAAAAGGAATACTCAGAGAGTGACTTGGTGAGGAAGATACTTTGGTCTCTTCCATCCTCATGGAACACCAAAGCCACGGTCATTGAGGATTCCAAAGACCTCTCAAAAATGAAAGTAGATGAATTGATGGCTCTCTGATGACTTATGAATGAATGTCAAAAGAAAGGAAACTGAAGAAAATCCTAGGAAGTCACTTGCTTTGAAGGCTTCTAGGAAGAGTTCTTCAGCCTCCAAAAAGGAGATAAGTCAGGAAAGTGATGTGACTGAATCGTCTAGTGAGAGTGAGAATGACGAAATGGCTATGCTCACTAGACAATTCAAAAAATTCCTGAAATACAAGAGGAGAGGTACAGGTAACTCTAAACCTTTCCAAAAGAAAGACTTTGCTAATAAATTCGATACTAACAAAAAGTCTGAGATTGTCTGTTATGAGTGCAAGAAGCAAGGGCACATGAGAGGAGAGTGCCCCGAGCTCAAAAAGAAGCTGAAGAAGGACAAGTTCACTTTCAAGAAGGCCAAGGCAATGGTGGCCACTTGGAGTGATGAAGATGAAGATGAGGACAGTCAAGCTACCTCAGGAGATTGATAAGATTCAGTGTCTCATGGCAAGGAGTGATGACTCCAACGAGGTAAGTTCTTCCTTTGAAACATATTCTATTACTGAATGGAAGAAGCTTTACTGTTCTATTTGAAAATTTATGTGAATTCAAGTTTGAAAATAAAGCACTCAAGAAGAAAGTCAATTCCCTTGTTCATGAATCAAACAATAATGAAGAAATTGAATCCTTGAATAAGGTAATTGAAATGATGAAGATTGATGAACAAACACACAGTGATGAATTGGATAGCATGAAACTTAAGTTTCAAGAAGTTCAAAAGGAAAGAGATGATCTAATGAACTCTCTTGAAACTCTTAAAAGTGAGCATGCTAATCTAAAAGAAAAATTGGAACAAGCTGAAAAAGAAATAAAAGGTAAGTCTAAAGATTTATCTAGCTTTGTCAAAAGTAAACAGAATCTGGATGCAATTCTAGGTTCAAATGTGTTTGTTGCAAAACATGGGATTGGGTTTCAAAATGCAAAGCCAAAGGAAATTGACAAAAATCTGCTAACAGATTTCATTGATTCCAGTCCAAGTTCAAGTAAACAAACCCCTTCAAAGAATAAGAAAAATCCTTCAAAGGGTAAGAAACAAGAACCTAAATTGATCAAGTTTGTTCCTAGTCAATCTAAGGAATTTGCAACAAGCCCAAGACAGGACAAAAAGCATGTTTCTAAACCCAAATTAACAAGGCAACAAAAGGGTAAGATGCCAATGCATGCTCCCAAGAATATCATGTCCACTGTTGTTCATAAACCTTCATCATGCAAAATCTGCAAAAAGGTCGGGCATACTGAAAAACAATGCTGGAACAATCCAAATAAATTGAAACTCAAACAGATTTGGATCCCTAAGCATTTACTGTTTGGCATGAATGATACAACGGCACCCAAAGTAATTTGGGTACCAAACCTCTTGTCTGATCCACATGTGCAGGAATGCCTAGCAGCCCACAATCAAAACAAATGGTACCTGGATAGTGGCTGTCGAGGCACATGACGGGCGATAAAGAAAATTCAGTTTGCTCGTGGAAAGAGATGGAGGTCAAGTGATTTTGGAGGTAAAACAAAGGCCAGATCATCGGCTCAGGTAAGGTTGGTAAGTTTGCCTCTAACTCCATAGACAATGTTTTACTCGTTGATGGCCTTCATCACAACTTGCTTAGCATAAGTGAATTGTGTGATAAGGGTCATAAAATTATCTTTGAATCCAATTCATGTCAAATTCTTGATAAGGAAATAGGAAGTCTGAATTTTCTGGAAAAAGAATAAAAAAACATCTACATGGTTGACTTAGATGATCCAGAAAATAATGATCTATGTCTTGTAGCAAAAAATAGGATGAGCTTACATTGTGGCATCGTAGGCTCGGTCACGCTAGCTATAATGTATTGCACAAGATCATGAGGCTTAAATTGGTAAGTGGTCTTTCTGAAATCTCCTTTAACAAGAATGAAATTTCTGTGATGCATGTGCACAGGGAAAACAAACCCGGAAATCCTTCAAATCAAAAGCACGGTGAGTACTTCTAAGCTTATGAAATGTTGCACATGGACCTATTTGGACCTACAAGAACGCTGAGTCTCAATGGCAAACGATTTGGTTTGTTATTGTAGATGATTTTTCTAGGTTCACATGGGTGAAATTTCTGCTCACAAGAATGAAGCACTGAAAGTTTTTGAAGATTTTTTTAATAAGATTGAGCATGGAAATGTCAACAAAATATGCTCCATCCGCACTGATCACGGGGGAGAATTTGATAACAACTCCTTTACTGAATTCTGCAGGCTCCACGGGATAGAGCACTTGTTCTCCTCTCCAAGAACTCCGGAACAAAATGGAGTGGTGGTGGAGAGAAAGAACAGAACATTGGTGGAGATGGCTCACACGCTTCTGGTCGGAATCAACTAGAAAGAACCATTTGGGCAGAAGCGGTAAACACGTCATGCTACATTCTTAACAGAGCCATGGTAAGACCGGTATTCAAGAAAACCTCCTACGAACTACTGAAAGGTAAGAAGCCCACTATTGGGTATTTCAGAGTTTTTGGCTCAAAAGTGTTCATACATAACAATGATAAAAATGATTTGGACAAGTTTGAAGCCAAAAGCGATCAAGGTATTTTTCTTGGATACTCAGAACACTCTAGAGCCTATAGGGTGTTTAATCTGAAAACTAGAAAAGTGGAAGAAACTCCACATGTTGTATTTGATGAATCTCAAACCAAGCCTAACAGTTCTAATCTTACAGGTTTGCAGATGAAACTGAAGATACAACACTTGGAGAACTACAAAAGTAAACCAAATGCAATCTCTAAAACAACTCTCAAAACAAAAAGTGGATTTCTTCGCAGGTATGATGCGGAGGATGATGGAATATGTTCAAAGAACAAGAAGAAGTTCCTGACCAAGATCCACAAGAGGAAGAACCTCAAATTGAATCTCCTCAATTGCAAGATCTACCCGGGCTTCAACAGTCACCAATGTGAGGTACACTAAAGATCACCCCTTAAGAATGTGATAGGAGACTTAAATGAGTCGGTTCAAACTAGATCTAAGGTTAATCAAATAGTTGAACAGGACCATTTAGCTTTTGTCTCTCAAGTGGAACCAAAGAATGTTGAAGAAGCCTTAAAAGAAGATTCATGGATTGATGCTATGCATGAGGAGCTAGGACAATTTCAAAGGAACAATGTCTGGAGTTTAGTTCCTAAAAACCCTGAAATGTCTGTCATAGGTACAAGATGGGTCTTTAGAAACAAACTCAATGAAGAGGGGTAAAGTGGTGAGAAACAAGGCTAGACTAGTTGCAAAGGGATATAATCAGGAGTTTGGTGTGGACTTTGAAGAATCCTTTGCACCTGTAGCTAGGCTAGAAGTAGTTAGAATCTTGTTAGCATATGCATGTTCAAACAAGTTTAAATGTTTCAAATGGATGTCAAAACTGCCTTCCTGAATGGCTACATAAAAGAGGAAGTCTATGTTCTCAACCACCTGGATTTGAGGATCATGATAAACCAAACCATGTATTTAAATTGCACAAAGCTCTTTATGGTTTGAAACAGGCACCCCGTGCTTGGTACGACAGGCTAAGCACATTTTGGTAAGCAAAAACTACTCAAGAGGTAAGGTAGACCAAACTCTCTTTACAAAGAAAGTTCGCAATCACATAATTGTTGTTCAAGTCTATGTGGACGACATTATCTTTAGTTCTACTAATCTTCACTGTGTGAAGAATTCTCTAAACATATGCACAGTGAATTTGAGATGAGTCTTATGGGGGAGCTTCAATTTTTTTTGGTTTGCAGGTCAAACAATTTGAAGACAGATTCTTCATCAACCAAGAAAAATATGTTAAAGAGCTACTGAAAAAGTTTCAGTTTGAACAAGCTAAACATGCCTCAACACCATGAGCACAAGCATTAAGCTAGAAAGTGATGCGAAAGGTAAATCGGTAGATGCCAAACAATTTCGAGGTATGATTGGCTCACTCCTTTATCTTACTGCAAGTAGACCAGACATCCAGTTCAGTGTTTGCCTTTGTGCTAGATATCAATCTAGTCCAAAGGAAAGCCATTTAATTGCAGCTAAGAGAATATTCAGATATCTCTCAGGTACGCATGACTGGGTCTTTGGTATCCAGCAGGTAGTAGCTTTAACTTGGTTCATATTCTGATGCTGACTATGCTGGATGTAAAATTGACAGGAAAAGCACTAGTGGCTATTGCCAAATTCTTGGTGGTTGCATGGTTTCGTGGGCATCCAAGAAGCAACACTCGATTGCACTCTCCACTGCAGAGGCAGAATATGTTGCTGCAGGGAGTTGTGCGGCACAAGTATTGTGGATAAAAAGTCAGTTGTGTGACTACAACATTGACATTGGATGCACACCTATCCTATGTGACAACACTAGTGCAATCAATCTATCAAAGAATCCCATTCAACATTCTAGGACAAAACACATAGAAATTCGTCATCATTTCTTGAGAGATGAGGTAGCCAATAAAACATTGGAGATAAATTCATACCCACTGAAAATCACTGGCAGACATCTTTACAAACCTCTGGCTGAAGATAGATTCACAACATTGAGACGAGAATTGGGTTTGTGAAAATTACAATGAAACTTCACCCAAATAGTAAGTATATGTTCCTTGTGTGAACTAACTATGAGGTATATCAAATGGTGATTTGTGGAAGAACAAGTCATGCTTGTTTGGAAACTTTCATTATGCGTGAGAAAACATTCTCCGCCAAGTATCCATAGTTATGTGCATGAAAGGGTCATTGACTTTCTATGAGGATTTAGTTTCTTTATATTTTGCCCACTCACTATTCCTTGTCAAAGGTTGAACATCTTCATGAAATCACTTCATACTTGCTTTGGTGTTTTTAGTTGCTTGGTCAAATTGTGCAAATGTGTTGTTGTACTTGAATGTATGTGTACACAATAGCACACACTATGGGGGAGTAAATTAAGGTTAGATGGATGTCACTGTGAAGGAAATCACTCACCTTTTGTGCTTCTATAATTCCCTCACATGCTTGCCCATTCTATACTTCATTCTGACCTTATACTGGCTCTAAACAGGTCTCTGTCGACAGCCAACAAGCATCCTGTCGACAGAGCAGGCCACACAGAACACTTATTTTGCACATTGTGTACATCTGTCGACAGGTGAAGTTCCCTCTGTCGACAGATATGCACAGTCTCTGCTGTGCCAGAACAATCCCTCTTCTGTCAATGTACATCTGTCGACAGACCATTTCTGGCTGTCGACAGACACACTTACTCCAGGAACTTTTTGCCTATTTCATATCCCACTACTTGAGCAGGTTCCAACTTGACATCTAAGGTGTATATTGGGTGTTAATACATGTCTCACCCCATCATACTCATATGATATTCAAGCTATTCTTTATACCATTATGATTTGGGCATACTACTCTTTGTATGGGTTTAGGTTATATCATTCTGAAAACATTTAACTATGGTCTAGGATACCCACCTCACTCCTCTAAAGATTTTCTAAGTATGCCAACATAGTTCTCACTCAACTTGCGTAGTCTTTTGATTATGGAACTTATGTCTCATATGATAGTAGTCATACATTCATTGATCTTGAGTTTTTAGAACAATACTTGGAGAAAAGCTACCTATTTTGTACAATACAATTCAATAGCCAAAAGTCAATTAAACTATTGGGATAAATATAGAGCAATGATGAGATTTTGAGTGAGTAAACAGGGAGATGAGCATCCCAAATGTCTGCCCTCGCGTCAAAGGCTCACTCATCAACTCTGTACAACGGTATGCTAGACACTTCGCTGAGTAACTGGGGGGTATTGGCACGTGTAATATCTATCCTCACATCAAAAGGTGTGAAGTTCTCTTCATTACCACTTTTTCCCATTGCCTTCAGAATTGCAAATAGAGAATAAAAAAATGAAATAGTGTGAAGCCTCCACTGAGTAATAAATCAGGGTCGTGTGTTTATGATTGTCTAAAACATATAGATATTCTTTTCCTACATCTTTTGACTATCAACAAAATGGGATTGTGTTGTCCTACACTGTCATATATTAAAGAAGGGTGAGTGTGTTTTTTCTTACCTTACGTGAGTGTTTTCCTAATGCTCTAACTTAAAATCCTTGGGTATTATGCTTAAACCATTAAGGAAAATGATATGGCTTTTATATCTTTGAATATGGTGGCTAAAGTATGTGTTCACCTATTATACACCCTAAATAAACATTTAGGAACCAATGCTCAAAGTTCCATTTCTAAAACCACTCAAAAATACCAAAACTTCACTTATCTGCTGTGCCTGTCGACAGGTACCATAGGCCCTGTCGGAGCCGGCGGCAGACCGTTTTTTGGAAGTCAAATGGGCTCAATCGAAAACGGATTTGGTGGGATCCGACTATTCAAATACCCTCAAGCCTTCTATAAGAGGACCACCCCCCCTTTCCATTCTTTTCCACTTCCAAAAACCCTCCTTTCCTCCCTCTCTTCAAAATCTCCTACTCTAGGGCACCGGAAGAGCTCTCCTCTCCCTTTTGTCTTCCTCCTTCCTGTGTCTCCTTCTTCTCTACCCTCTCCATCCACATCAAGCTTCCACTAGTGATGGCTCCACCGGCCAAGAAGCTGGCATCCCGTCGTCGTCCACGGTCTCCCGAACCCGGCCAGGGCTCCAGGGCACCCGCCGAGCGTCGGACGAGGCACCGGGAAGATCGCATGCCGGAGCTCGTCATCCCGTCTACTCTTTCCCTCCTCGATGTCCATGGCACCTTCACCAAGGTCGTGCAGCCTCGCTACATCGACTTTCTTTCCTTGGAGGATATGTTTCCAGAACTCAGCCTCTCTTTGATGTACAGGTTGGGCACCCTTTTGCTACGATCACATGCGGTATTCCCCAACCCCGTGACCGATTTCTACACCAACCTCCGCCTATCAAGCAATGGAAAGTTGTACACAAAGGTGAAGGATACTCCATTTTTCATTACTCCAAACCTCCTATCCACGCCCTGCAAATCCCAAATATGGAGTAGACATAATGACCCATCATCCAACTCCAGAGGAGTACCATACTCTCATTACTTTGCAGCCTTACGATCCTACTGATCGTAGACAACTAAATGCCAACTCCTTCCCTCCTCTTCATCGTCTCATCCATCACATCTTCACCACCCTCATAGTTCCCAAGATGGTAGCCGAGAACTTGTGAACTCCCTTCACAAGTCTCTGCTTTACAAATCCCTCAATGTTGAACCCATCAACCTACCATTCTTATGGTCTCTATCTTTCGCATATGCGTTCGCAGTGCTAAGAGATCTATGTCATATGCCTGCCAACTCACTTCTCTCTTCCTTTTCATTGGCATTCAAATCCCAAAGGAGGAGATGACCGTTCTCAAATCCCGTAGCTCCTATGACCTCACTGCTGCACACAGGATGGGCTGCAAGATGGTAGATGGCATCATCACAAGAGATCTCAAAGGTAAAGGGGCAGCTGCTGATGATGGTGATGATGATGAAGATAAAGATGAAGAAGGTGCTGAAAATGACGACTCCCAAGATGAGCCACTAGATGCTCCGGGAGATGATGCTGCTGCTGATGCTGAGCTCTCAATTCGGGATTTACTTGCTCAGCTCCAGATCCAAATGGCAACAGGCTTTGAGAGACTTAATGCCAGAATGGACACACTTGACCTGCCTGGATAGCATTGCTACTGCGCGTCGGGCACTACACCGCCAGCTGATGATGATGCTTAGTTAGCTTAGGTGTCTAGGATAGCGTCAAGTTTGTTATCTAGTTCCATGTGTCTTGTTATGCCTTCAGTCATGTTGTGGTTAGATGATTGTCAAGCGATGTCTTTCTCTTCCTTTTTTATTAGCATATCATGTACTGTGTATGACTCATGAAATATCAATGCAAATCCTTGCTCTTTGTCTAATACATGTGTATATGGTGTATGCTTTGGGATGTTGTCAAAAGGGGGAGAAAAACTCAATTGTGCACTTACTTAATTGATAATTTGTCATCATCAAAAAGGGGGAGATGTTGGGTTCACATTCTAAATAATAAATACAAATGTTTTTGATGATGAACAATGTGAATTGAGTTTAGATGATGAACAATGATGAACAATGTGAATTGAGTTTAGATGATGAACAATGATGAACAATGTAAATTGAGTTTAATGGATGAGATCTTCATACAAATGACTTGTCACAATAACTTGGTACAATGCTTGATTATATATGTTCATAATATCTCACTAACTATGTTTACTAATGTAAGAGATATACTATGCAAGACATAGCCAACAACAAGGTTGAAAGATCAAACAAAGCCAAAAGACAATGTACCTGTCGACAGCCAGCAAACTCCTGTCGACAGATAAGCAAAGTCAGCAACATACCATGTTCTGGAAAGAACTGCCTCGACAGCAAATCTGTCCTGTCGAAAGAAGCATACAGTCAAAAAATCATAGTTCTGGAAAACATGTGCCTGTCGACAGCACAAAGTCGCCTGTCGACAGACGCACACAGCAAGAGCTTCGACAGAACCTCCAGACTTCTGGAACTTGGCATATTATTGATCCCTGTCGACAGCAGGGTAGGACCTGTCGACAGACTTACAGAGTCTTCAGAAACGGAAAGTTTGAAAGTTACCAAAGTTGGTGTTTCCAACAACCACGTCTCTCCATATGTAAACACCACTATATAAACATCTTTTGAAGCAAAAAACACGAAACAAGAAGCTCCAAGCAAAAACCCTAAAGAGTTCTCAAGAGAAGTCTTGTTCTGCTGCTCTGCTTCAACCTGCCGCCCAGAACAAAGAAGAGAAGTCTCTCAGCGGAAGGTGAAGCCTGAACGTCGTGGATTCAAATGTCTCCATCAACTGTGATCATCAAGACGAAGCTTGAAGTCCAGCCAGACGTTCACAAGAGGAGTTTACAATCTGGATTGTTCTTCAACTCTAAAACTCTTCTCTGTTTTGTTTTTTACAAATCTGTGTGTGTGTTGTGGTGTCTCAAGCAGTCTTGTGCTTGATTCACGTGTGGGTGTTGATCAGATCGTGGTTGCACATCAGATAACACGTGTGTGTGTGAGTTGTAGTTTGTGAACTAGCTCATAAGCAGATTGTTCTGCGTGTGTGTGTGCCCCGTGGATGTAGGATACACGAGTTGTGTACTCCTAACCACGTAAATCTTCGTGTCTTGTGGTTTGCACGAATTTACGATAGATGTTTGGTAGGCACGGCATCACTACGCACGTTTGATAATCTGTTTTGTATTTGTCTTCAAGTCACACACATCCACACATAGTTTAAAGTTTAACATTATTTTGATAATCCGTGTTTCAAAGAAAAGAAGGTGATAAACATTTTTAATCGGCAGTAATCTATTCAACCCCCCTTCTAGATACCATATAGTGAATTCCGCAACCCTTCAATAAGACCACAATTCGGAATCGGCACTCAGAGACACCCGACGCGCTCTTATGCCTAAGGCGATATAAGACGTCATTTCGGGGTCTAAAACCACCGTTTCGCACTCTGAAATTGCGATTCAAGCTGACGATCTCCCCCATTCCAAGGTGTTCTGGCAGTAGCGACTCCCTCGATTACGCGAATCGCAGGCGGATCCCACACACGGAGTCGGCCTATCACGGCGATCGGAAGTCGCGTTCAACTCGTCGCGAGATCTCCACTCCAAGTCGTTGATATGGGTGCTCGAACATCGCCGATATAGTCACCCTCTAGTTTATTCCCACACCCTTTAGCGAAAGAACTGGGCATAACTTTCCGCCCGGGTGACAGAATCGCTTATGTGACCACAATTCGGAATCGGCACTCTGAGACGGTCGACAGGACGCTAGTTTCGCGGAATTCCGTTTCGACCCCCGGAGCGTGTGTTATAGTACACCGACAACCATACCGTTCGATCAGACGCAGATATCTGTTTGCCCGGGGGTCGGAACCGCCCGCGAGGCCCCAATTCGGAATCAGCACTTCGACCCGGTCGCTAAAAGGTGACATTCGGAGATTTCTGATACGGCGTAAAATTCCTCTCCGAGAGCGTGGTCGCGGGCCGTCAATGTGATCGCAAACGGACACCTCTTCGCTCAAAACAGGGATAACTTTCCGCTCGGTTATCGGAATCGCTTATAAGACCACAATTCGGAATTGGCACTCAGAGACGCCCGATGCCCCCTTATGCATAAGGCGATAAGATGTCGTTTTGGGGTCCAAAACCCACCATTTCGCACTCCGAAATTGCGATTCTAGCCGATGATCTCCCCATTCAAAGGTTTTCTGGCAAGTAGTAGCGACTCCCTCGATTACGTGAATCGCTGGCGGAGCACACACACGGAGTCGGCCTGTCACGGTGATCGAAAGTCGTGTTCAACTCGTCGCGGGGCCTCCTCCCCAGGTCGTTGATATGGGTGCTCGATCATCACGATATAGTCACCCCTCTAGTTTATTTCCACCCTTCAGCTAAAGAACGGGGCAAAACTTCCGCCCGGGCGTCAGAATCGCTTATGTGACCACAATTCGGAATCGGCTCTCGAGATGGTCGACAGGGCGCTAGTTTCACGGAATTCCGTTCCGGGGCCGAAATTCCACCCCGGAGCGTGTGTTATAGTACACGACAACCATACCGTTCGATCGGACACAGATATCTGTTCGCTCGGGGGTCGGAACCGCCGCGAGGCCCCAATTCGGAATCGGCACTTCAACCCGGTCGATAAAAGGTCGCATTCAGAGATTTTCAGTCCAGCGTAAAATTCCTCTCCCGGAGCGTGGTCGCGGGACGTCGATGCGATCGCATACGGAGACCTCTTCGCTCAAACGGGCATAACTTTCCGCTCGGTTATCAGAATCGCTTATAAGACCACAATTCGGAATCGGCACTCAGAGACGCCCGATGACCTCTTATTGCCTACGGCGATAAGATGTCGTTTCGGGGTCTAAAAACCACCGTTTCGCACTCCGAAATTGCGATTCTAGCCGATGATCTCCCCCACTCCAAGGTTTTCTGGCAGTAGCGACTCCGTCGATTACGCGAATCGCTGGCGGAGCCCACACACGGAGCCGGCCTGTCACGGAGATCAGAAGTCGTGTTCAACTCGTCGCGAGATCTCCTCCCCAGGTCGTTTATATGGGTGCTCTATCATTGCCGATATAGTCACCCCCTCTAGTTTATTCCCACCCCTTCAGCCAAGGAACTGGGCATAACTTTCCTCCCGGGTGTCAGAATCGCTTATGTGACCGAAATTCAGAATCGGCACTCCGAGACGGTCGACAGGGCCCTAGTTTCGCGGAATTCCGTTCGGGTCCGAAATTCCGCCCGGAGCGTGTGTTACACCGACAGTCGTACCGTTCAATCAGCCACGGATATCTGTTTACCCGGGGGTCGGAACCGCCCGCGAGGCCCCAATTCGGAATCAGCACATCAACCCGGTTGGTAAAAGGTCGCATTCGGAAATTTCCGGTCTGGCGTAAAATTCCTCTCCGGGAGCGTGGTCGCGGGCTGTCGATGCGATCGCATACGGACACCTCTACGCTCAAACGGGCATAACTTTCCGCTCGGTTATCGGAATCGCTTATAAGACCACAATTCGGAATCGACACTCAGAGACGCCCGATGCCCCCTCAATGACTAAGGCGATTAAGACGTCATTTCGGGGTCCAAAAACTACAGTTTGCACTCCGAATGTGCGATTCTAGCCGACGATCTCCCCCATTCCAAGGATTTCTGGCAGAAGCGACTCACTCGATTACGCGAATCGCTGGTGGAGCCCACACACGGAGCCGGCCTGTCACGGCGATCGGAAGTCGTGTTCAACTAGTTGTGAGATCTCCTCCCCAGTTCGTTGATATGGGTGGCTCGATCATCGCCGATATAGTCACCCCCTCTAATTTATTCCCACCCTTCAGCCAAAGAACTGGGCATAACTTTCCGCCCGGGCGTCAGAATCCCTTATGTGACCACAATGCGGAATCGGCACTCCGAGACGGTCGACAGGGCGCTAGTTTCGCGGAATTCCGTTCCGGGGCCGAAATTCGCCCCGGAGCGTGTGTTACGCCGAAAGTCGTACCGTTCGATCGGACGCGGATATCTGTTCGCCCGGGGGTCGGAACCGCCCGCGAGGGCCCCAATTCGGAATCAGCACGTCGACCCGGTCGGTAAAAGGTCGCATTAGGAAATTTCCGGTTCGGCTGTAAAAATCCTCTCCGAGAGCGTGGTCGCGGGCCGTTGATGCGATAGCATACGGACACCTCTTCGCTCAAACAGGCATAACTTTACGCTCGGTTATCAGAATCGCTTATAAGACCACAATTTGGAATCGGCAATCAGAGACGCCCAACGCCCCCTTATTGCCTAGGGCAATGAGATGTCGTTTCGGGGTCAAAAACACCCGTTTCGCACTCCGAAATTGCGATTCTAGCCGACGATCTCCCCATTCAAAGGGTTTATGGCAGAGTAGCGGACTCCCTCGATTAAGCGAATCGCTGGCGAAGCACACACACGGTGCCGGCTGTCACGGTGATCGGAAGTCGTGTTCAACTCGTCGCGAGGTCTCCTCCCAGGTCGTTGATATGGGTGCTCGATCATCGCCGATATAGTCACCCCTCTAGTTTATTCCCACCCCTTCAGCCAAAGAACGGGGCATAACTTTCCGCCACGGGCGTCAGAATCGCTTATGTGACCACAATTCGGAATCGGCACTCCGAGACGGTGGACAGGGCGCTAGTTTCGCAGAATTCCGTTCCGGGGCCGAAATGTCGCCCCAGAGCGTGTGTTATAGTACACCGACAACCGTACTATTCGATCGGACACAGATATCTGTTCGCCCGGGGGTCGGAACCGCCCGCGAGGCCCCAATTCAGAATCAGCACATCGACCTGGTCGGTAAAAGGTCGCATTAGGAAATTTTTGGTCCCGCGTAAAATTCCTCTCCGGGAGCGTGGTCGCGGGCCGTCTCGCATACGAACACCTCTTCGCTCAAACGGGCATAACTTTCCGCTCGGTTATCGGAATCGCTTGTAAGACCACAATTCGGAATCGGCACTCAGAGACGCCCGACGCCCTCTTTTGGCCTAAGGCGATAAGACGTCGTTTCAGGGTCCAAAAACCACCGTTTCGCACTCCGAAATTTTGATTCTAGCCGACGATCTCCCCCATTCCAAGGTTTTCTGGAAGTAGCGACTCCCTCGATTATGTGAATCGCTGGCGGAGCACACACACGGAGCCGGCCTGTCACGGTGATCGGAAAGTCATGTTCAATCGTCGCGAGGTCTCCTCCCAGGTCGTTGATATGGGTGCTCGATCATCGCCGATATAGTCACCCCCTCTAGTTTATTCCTACCTTCAGCCAAAGAATGGGGCATAACTTTCCGCCGGAGGTCAGAATCGCTTATGTGACCAATTCAGAATCTGCACTCCGAGACGGTCGACCGGGCGGTACTGTCGTGGATTTCGATCCGGGGCGAAATTCCGCCCCGGAGCGTGTGTTATAGTAACGACAACCGTACCATTCGATCGGACACAGATATCTGTTCGCCCGGGGGGCGGAACCGCCCGCGAGGCCCCAATTCGGAATCAGCACATCGACCCGGTCGGGAAAAGGTCGCATTAGGAAATTTCCAGTCCGGCGTAAAAATTCCTCTCCGGGAGCGTGGTCGCGGGCCGTCGATGCGATCGCATACGGATACCTCTTCGCTCAAACGGGATAACTTTCCACTCGGTTATCGGAATCGCTTATAAGACCGCAATTCGGATTGGCAATCAGAGACGCCCGACGCCCCTTATTGCCTAAGGCGATAAGATGTCGTTTCGGGGTCCAAAAACCACCGTTTCGCACTCCGAAATTGCGATTCTAGCCAACGATCTCCCCCATTCAAAGGTTTTCTGGCAGTAGCGACTCCCTCGATTAAGCGAATCGCTGGTGAAGCACACACACGGAGCCGATCTGTCACGGTGATCGGAAGTCATGTTCAACTCATCGGGAGGTCTCCTCCCCAGGTCGTTGATAGGGGGTGCTCGATCATCGCCGATATAGTCACCCCCTCTAGTTTATTCCCACCCCTTCAACCAAAGAACGGGGCATAACTTTCCGCCCGGGCCGCAGAATCGCTTATGTGACCACAATTCGGAATCGGCACTCTGAGACGGTGGACAGGGCGATAGTTTCGGCGAAATTCCGTTCCGGGGCCGAAATGTCGCCCGGAGCGTGTGTTATAGTACACGACAACGTACGTTCGATCGGACACAGATATCTGTCCGCCGGGGGTCGGAAACTGCCCGCGAGGCCCCAATTCAAAATCAGAACATCGACCTGGTCGGTAAAAGGTCGCATTAGGAAATTTTCGGTCCGGCGTAAAATTCCTCTCGGGAGAGCGAGGTCGCGGGCCGTCGATGCGATGCATACGGACACCTCTTCGCTCAAAGGGCATAAATTTCCGCTCGGTTATCGGAATCGCTTATAAGACCACAATTCGGAATCGGCACTCAGAGACGCCCGACGCCCTCTTTTGGCCTAAGGCGATAAGATGTCGTTTGGGGTCAAAAAACCACCGTTTCGCACTCCGAAATTGCGATTCTAGCGACGATCTCCCCCATTCCAAGGTTTTCTGGCAAGTAGCGACTCCCTCGATTAAGCGAATCGCTGGTGAAGCACACACACGGAGCCGGCCTGTCACGGTGATCGGAAGTCATGTTCAACTCGTCGCGAGGTCTCCTCCCCAGGTCGTTGATATGGGTGCTCCATCATCGCCGATATAGTCACCCCTCTAGTTTATTCCCACCCCTTCAGCCAAAGAACGTGGCATATAACTTTCCGCCGGAGGTCAGAATCGCTTATGTGACCACAATTCGAAATCTGCACTCTGAGACGGTCGACCGGGTGCGACTCTCATGGAATTTCGTTCCGGGGCCGAAATTCCGCCCCGGAGCATGTGTTACACCGACTGTCGTACCGTTCGATCGGACGCGGATATTTGTTCGCCCGGGGGTTGGAACCCCCCGCGAGGCCCCAATTCGGAATCAGCACATCGACCTGGTCGGTAAAAGGTCACATTAGGAAATTTCCGGTCCGGCGTAAAATTCTGTCCGGGAGCGTGGTCGCGGCCGTCGATGCGATCGTATACGGGACACTTCTTCGCTCAAACGGGCATAACTTTCCGCTCGGTTATCGGAATCGCTTATAAGACCACAATTCGGAATTGGCAATCAGAGACGCCTGACGCCCCTTATTGCCTAAATAAGATGTCGTTTCGGGGTCCAAAAACCACCGTTTCGCACTCCGAAATTGCGATTCTAGCCAACGATCTCCCCCATTCAAAGGTTTTCTGGCAGTAGCGACTCCTCGATTAAGCGAATCGCTGGCGAAGCACACACACGGAGCCAGCCTGTCACGGTGATCGGAAGTCATGTTCAACTCGTCAGGAGGTCTCCTCCTCAGGTCGTTGATATGGGTGCTCGATCATCGCCGATATAGTCACCCCCTCTAGTTTATTACCACCCCTTCAGCCAAAGAACGGGGAATAACATTCCGCCCGCGCATTAGAATCGCTTATGTGAGCAAAATTCAGAATCGTCACTCTGAGACGGTCGACAAGGCGCTAGTTTCGCGGAATTCCGTTCCGGGGCCGAAATTCGCCCCAGAGCGTGTGTTATAGTCCACCGACAGCCGTACCGTTCGATCGGACACGGATGTCTGTTCGCCCGGGGGACGGAACCGCCCGCGAGGCTCCAATAAGGAATCGACACTTAGACCCGATCGGTAAAAGGTCGCATTAGGAAATTTCCGGTCCGGCGCAAAATTTCTCTCCGGGAGCGTGGTCGCGGGCCATCGATGCAATCGTATACGGACACCTCTTCTCTCAAACAGGGATAACTTTCAGCTCGGTTATCGGAATTGCTTATAAGAGCACAATTCGAAATCGGCACTCAGAGACGCCCGACGACCCCTTTTGGCCTAAGGCGATAAGACGTCATTTCGGGGTCCAAAAACCACAATTTTGTACTCCAAAATTGCGAATCTAGCCGACGATCTCCCCCATTCCAAGGTTTTATTGTAGTAGCGACTCCCTCGATTACGTGAATCGCTAGCGGATTCCACACACGGAGCCGTCCTGTCACGGAGATCGGAAGTCGTGTTCAACTCGTCGTGAGATTACCACCCCAAGTCGTTGATATGGGTGCTCGAACATCGCCGATATAGTCACCCCCTCTAGTTATTCCACCCCTTCAGTCAAAGAACTGGGCATAACTTTCCGCCCGGGCATCAGAATCGTATGTGACACACAATTCGGAATCGGCACTCCGAGACGGTCGACAGGGCGCTAGATTCGCGGAATTCCGTCCGGGGCCGAAATTCCACCCCGGAGCGTGTGTTATAGTACACCGACAATTGTACCATTCGATCGGACGCGGATATTTGTTCGCCCGGGGGTCGTAACCGCTCGCGACGCCCCAATTAGGAATCGACACTTCGACCCGGTCGGTAAAAGGTCGAATAGGAAATTTTCGGTTTGGCGCAAAATTCCGCTCCGGGAGCGTGGTCGCAGGCCGTCGATGCGGTCGCATACGGACACCTCTTCTCTCAAACGGGCATAACTTTTTGCTCGATTATCGGAATCGCTTATAAGACCACAATTCGGAATCGGTAATCAGAGACGCCCGACGGCCCCTTTTGGCCTAAGGCGATAAGACGTCGTTTCGGAGTCCAAAAACCAACGTTTTGCACTCCAAAATTGCGATTTTAGCCGACGATCTCCCCCATTCGAAGGTTTTATGGTAGTAGCGACTCCCTCGATTACGCGAATTGCTGGTGGAGCCCACACACGAAGTCGGCCTGTCACGGCGATCGGAAGTCGTGCTCAACTCATCGCGAGATCTGCACCCCAGGTCGTTGATATGGGTGCTCGAACATCACCGATATAGTCACACCCTCTAGTTTATTCCAACCCCTTCAGCCAAAGAACTGGGCATAACATTCCGCCCGGGCATCAGAATCGCTATGTGACCACAATTCGGAATCGTCACTCCGAGGACGGTCGACAGGGCGCTAGTTTCGTGGAATTCCGTTCCGGGGCCGAAATTCCGCCCCGGAGGGTGTGTTATAGTACACCGACAGCCGTACCGTTCGATCGGACGCGGATATCTGTTCGCCCGGGGGTCGGAACTGCCAGCGACGCCCTAATTAGGAATCGACACTTCGACCCGGTCGGTAAAAGGTCGCATTAGGAAATTTCCGGTCCGGCGCAAAATTCCTCTCCGAGAGCGTGGTCGCGGGCCGTCGATGCGATGGCATACGGACACCTATTCTCTCAAACGGGCATAACTTTCCGCTCGGTTATCGGAATTGCTTATAAGACCACAATTCGAAATCGGCACTCAGAGACGCCCGACGACCCCTTTTGGCCTAAGGCGATAAGACGTCATTTCGGGGTCCAAAACACCGTTTTGTACTCCAAAATTGCAATTCTAGCCGACGATCTCCCCCATTCCAAGGTTTTATGGTAGTAGCGACTCCCTCGATTACGCGAATCGCTGGAGGATCCCACACACGGAGCCGGCCTGTCACGATGATCGGAAGTCGTGTTCAACTCGTCGCGAGATCTCCACCCCAAGTCGTTGATAGGGGTGCTCGAACATCGCCGATATAGTCACCCCCTCTAGTTTATTCCCACCCCTTCAGCCAAAGAACTGGGCATAACTTTCCGCCCGGGCATCAGAATCGCTTATGTGACCACAATTCGGAATCAGCACTCCGAGACGGTCGACAGGGCGTTAGTTTCGTGGAATTCCGTCCGGGGCCGAAATTCCCCCCCGAGCGTGTGTATAGTACACCGACAGCCGTACCATTCGATCGGACGCGGATATTTGGTCGCCCGGGGGTCGGAACCGCCCGCGAGTCCCCAATTAGGAATCGACACTTCGACCCGGTCGGTAAAAGGTCGCATTAGTAAATTTCCGGTCTGGCGGAAACTTCCTCTCCGGGAGCGTGGTCGCGGGCCGTCGATGCGATCGCATACAGACACCTCTTCTCTCAAACGAGCATAACTTTCTGCTGGGTTATCGGAATTGCTTATAAGACCACAATTCGGAATCGGGAATCAGCGACGCCCGACGGCTCCTTTTGGCCTAAGGAGATAAGATGTCGTTTCGGGGTCCAAAAACCACCGTTTCGCACTCCGAAATTACGATTCTAGCCGACGATCTCCCCCATTCCAAGGTTTTATGGTAGTAACGACTCTCTCGACTACGCGAATCGCTGACGAAGCCCACACATGGAGCCGGCCTGTCACGGCGATCGGAAGTCGTGTTCAACTCGTCGCGAGATCTCCCCAGGTCGTTGATATGGGTGCTCGAACATCGCCGATATAGTCACCCCCTCTAGTTTATTCCCACCCCTTCAGCCAAAGAACTGGGCATAACTTTCCGCTCGGTTATCGGAATTGCTTATAAGACCACAATTCGGAATCGGCACTCAGAGACGCCTGATGACCCCTTTTGGCCTAAGGTGATAAGACGTCGTTTCGGGGTCAAAAAACCACCGTTTTGTACTCTAAAATTGCGATTCTAGCAGACGATCTCCCCCATTCCAAGGTTTTATGGTAGTAGCGACTCCCTCGATTACTCGAACCGCTGGCGGAGCCAACACACGGAGCTGGCCTGACACGACGATTAGAAGTCATGGTCAACTCGTCGCGAGATATCCACCCCAAGTCGTTGATATGGGTGCTCGAACATCGCCGATATAGTCACCCCCTCTAGTTTATTCTCACCCCTTCAGCCAAAGAACTGGGAATAACTTTCCACCGGGCATCAGAATCGCTTATGTGTCCACAATTCGGAATCGTCACTCCGAGAAGGTCAACAGGGCGCTAGTTTCGCGGAATTCCGTTCGGGGCCGAAATTCCGCCCCGGAGCGTGTGTTTATAACACCGACAGTCGTACCGTTCGATCGGACGCGGATATCTGTTCGCCGGGGGTCGGAACCGCCCCGAGGCCCCAATTAGGAATCGACACTTCGACCCGGTCGGTAAAAGGTCGCATTAGGAAATTTTCGGTCCGGCGCAAAATTCCTCTCCGGGAGGGTGGTCGCGGGCCGTCGATGCGATCGCATACGGACACTCTTCTCTCAAACGGGCATAACTTTCCGCTCGGTTAACGGAATTGCTTATAAGACCACATTCGGAATCAGCACTCAGAGACGCCCGACAACCATTTGGCCTAAGGTGATAAGACGTCATTTCGGGTCCAAAAACACACGTTTTGTACTCCAAAATGCGATTCTAGCCGACGATCTCCACCATTCCAAGGTTTTATGCTAGCAGCGACTCCCTCGATTACGCGAATCGCTGGCGGATCCCACACACGGAGCCGGCTTTCACGGCGATCGGAAGTCGTGTTCAACTCGTCGCGAGATCTCCACCCCAAGTCGTTGATATGGGTACTCGAACATCGCCGATATAGTCACCCCCTCTAGTTTATTCCCACCCCTTCAGCCAAAGAACGGGATAACTTTCCGCCCGGGCATCAGAATCGCTTATGTGACCACAATTCGGAATCGGCACTCCGAGACGGTCGACAGGTCGCTAGTTTCGCGGAATTCTATCCGGGGCCGAAATTCCCCCCGGAGCGTGTGTGTATAGTACACGACAGCCGTACCATTCGATCGGACGCGGATATTTGTTCGCCCGGGGGTCGGAACCGCCCACGAGGACCAATTAGGAATCGACACTTCGACCCAGTCGGTAAAAGGTCGCAATAGGAAATTTCCAGTTCGGCACAAAATTCCTCTCCGGGAGCGTGGTCGCGGGCCGTCGATGCGATCGCATACGGACACATCTTCTCTCAAATGGGCATAACTTTCTGCTCAGTTATCGGAATCGCTTGTAAGACCACAATTCGGAACCGGCAACCAGAGACGCCCGACGGCCCCTTTTGGCCTAAGGCGATAAGACGTCTTCGGGGTCCAAAAACCACCGTTTCACACTCCGAAATTGCGATTCTAGCCGACCATCTCCCCCATTGAAAGGTTTTAAGGTAGTAGCGACTCCCTCGATTACGGGAATCGCTGGCGGAGCCCACACACAGAGCCGGCCTGTCACGGCGATCGGAAGTCATGTTTAACTCGTCGCGAGATCTCCACCTCAGGTCGTTGATATGGGTGCTCGAACATCACCGATATAGTCACCCCCTCTAGTTATTCCCACCCCTTCAGCCAAAGAACTGGGCATAACTTTCCGCCCGGGCATCAGAATTGCTTATGTGACAACAATTCGTAATCGGCACTCCGAGACGGTCGATAGGGCGCTAGTTTCCCTGAATTCCGTTCTGGGGCCGAAATTTCGCCCTGCAGCGTGTGTTATAGTACACCGACAGGCGTACCGTTCGGTCGGAGGCGGATATATGTTCGCCCGGGGGTCGGAACCGCCCGCAAGGCCCCAATTCGGAATCGGCAATTCGACCCGGTCGCTAAAAGGTCGCATTCGGAGATTTCTGGTCTGGCGTAAAATTCTTCTCCGGGAGCGTGGTCGCGGGCCGTCGATGCGATCGCATACGGACACCTCTTCGCTCAAACGGGGATAACTTTCCGCTCGGTTATTGAAATCGCCTATAAGACCACAATTCGGAATCGGCACTCAGAGACGCCCGAAATCCCCTTACTGCCTAAGGCGATAAGACGTCGTTTCGGGGTCCAAAAACCTCTGTTTCGCCCTCCTAAATTGCGATTCTAGCCGACGATCTCCCCCTTCTAAGGTTTTCTAGCAGTAGTGACTCCCTCGATTACGCGAATCTCTGGCGGATCCCACACACGGAGCCGGCCTGTCACGCGATCGGAAGTCGTGTTCAACTCGTCGCGAGATCTCCACCCCAGGTCATTGATATGGGTGCTCGAATATCGGCGATATAGTCACCCCCTCTAGTTTATTCCCACACCTTCAGCCAAAGAACTGGGCATAACTTTCCGCCCGGGCATCAGAATCGCTTATGTGACCACAATTCGTAATCGGCACTCCGAGACGGTCGATAGGGCGCTAGTTTCCCTGAATTCCGTTCTAGGGCTGAAATTCCACCCCGGAGCGTGTGTTATAGTACACCGACAACTGTACCGTTCGATCGGACGCGGGTATCTGTTTGCCCGGGGGTCGGAACCGCCCGCGAGGCCCTAATTTAGAATCGGCACTTCGACCCGGTCGCTAAAAGGTCACATTCGGAGATTTTCGGTCCGGCGTAAAATTCCTCTCCGGGAGCGTGGTCGCGAGCCGTCAATGCGATAGCATACGGACACCTCTTCGCTCAAACAGGGATAACTTTACGCTCGGTTATCAGAATTGCTTATAAGACCACAATTCGGAATCGGCACTCAGAGACGCCCGACGCCTCCTTATCGCCTTTGGCGATAAGACGTCATTTTGTAGTCCAAAAACCACCGTTTCGCCCTCCGAAATTGCGATTCTAGCCGACGATCTCCCCCATTCCAAGGTTTTCTGGCAGTAGCGACTCCCTCGATTACGCGAATTGTTGGCGGATGCCACACACGGAACCGGCCTGTCACGGCGATCGGAAGTCGTGTTCAACGCGTCGCGAGATACCCCAGGTCGTTGATATGGGTGCTCGAACATCGCCGATATATTCACCCCTCTAGTTTATTCCCACCCCTTCAGCCAAAGAACTGGGCATAACTTTCCGCCCGGGCATCAGAATCGCATATGTGACCACAATTTGGAATCGGCACTCCGAGACGGTCGACAGGGCGGTAGTTTTCCTGAATTCCGTTCCGGGGCCAAAACACTGACAGCCGTACCGTTCGATCGGATGCGGATATCTGTTCGCCAGGGGGTCGGAACCGCCCGCGATGCCCCAATTCAGAATCGGCACTTCGACGCGGTCGCTAAACGATCGCATTCAGAGATTTCTAGTCTGGCATAAAATTCCTCTCCGGGAGCGTGGTCGCGGGCCGTCGATGCGATCGCATACGCACACCTCTTCGCTCAAACGGGGATAACTTTCCGCTCGGTTATCGGAATCGCTTATAAGACCACAATTCGGAATCGGCACCCAGAACGCCCGACACTGCTTTATTGCCTAAGGCGACAAGATGTCGTTTCGGGGTCCAACAACCATGTGTTTCGCCCTCCGAAAGTGCGATTCTAGCCGACGATCTCCCCCATTCCATGGCTTTCTGGCAGTAGCGACTCCCTCGATTACGCGAATCGCAGGCGGATACCACACACGGAGATGGCCTGTCACGGCGATCGGAAGTCGTGTTCAACTCATCGCGAGATCTCCACCCCAGGTCATTGATATGGGTGCTCGAACATCGCCGATATAGTCACCCCCTCTAGTTTATTCTCACCCCTTCAGCCAAAGGACTGGGCATAACTTTCCGCCCGGGCATCAGAATCGCTTATGTGACCACAATTCGGAATCGGCACTCAGAGACGGTCGACAGGGCACTAGAATCGCAGAATTCCGTTCCGGGGCCGAAATTTCGCCCCGGAGCGTGTGTTATAGTACACCGATAGCCGTACCGTTCGATCGGACGCGGATAACTATTCGCCGGGGTTCGGAACAGCCCGCGAGGCCCCAATTCGGAATCGGCACTTCGACCCGGTCGCTAAAAGGTTGCATTCGGAGATTTCCTGTCCGGCGTAAAATTCCTATCCGGGAGCGTGGTTGCGGGCCGTCGATGCGATCGCATACGGACACCTCTTCGCTCAAACGGGGATAACTTTCCACTCGGTTATCGGAATTGCTTATAAGACCATAATTCAGAATCGGCACTCAGAGACTCTCGCCGCCCCCTTATCGCCAAAGGCGATAAGACGTCGTTTCGAGATCCAAAAACCACCGTTTCGCCATCAGAAATTGCGATTCTAGCTGACAATCTCCCTCATTCCAAGGTTTTCTGGCAGTAGCGACTCCCGCGATTATGCGAATCGCTAGAGGATCCCACACATAGAGTCGTCCTATCACGGCGATCGGAAGTCATGTTCAACTTGTCGCGAGATATCCACCCCAAGTCGTTGATATGGGTGCTCGAACATCGCCGATATAGTCACTCCTCTAGTTTATTCCCACCCCTTCAGCCAAAGAACTGGGCATAACTTTCCCCCCAGGCATCAGAATCGCTTATGTGACCAAAATTCAGATCGGCACTCTGAGACGGTCGACAGGGAGCTAGTTTCACTGAATTCCGTTCCAGGGCCGAAATTCCGCCCCGGAGCGTGTGTTATAGTACACCGACAGCAGTACCGTTCGATCGGACGCGGATATCTGTTCGCCCGGGGTCGGAACCGCCCGCGAGGCCCCAATTCGGAATAGGCACTTCGACCCGGTCGGTAAAAGGTCACATTAGAAAATTTTTGGTCCGGCGCAAAATTCCTCCCCGGGAGCGTGGTCGCGGGCCGTTGATTCGATTGCATACGGACACCTCTTCTCTCAAACGAGCATAACTTTCCGCTTGGTTATCGGAATCGCTTATAAGAACACAATTCGGAATCGGCACTCAGAGACGCCCGACGGTCCCTTTTTGCCTAAGGCGATAAGACAACGTTTCGGGGTCCAAAAACCACCGTTTCGCACTCCAAAATTGTGATTCTAGCCGACGATCTCCCCCATTCCAAGGTTTTATGGCTGTAGCGACTCCCTCGATTACGCGAATCGCTGGCGTATCCCACACACGGAGACGTCCTGTCACGGCGATCGAAAGTCGTGTTCAACTCGTCGCGAGATCTCCACCCCAGGTCGTTGATATGGGTGCTCGAAATCGCCGATATAGTCACCCCCTCTAGTTTCTTCCCACCCCTTCAGCCAAAGAACTGGGCATAACTTTTCGCCCGGCATCAGAATCGCTCATGTGACCACAATTCGGAATCGGCACTCTGAGACGGTCGACAGGGAGCTAGTTTCACTGAATTCCGTTCTGAGGCCGAAATTCCGCCCCGGAGCGTGTGTTATAGTACACCGACAGCCGTACCGTTCGATCGGACGCGGATATCTGTTCACTCGGGGGTCGGAACCGCCCGCGAGCCCCAATTCGGAATCGGCACTTCGACCCGGTCGATAAAAGGTCGCATTCGGAGATTTCCAGTTCGGCGTAAAATTCCTCTCCAGGAGCGTGGTCGCCGGCCGTCGATGCGATCGCATACGGACACCTCTTCGCTCAAACGGGATAACTTTCCGCTCGGTTATCAGAATCGCTTATAAGACGACAATTCGGAATCGGCACTCAGAGACGCCCGACGCCCCCTTATCGCCTAAGGCGAAAGACGTCGTTTGGGGCTCCAAAAACCACCTTTCACACTCTGAAATTGCGATTCTAGCCGACGATCTCCCCCATTCCAAGGTTTTCTGGCAGTAGCGACTCCCTCGATTACGCGAATCGCTGGCGGAGCCTACACACGGAGCCGGCCTGTCACGGCGATCGGAAGTCGTGTTCAACTCGTCACGAGATCTCCACCCCAAGTCGTTGATATGGGTGCTCGAACATCGCCGATATAGTCAGCCCCTATAGTTTATTCCCACCCCTTCAGCCAAAGAACTGGGCATAACTTTCCGCCCGGGCATCAGAATTGCTTATGTGACCACAATTCGGAATCGGCACTCCGAGACGGTCGACAGGGCGCTAGTTTTGCGAAATTCCATTCCGGGGCACAAATTCCGCCCGAGAGTGTGTGTTATAGTACACCGACAGTCGTACCATTCAATCGGACAAGGATATTTGTTCGCCCGGGGGTCGGAACCGCCCGCGAGGCCCCAATTAGGAATCGGCACTTCGACCCAGTCGGTAAAAGGTCGCATTAGGAAATTTCTGGTCCGACGTAAAATTCCTCTCCGGGAGCGTGGTCGCGGGCCGTCGATGTGATCGCATACGGACACCTCTTCGCTCAAACGGGGATAACTTTCTGCTCGGTTATCGGAATTGCTTATAAGACTACAATTCGGAATCGGCACTCAGAGACGCCCGACGCCGACATTGTTTCGGGGTCCGAAAACTACCGTTTCGCACTCCGAAATTGCAATTCTAGCCGACGATCTCCCCAATTCCAAGGTTTTCTAGAAGTAGAGACTCCCTCGATTACGTGAATCGCTGGCGGATCCCACACACGAAGCCGACCTGTCTCGGCGATTGGAAGTCATGTTCAACTCGTCGCGAGATCTCCACCCCAAGTCGTTGATATGGGTGCTCGAACATCGCCGATATAGTCACCCCCTCTAGTTTATTCCCACCCCTTCAGCCAAAGAACTGGGCATAACTTTCCGCCCGGGCATCAGAATTGCTTATGTGACCACAATTCGGAATCGGCACTCCGAGACGGTCGACAGGGCGTAGTTTCGCATAATTCCGTTCCGGGGCCGAAATTTCGCCCCGGATCGTGTGTTATAGTACACCGACAACCGTACCATTCGATCGGACGCGGATATCTGTTCGCCCGGGGGTCTGAACCGCCCGCAAAGCCCCAATTAGCAATCGACACTTCGACCCGGTCGGTAAAAGGTAGCATTAGAAAATTTCTGGTCCGGCGCAAAATCCTCTCCCGGAGCGTGGTCAGGGCCGGAGATTCGATCGCATACGGACACCTCTTCTCTCAAACGGGCATAACTTTCTGCTCGGTTATCGGAATCGCTATAACCACAATTCGGAATCGGCACTCAGAGACGCCCGACAGTCCCTTTTTGCCTAAGGCGATAAGACATCGTTTCGGGGTCCAAAAACCACCGTTTCGCACTCCAAAATTGCGATTCTAGCCGACGATCTCCCCCATTCCAAGGTTTTATGGCAGTAGCGACTCCCTCGATTATGCGAATCGCTGGCGGAGCCCACACACGGAGCCGTCCTGTCACGGCGACTGGAAGTCGGGTTCAACTCGTCGCGAGATCTCCACCCCAGGTCATTGATATGGGTGCTCGAACATCGCCGATATAGTCACCCCCTCTAGTTTATTCCCACCCCTTCAGCCAAAGAACTGGGCATAACTTTCCGCCCGGGCATCTGAATCGCTTATGTGACCACAATTCGGAATCGGCACTCCGAGACGGTCGACAGGGCGTAGTTTCGCAGAATTCCGTTCCGGGGCCGAAATTCCGCCACGGAGCATGTGTTATAGTACACCGACAGCAGTACCGTTCGATCGGACGCGGATATCTGTTCGCCCGGGGGTCGGAACAGCCCGCGAAGACCTAATTCAGAATCGGCACTTCGACCCGGTCGATAAGAGGTCGCATTCAGAGATTTCTAGTCCGGCGTAAAATTTTCTCTCCAGGAGCGTGGTCGGGGGCCGTCGATGCGATCGCAACGACGACACCTCTTCGCTCAAACGGGGATAACTTTCCGCTCAGTCATCGGAATCGCTTATAAGACCACAATTCGGAATCGGCACTTAGAGACGCCCGACGCCCCCTTAACGCCTAGACGATATGACGTCATTGGGGGTCCAAAAACCACCGTTTCGCACTCCGAAATTGCGATTCTAGCCGCCGATCTCCCCCATTCCAAGGTTGTCTGGCAGTAGCGACTTCCTCGATTTCGCGAATAGCTGGCGGAGCTACACACGAGCCGGCCTGTCACGGCGATCGGAAGTCGTGTTCAACTCGTCACGAGATCTCCACCCCAAGTCGTTGATATGGGTGCTCGAACATCGCCGATATAGTCACCCCCTCTAGTTTATTCCCACCCTTCAGCCAAAGAAGCGGGGGCTTAACTTTCCGCCCGGTCAGAATCGAATCGTTATGGGACCACAATTCAGAATCGGCACTCCAAGACGGTCGACAGGGCGTTAGTTTCGCGGAATTCCGTTCCGGGGCCGAAATTCCACACCGGAGCGTGTGTTATAGTACACCGACAGCCGTACCATTCGATCGGAAGCGGATATCTGTTCGCCCGGGGGTCGGAACCGCCCGCGAGTCCCCAATTACGAATCGACACTTCGACCCGGTCGGTAAAAGGTCGCTTTAGGAAATTTCCGGTTTGGCGCAAAATTCCTCTCCGGGAGCGTGGTCGCGAGCCGTTGATTCGATCGCATACGGACAACTCTTCTCTCAAACGGGCTTAACTTTCCGCTCGGTTATCGGAATCGCTTATAAGACCCAATTCGGAATCGACACTCAGAGACGCCTGACAATCCTTTTCACCTAAGGCGATAAGAATCGTTTCGGGGTCCAAAAACCACCGTTTCGCACTCCAAAATTGCAATTCTAGCCTACGATGTCCCCCATTCCAAGGTTTTATATGGCAGTAGCGACTCCCTCGATTATGCGAACAGTGGCGGAGCCACACACAGAGCCGTCCTGTCACGGCGATCGGAAGTCGGGTTCAACTCGTCGCGAGATCTCCACCCCAGGTCAGTGATATGGGTGCTCGAACATCGCCGATATAGTCACCCCCTCTAGTTTATTCCCCCCCTTCAGCCAAAGAACTGGGCATAACTTTCGCCAGGACATCAGAATCCCTTTGTGACCACAATTCGGAATCAGCACTCGAGACGGTCGACAGGGCGTAGTTCCCAGAATTCCGTTCCGGGTCCGAAAATTCAGCCCCGGAGCGGTGTTTAGTACACCGACAGCCGTTACCGTCGATCGGACGCGGATATCTGTTCGCCCGGGGGTCGGAACAGCCCGCGAACCCCTAATTCCGAATCGGCACTTGACCGATCGATAAAAGGTCGCATTCAAAGATTCTAGTCGGCGTAAAATTCCTCTGCGGGAGAGTGGTCGGGGGCCGTCGATGCGATCGCATACGGACACCTCTTCGCTCAACGGGATAACTTTCCGCTAAGTTATCGGAATCGCTTATAAGACCACAATTCGGAATCGGCACTTCGAGACGCCCGACGTCCCCTTATCGGCCTACACGATATGACGTCATTCGGGGTCGAAAAACCACCGTTCGCACCCAAAATTGCGATTCTAGCCGACGATCTCCCCCATTCCAAGGTTGTCTGGCAGTAGCGACTCCCTCGATTTCGCGAATAACTGGCGGAGCTACACACGGAGCCGGCCTGTCACGGCGATCGGAAGTCGTGTTCAACTCGTCACGAGATCTCCACCCCAAGTCGTTGATATGGGTGCTCGAACATCGCGATATAGTCACCCCTTAGTTTATTCCCACCCCTTCAGCCAAAGAAGCGGGCTTAACTTTCCGCCCGGGCATCAGAATCGCTTATGGGACCACAATTCAGAATCGGCACTCCGAGACGGTTGACAGGGCGTAGTTTCGCGGAATTCGTTCCGGGGCCGAAATTCCACCCCGGAGCGGTGTGTTATAGTACACCGACAGCCGTACCATTCGATCGGAAGCGGAATTGTTCGCCCGGTGGTCGGAAACGCACGCGAGGCCCCAATACGAATCGACACTTCGACCGGTCGGTAAAAGGTCGCTTTAGGAAATTTTCGGTTTGGCGCAAAATTCCTCTCGGGAGCGTGGTCGCGAGCCGCTGATTCGATCGCATACGGACACCTCTTCTCTCAAACGGGCTTAACTTTCCGCTCGGTTATCGGAATCGCTTATAAAACCACAATTCGGAATCGGCAATCAGAGACGCCCGACAGTCCCTTTTCACCTAAGGCGATAAGACATCATTTCGGGGTCCAAAAACCACCGTTTCGCACTCCAAAATTGCGATCTAGCGACGATGTTCCCCCTACAAGGTTTTATGGCAGAGTAGCGACTCCCTCGATTATGCGAATCGTGGCGGAGCCCACACACAGAGCCGTCCTGTCACGGCGATCGGAAGTCGGGTTCAACTCGTCGCGAGATCTCCACCCCAGGTCATTGATATGGGTGCTCGAACATCGCCGATAGTCACCCCCTCTAGTTTTTCCCACCCCTTCAGCAAGAATGGGCATAACTTTCCACCCGGGCATCAGAATCCCTTATGTGACAACAATCGGAATCAGCACTCCGAGACGGTTGACAAGGGCGTAGTTTCGCGGAATCCGTCCGGGTCCGAAATTCCGCCCCGGAGCGTGTGTTATAGTACCCGACAGCCGTACCGTTCGATGGACGCGGATATCTGTTCGCCCGGGGGTCGGAACAGCCTGCGAAAACCCTAATTCAGAATCGGCACTTCGACCCGGTCGATAAAAGGTGCATTCAAAATTTCTAGTCCGGCGTAAAATTCCTCTCCGGGAGCGTGGTCGGGGGCGTCGTGATGTGATCGCATACGGACACTCTTCGTCAAACGGGGATAACTTTACGCTCAGTTATCGGAATCGCTTATAAGACCACAATTCGGAATCAGCACTTAGAGACGCCCGACGCCCAATGACGTCATTTCGGGGTCCAAAAACCACCGTTTGCACTCCGAAATTGCGATTCTAGCCGACGATCTCCCCCATTCCAAGGTTGTCTAGCAGAGTGCGACCCCTCCGATTTCGCGAATAGCTGGCGGAGCCCACACACGGAGCCGGCCTGTCATGGCGATCGGAAGTCGTGTTCAACTCGTCACGAGATCTCCACCCCAAGTCGTTGATATGGGTGCTCGAACATCGCCGATATAGTCACCCCTCTAGTTTATTCCCACCCCTTCAGCCAAAGAAGCGGGCTTAACTTTCCGCCCGGGCATCAGAATCGCTTATGGGACCACTATTCAGAATCGGCACTCCGAGACGGTCGACAAGGCGTAGTTTCGCGGAATTCCGTTCCTGGGCCGAAATTCCGCCCCGGAGCGTGTGTTATAGTACACCGACAGCCGTACCATTCGATCGGAAGCGGATATCTGTTCGCCCGGGGGTCGGAACTGCCCGCGAGGCCCCAATTAGGAATCGACACTTCGGTTCGGTCGGTAAAAGGTCAATTCAGAGATTTCCAGTCCGGCGTAAAATTCCTCTCCGGGAGCGTGGTCGCGGGCCGTCAATGCGATCGCAACGGACACCTCTCTCTCAAACGGGCTTAACTTTCCGCTCGGTTATCGAATCGCTTATAAGACCACAATTCGGAATCGGCACTCAGAGACGCCCGACGTCCTCTTGGCCTAAGGCGATAAGACATCGTTTCGGGGTCCAAAAAAACCACCGTTCGCACTCCAAAATTGCGATTCTAGCCGACGATGTCCCTCATTCCAAGGTTTTATGGCAGTAGCGACTCACTCGATTACGCGAATCGCTCGCGGATCCCACACACGGAGCCGTCCTATCACGGCGATCGGAAGTCGTGTTCAACTCGTCGCGAGATCTCCACCCAGGTCATTGATATGGGTGCTCGAACATCGCCGATATAGTCACCCCCTCTAGTTTATTCCCACCCCTTCAGCCAAAGACTGGGCATAACTTTCCGTCCAGGCATCAGAATCGCTTATGTGACCACAATTCGGAATCGGCACTCCGAGACGGTCGACAGGGCTCTAGTTTCGCTGATTCCGTTCTAGGGCCGAAATTTCGCCCCGGAGCGTGTGTTAACTGACAGCCGTACCATTCGTCGGACGCGGATATCTGTTCGCCCGGGGGTCGGAACCACCCGCGAGGCCCCAATTAGGAATAGACACTTCGACCCGGTCGGTAAAAGACGCATTAGGAAATTTCCGGTCCGGCGCAAAATTCCTCTCCGGGAGCGTTTGTCGCGGGCCATCGATGCGATCGCATACGGACACCTCTTCGCTAAAATGGGCATAACTTTCCGCTCGGTTATTGGAATCGCTTATAAGACCACAATTCGGAATCGGCACTCAGAGACGCCCGACGGCCCCTTTTGGCCTAAGTCATAAGACGTTGTTTCGGGGTCCAAAAACCACCGTTTCGCCCTCCGAAATTGCGATCTAGCCGACGATCTCCCGCATTCCAAGGTTTTGGCAGTAGCGACTCCCTCGATTATGCGAATCACTGGTGGAGCCCACACACGGAGCCGTCCTGTCACGGCGATCGGAAGTCGTGTTCAATTTGTCGCGAGATCTCCACCCCAGGTCGTTGATATGGGTGCTCGAACATCACCGATATACTCATCCCCTCTACTTTATTCCCACCCCTTCCGCCAAAGAACTGGGCATATAACTTTCCGCCCGGGCATCAGAATCGCTTAGTGACCAAAATTCGGAATCGGCACTCCGGGACGGTCGACAGGGCGCAAGTTTCACAGAATTCCGTTCCGGGGCCGAATTCCAACCCTGAGCGTGTTATAGTACACCGACAGCCGTATCGTTCGATCGGACGCGGATATCTGTTCGCCCGGGTGGGTCGAAACCGCCCGCGAGGCCCCAATTAAGAATCGACACTTCGACCCGGTCGCTAAAAGGTCGCATTCGGAAGATTTCTGGTCTGGCGTAAAATTCCTCTTCGGGAGCGTGTCGCGGGACGTCGATGCGATCGCATCGGATACCTCTTCGCTCAAACGGGGATAACTTTCTGCTCGGTTATCAGAATCGCTTATAAGACCACAATTCGGAATCGACACTCAGAGACGTCTGACGCCCCTTATCGCCCAAGGCGATAAGATGTTTGTTTCGGGGTCCAAAATCTACCGTTTCGCACTCCGAAATTGCGATTCTAGCCGACGATCTCCCCCATTCCAAGGTTTTCTGCCAGTAGCGCTCCCTCGATTACGCGAATCGCTGGCGGGCCCGCACACGAGCCGTCCTGTCACGGCGTTCGGAAGTTGTGTTCAATTCGCCGCGAGATCTCCACCACAGGTCGTTGATATGGTTGCTCGAACATCATCGATATAGTCACCCCCTCTAGTTTATTCCCACCCCTTCAGCCAAAGAACTGGGCATAATTTTCCGCCCGGGCATCAGAATCACTTATGTGACCACAATTCGGAATCGGCACTCCGAGACGGTCGACAGGGCGCTAGTTTCGCTGATTTCGTTCTGGGGCCGAAATTCTGCCCCGGAGCGTGTGTTACACCGACAGCCGTACCATTCGATCGACGCGATATCTGTTCGCCCCCGTGGGTCGGAACCACCCGCGAGGCCCCAATTAGGAATCGAACACTTCGACCCGGTCGGTAAAAGGTCGCATTAGGAATTTTCGGTCCGGCTCAAAATTCCTCTCCGGAGCGTGGTCGCGGCCGTCGATGCGATCGCATACGGACACTCTTCGCTCAAACGGGCATAACATTCCCTCGGTTATTGGAATTGCTTATAAGATCACAATTCGGAATCGGCACTCAGAGACGCCCGACGGCACCTTTTGGTCTAAGGTGATAAGGCGTTGTTTCGGGGTCCAAAAACCAACGTTTCGCCCTCCGAAATTGCGATTCTAACCGACGATCTCCCCCCTCAAGTTTTTCTGCCAGTACGACTCCCTCGATTACGCGAATCGCTGGCGGAGCCCACACACAGAGCCGTCCTGTCACGCGATCGGAAGTCGTGTTCAATTTGTCGCGAGATCCCACCCCAGGTCGTTGATATGGTGCTCGAACATCACCGATATAGTCACCCCCTCTAGTTTATTCCCACCCCTTCAGCCAAAGAATTGGGCATACTTTCCGCCCGGGCATCAGAATCGCTAATGTGACCACAATTCGGAATCTGCACTCCGAGACGGTCGACAGGGCGGTAGTTTCGCTGAATTCCGTTCTGGGGCCGAAATTCTGCCCCGGAGCGTGTGTTATATACACCGACAGTCGACCATTCGATCGGACGCGATATCTGTTCGCCCGGGGTCGAACCGCCTGCGAGGCCCCAATTTGGAATCGACACTTCGACCCGGTCGGTAAAAGGTCACATTAGGAATTTTCCGGTCTGGCGCAAAATTCCTCTCCGGGAGCGTGGTCGCGGGCCGTCGATGCAATCGCATACAGACACTCTTCGCTCAAACGGGGATAACTTTCCGCTCGGTTATCGAATCGCGCTTATAGACCACACATTCAGAATCGGCACTCAGAGACGCCCGATGCCCCCTTATTGTGTAAGGCGATAAGACGTCTTTTTTCGGGGTCCAAAAACCACCGTTTCGCACACTGAAATTGCGATTCTAGCCGACGATCTCCCCCATTCCATGTTTTCTGGCAGTAGCAACTCCCTCGATTACGTGAATCGCTGGCGGAGCCCACCCACGGAGCCGCCCTGTCACGGCGATCGGAAGTCGTGTTCAACTCGTCGCGAGATCTCCACCCCAGGTCGTTGATATGGGTGCTCGACATCATCGCCGATATGTCACCCCCTCTAGTTTATTCCCACCCCTTCAGCCAAGAACTGGCATAACTTTCCGCCCGGCATCAAATCGCTTATGTGACCCAATTCGGATCGGCACTCCGAGACGGACTACGGGGCGCTCGTTTTGATGAATCCGTTCTGGGGCCAAAATTCCGCCCCGGAGCGTGTGTTATAGTAAACCGACAGCCGTATCGTTCGATCGGACGCGTATATCTGTTCTCGCAGCCATCGTCGAACCGCCCGCGAGGCACCAATTCGGAATCGGCAAACGTCGACCCGGTCGGTTAAAGGTCGCATTAGAAAATTTCTGGTCCGGCGCAAAATTCCTCTACGGGAGCGTGGTCGCGGGGCGTTGATTCGATCGCATACAGACACCTCTTCTCTCAAACGGGCATACTTTCCGCTCGGTTATCGGAATCGCTTATAAGATCACAATTCGGAATCGACACTCAGAGACGCCCGACGGTCCCTTTTTGCCTAAGGCGATAAGGCATCGTTTCGGGGTCCAAAAACTGCGTTTCACACTCTAAAATTGCGGAGTTTATGACAGTAGCGACTCCCTCGATTACGTGAATTGCTAGCGGAGCCCACACACGGAGCCATCCTGTCACGGAGATCGGAAGTCGCGTTCAACTCGTCGCGAGATCTCCACCCCAGGTCGTTGATATGGGTGCTCGAACATCGCCGATATAGTCCCCCCCTCTAGTTTATTCACACCCTTCAGCCAAAGAACTGGGCATAACTTTCGCCCGGGTATCAGAATCGCTTAAGTGACCACAATTCGGAATCGACACTCCGAAATTCCGCCCCGGAGCGTGTGTTATAGTACACCGACAGACGTACCGTTCGATCGGAAAGGTATCTGTCCGCCCAGAGGTCGGAACCACCCGCGAGGCCCCAATTCGGAATTGTCACTTCGACACGGTCGCTAAAAGGTCGCATTAGGAGATTTCTGGTCTGGCGTAAAATTCCTCTCCGGGAGCGTGGTCGCGGGCCACGATGCGATCACATCGGACACCTCTTCGCTCAAACGGGGATAACTTTTCGCCTCGGGTTATCAGAATCACTTATAAGACCACAATTCGGAATCGGCACTCAGAGACGCCTGATGCCTCCCTTTGGCCTAAGGCGATAAGACGTCGTTTTGGGGTCCAAAAAACCCCCGTTTTGCTCTCCGAAATTCGATTCTAGCCGATGATATCCCACATTCAAGGTCTTCTAGCAGTAGCGACTCCTCGATTACGCGAACGCTGGCGGATCCCACACACGGAGCGGCATGTCACGGCGATCGGATGTCGTGTTTCAACTCGTCGCGAGATCTCCACCCCAAGTCGTTGATATGGGTGCCGAACATCGCCGATATAGTCACCCCTCTAGTTTATTCCCACACATTCAGCCAAAGAACTGGGCATAACTTTCCGCCCGGGCATCAGAATCGCTTATGTGACCACAATCAGAATCGGCACTCCGAGACGTTCGACAGGGCGCTAGTTTCGCAGAATTCCGTTCTGGGGCCGAAATTCCGCCCCGGAGCGTGTGTTATAGTACACCGACTGTCGTACCATTCGAACGGTCGGAAATACTGTTCGCCCGGGGGTCGGAACCACCCGCGAGGCCCCAATTTGGAATCGGCACTTCGACCCGGTCGCTAAAAGGTCGCATTCGGAAATTTTTGGTCTGGCGTAAAATTCCTCTCCGAGAGCGTGGTCGCGGACCGTCGATGCGATCGCATACGGACACCTCTTCGCTCAAACGGGGATAACTTTCCGCTCGGTCATCAGAATCGCTTATAAGACCACAATTCAGAATCGACACTCAGAGACGCCCGACGCCCCCTTATCGCCCAAGGTGTTAAGACGTCGTTTCGGGCACCAAAAACCACCGTTTCGCACGCTGAAATTGCGATTCTAGCCGACGATCTCCCTCATTCCAAGGGTTTGTGGCAGTAGCGACTCCCTCAAATACGCGAACGCTGGCGGATCCCACACACGGAGCGAATGTCATGGCGATCGGAAGTCGTGTTCAACTCGTCGCGAGATCTCCACCCCAGGTCGTTGATATGGGTGCTCGAACTTCGCCGATATAGTCACTCCCTCTAGTTTATTCCCACCCCTTCAGCCAAAGAACTGGGCATAATTTTCCGCCAGGCATCAGAATCGCTTATGTGACCACAATCGGAATCGGCACTCCGAGACGGTCGACAGGGCGCTAGTTTTGCGAATTCCTTTCCGGGGCCGAAATTCCGCCCCAGAGCGTGGTTATAGTACACAGACAGCTGTACTATTCGATCGGATGCGGATATATGTTCGCCCGGGGGTCGGAACCGCCCGCAAGGCCCCAATTCAGAATTGGCACTTTGACCCGGTCGATAAAAGGTCGCATTCGGAGATTTCCGGTCCAGCGTAAAATTCCTCTCCAGGAGCGTGGTCGCGGGCCGTCGATGCGATCGCATACGGACACCTCTTCGCTCAAACAAGGATAACTTTCTGCTCGGTTATCGAAATCGCTTATAAGACCACAATTCGGAATCGGCACTCAGAGACGCCCGGCGATCCCTTCTTGCCTAAGGCGATTTAAACATCGTTTCGGTGTCCAAAAACCACGTTTCGCACTCCAAAATTGTGATTCTAGCCGACGATCTCCCTCATTCCAAGGTTTTATGGCAAAGTAGCGAATCCATCGATTACGCGAATCGCTGGCGGAGCCCGCACACGGAGCCGGCCTGTCACGGACATCGGAAGTCGTGTTCAAATCGTCGCGAGATCTCCACCCCAGGTCGTGATATGGGTGCTCGAACAACGTCGATATAGTCACCCCCGCTAGTTATTCCCACCCCTCAGCCCAAAGAACTGGGTATAACTTTCCACCCGGGCATCAGAATCGCTTGTGTGACCACAATTCGGAGTCAGCACTCCGAGACGGTCGGCAGGGCGCTAGTTTCGCTGAATTCCATACTGGGGCCGAAATTCCGCCCCGGAGCGTGTGTTATAGTACACGAATGCCGTTCCGTTCGATCGGACGCGGATATCTGTTCGCTGGGGGTCGGAAAACGCCCGCGAGGCCTCAATTCGGAATCGGCACGTCGACCACGGCGCTAAAGGTTGCATTCGGAAAATCTGGTTGGCGTAAAATTCCTCTCCGGAGCGTGGTCGCGGGCCGTCGATGCGATCGAATAGGACCCCTCTTCGCTCAAACGGGGATAACTTCCGCTCGGTATCTAAACGCTTATAAGACCACAATTCAGATCGGCACTCAGAGACGCCGATCCCTCATTATTATTGCCCAAGGCGATATAAGACATCGTTTCGGGGTCCAAAACCACCGTTTCGCACTCTGAAATTGTGATTCTAGCCACGATCTCCCCCATTCCAAGGTTTTTGGCAGCAGCGATCCCTCGATTATGCGAATCGCTGGCGGATCCCACACACGGGCCGGCCTGTCATGGCGATCGGAAGTCGTGTTCAACTCGTCGCGAGATCTCCACCCCAGGTCGTTGATATGGGTGCTCGAACATCGCCGATATAGTCACCCTTCTAGTTTATTCCCACCCCTTCAGCCAAAGAAACTGACCATAACTTTCCGCCGGGCATCAGAATCGCTTATGTGACCACAATTCGGAATCGGCACTCCGAGACGGTCGACAGGGGCGATAGTTTCGCGGAATTCCGTTCCGGGTCCGAAATTCCGCCCTGGAGCGTGTTTTATAGTACACCGACAGCCGTACCGTTCGATCGGACGCGGATATCTGTTTGCCCGGGGGTCGGAACCGCCGCGAGGCCCCAATTCAGAACGGCACTTCGACCCGGTCGATTAAAGGTCACATTCGGAGATTTCCGGTCCGGCGCAACAAAATTCCTCTCGGGAGCGTGGTCGCGGGCGTCGATGCGATCGCATACGGACACCTCTTCGCTCAAACGGGGATAACTTTCCGCTCGGTATCAGAATGCTTATAAGACCACAATTCAGAATCAGCACTCAGAGATGCCGACGTCGCCTTTATTGGAGGAAATAAGACGTGTTCGGGGTCCAAAACCACCGTTTCGCCCTCCGAAATTGCGATATAGCGATGATCCCCTATTCCAAGGTTTTTTGGCAGTAGCGACTCCCTCGATTATGCGAATCGCTGGCGGATCCACACACAGAGGGCCTGTCACGGCGATCGGAAGTCGTGTTCAACTCGTCGCGAGATCTCCACCCCAAGTCGTTCATATGGGTGCTCGAACATCGCCGATATAGTCACCCCTCTAGTTTATTCCACCCCTTCAGCAAAGAACTGGGCAAACTTTCCGCGGGGATAAGAATCGCTATGTGACCACAATTCGGAATCGGCACTCCGAGATGGTCGACAAGACACTAGTTCACTGAATTTCATTCTGGGGCGAAATTCCGCCCCGGAGCGTGTGTTATAGTACACTGACTGCCGTACGTTCGATCGGGCCGCGGATATCTGTTCGCCCGGGGCTCGGAACCGCCCGCGAGGCCCACAATCGGAATCGGCACTTCGACCCGGTCGCTAAAAGGTCTCATTCGGAGATTTCTGGTCTGGCGTAAAATTCCTCTCAGGGAGCGTGGTCGCGGGCCGTCGATGCGATCCATACGGACACCTCTTCGCTCAAACGGGGATAACTTTCGCTCGGTTATCGAAATCGCTTATAAGACCACAATTCGGAATCGACACTTAGAGACGCCCGATGCTGCCTTATTGCCCAAGGCGATATAAAGACGTCGTTGGAGTCCAAAAACCACCGTTCGCCCTCCGAAATTGTGATTCTAGCGACGAATCTCCCCATCCAAGGTTTCTAGCAGTAGAGTAGCGCCCCTCGTTACGCGAATAGCGGCGGATCCCACACACGGAGCGGTCTGTCACGATGATCGGAAGTCGTGTTCAACTCGTCGTGAGATCTCCACCCCAGGTCGTGATATGGGTGCTCGAACATCGCCGTTATAGTCACCCCCTCTAGTTTATTCCCACCCCTTCAGCCAAAGAAATGGACATAACTTTCCGCCCGGGCATCAGATTCGCTTATGTGACCACAATTCAGAATCGGCACTCCGAGACGGTCGACAGGGCGATAGTTTCGCTGAATCCGTTCTCGGAGCCGAAATTCCGCCCCAGAGCGGGTGTTATAATACACCGACAGCCGTACCGTTCTATCGGGGACGCGGATACCTGTTCGCCCGGGGGTCGGAACCCCCCGCGAGGACCCAATTCGAAATCGCACTTCGACCCGGTCGCTAAAAGGTCGCATTCGGAGATTCTGATCAGGCGTAAAATCCTATCAGATGGGTGGTCGCGGGCGTCGATGCGATCGCATACGGACCTCTCTTCGCTCAAACGGGAATAATGTTCTGCTCGGTTATCGTAATCGCTTATAAGACCAAAATTCGGAATCGGCACTCAGAGACGCCCAACGCCCCCTTATGGCCTAAGGCGATAAGACGTCGTTTCGGGGTCCAAAAGCCACCGTTTCGCACTCCGAAATTGCGGATTCTAGCCAACGATCTCCCCCATTCCAGGTTTTATGGCAAGTAGCGACTCCCTCGATTACGCGAATAGCTGGAGGAGCCCACACACAGAGCCGGCCTGTCACGGCGATCGGAAGTCGTGTTCAACTCGTCGCGAGATCTCCACCCCAGGTCATTGATATGGGTGCTCGAACATCGCCGATATAGTCACCCCTCTAGTTTATTCCCACCCCTTCAGCTAAAGAACTGGGCATAACTTTCCGCCTGGGCATTAGAATCGCTTATGTGACCACAATTCAGAATCAGCACTCCGAGACGGTCGACAGGGTGCTAGTTTCGCTCAATTCCGTACTGGGGCCGAAATTCCGCCCCGGAGCGTGTGTTATAGTACACCGACTGTCGTACCATTCGATCGGGCGCGGATATCTGTTCGCCCGGGCTCGGAACTGCCCGCGAGGCCCCAATTCGGAATCGGCACTTCGACCAGTCGCTAAAAGGTCGCATTCGGAGATTTTAGTTTGGCGTAAAATTCCACTCGGGATTGTGGTCGCGGGCCGTCGATGCGATCACATACAAAGGACACCTCTTCGCTCAAACAGGGATAACTTTCCACTCGTTATCGAAATCACTTATAAGACCACAATTCGGAATCGGCACTCAGAGACGCCTGTGCCGCCTTACTGCCCAGGCGATAAGACATCGTTTAGGGGTCCAAAAATAACTGTTTCGCACTCCGAAATTATGATTCTAGCCAACGATCTCCCCATTCCAAGGTTTTTTGGCAGTAGTAGCGACTCCCTCGATTACGCGAATCGCTGGCGGATCCCACACACGGAGCCGCCTGTCATGGCGATCGGAAGTCGTGTTCACTCGTCGCGAGATCTCCACCCAGGTCGTTGATGGGTGCTCGAACATCGCCGATATAGTCACCCCCTCTAGTTTTTCCCACCCCTTCAGCCAAAGAAAATGGGCATAACTTTCCGCCCAAGCATCAGAATCGCTTATGTGACCACAATTCGGAATCGGTACTCCGAGACGGTCGACAGGGCGCTAGTTTCACGGAATTTAGTTTCGGGCCGAAATTCCGCCCCGGAGCGTGTGTTATAGTACACCGACAGCCGTACCGTTCGATCGGGCGCCGATATTGTTCGCCGGGGCTCGGAACGCCCGAGAGGCCCCAATTCGGAATCGGCACTTCGACCCGGTCGCTAAAAGTCGCATTCGGAGATTTCTGGTCTGGCGTAAAATTCCTCTCCGGGAGCGTGGACGCGGGCCGTCGATGCGATCGCATACGGACACCTCTTCGCTCAACCGGGGATAACTTCCGCTCGGTTATCGAAATCACTTATAAGATCACAATTCGGAATCGGCACTATGAGACGACCGATGCTGCCTTACTGCCCAAGGCGATAAGACATCGTTTCGGGGTCCAAAAACCACTGTTTCTCACTTCGAAATTTTGATTCTAGCCGACGATCTCCCCCATTCCAAGGTTTTCTGGTAGTAGCGATTCCCTCGATTACGCGAATCACTGGCAGATCCCCACACGGAGCCAGCTGTCATGGCGATCGGAAGTGTGTTCATCTCGTCGCGAGATCTCCACCTCAAGTCATTGACATGGGTGCTCGAACATCGCCGATATAGTCACACCCTCTAGTTTATTCCAAACCCCTTCAACCAAAGAACTAGGCATAACTTTCCGCCCGGGCATCAGAATCGCTTATGTGACAACAATTCGGAATCGACACTCCGAGCCGGTCGACAAGGCGCTAGTTTTGCGGAATTCCGTTCCGGGGCCGAAATTCCCCCCGGAGCGTGTGTATAGTACAACGACAGCCGTACCATTCGATCGGACGCGGATATCTGTTCGCCCGGGGGTCGGAACGCCCGCGAGGCCCCAATTCAGAATCGGCACTCGACCCGGTCGATAAAAGGTCGCATCGGAGATTTTCGATCCGGCGCAAAATTCTCTCCGGAGAGCGTGGGCGGGGCCGTCGATGCGATCGAATACGGACACCTCTTCGCTCAAACGGGGATAACTTTCCGCTCGGTTTCGGAATCACTTATAACCCACAATTCGGAATCGGCACTCAGAGACGCTCGATGCTCTTTATTGCCTAAGGCGATAAGATGCGTTTCAGGGTCCAAAAACCACCGTTTCTCCCTCCGAAATTGTGATTCTAGCTGACGATCTCCCCATTCCAAGGTTTTTTGGCAGTAGCGACTCCCACGATTATGCGAATCGCTGGTGGATCCCACACACGAGCCGGCCTGTTACGGCGATCGGAAGTCGTGTTCAACCTCGTCGCGAGATCGCCACCCCAAGTCGTTGATATGGGTGCTCGAACATCGCCGATATAGTCACCCCCCTAGTTTATTCTGACCACTTCAGCCAAAGAATTGGACATAACTTTCTGCCCGGGCATCAGAATCGGCACTCCGAGACGGTCTACAGGGCGCTAGTTTCGCTGAATTCCGTTCTGGGGCCGAAATTCCACCCTGGAGCGTGTGTTATAGTACACCGCAGCCGTTACGTTCGATCTGACGCGGATATCTGTTCCCTCGGGGGTCGGAAACGCCGCGAGGCCCCAATTCGGAATCGGCACTTCGACCCGCTCGCTAAAAGCTCGTAATCGGAGATTTTGGTCTGGAGGTAAAAATTCCTCTCCGGGAGCGTGGTCGCGGGCCGTCGATGCGATCGCAATGGATACCTCTTCGCTCAAACGGGGAAACTTTCCGCTCGGTTATCGAAATCGCTTATAAGATCACAATTCAGAATCAGCACTAAGAGACGCCCGACGCCGCTTTACTGCCTAAGGCGATACGACATCGTTTCGGGGTCCAAAAACCACCGTTTTGCACTCTGAAATTTGATTCTAGCCGTCGATCTCCCCATTCCAAGTTTTCTGGCAGTAGCGTAGCGACTCCTCGATTACGCGAATCGCTGGCGGATCCCAATGACGGAGCCGGCCTATCATGCAGATGGAAGTCGTGTTCAACTCGTCGCGAGATCTCCACCCCAAGGTGATATGGCGTGCTCGAACATCGCCGATATAGTCACCCCTATAGTTATTCCCACCCCTTCAGCCAAAGAACTGGGCATAACTTTCCGCTCGAGCATCAGAATCACTTATGTGACCACAATTCGGTATCGGCACTCTGAGGCGGTCAACAGGGCGATAGTTTCACGGAATTCCATTCCGGGGCCGAAATTCGCCCTAAAGCGTGTGTTATAGTACACCGACAACCGTACCGTTCGATCGGACGCTGATATCTGTTCGCCTGGGGGTTGGAAACGCCCGCGAGGCCCCATTCAGAATCAGCACTTCGACCCGGTCGATAAAAGGTGCATACGGAGATTTCAGTCGGCGTAAAATTCCTCTCAGGGAGCGTGGTCGCGGGCCGTCGATGCGATCGCATACGGACACTCTTCACTCAAACGGGGAACTTTCCGCTCGGTTATTGGAATCACTTATAAGACCACAATTCGGAATCGGCACTCAAAGTCGTCCGATGCCGCCTTACTGCCCAAGGCGATAAGACGTCGTTTTGGGGTCCAAAAACCACTGTTTCGCCCTTCGAAATTGTGATTCTAGTCGACGATCTCCCCCATTCCAAGGTTTTCTAGCAGTAGCGACTCCCTCAATTATGCAAATCACTGGCAGATCCCACACAAACGGAGCGGCATGTCACGGTGATCAGAAGGTGTTCAACTCGTCGTGAGATCTCCACCCCAGGTCATGATATGGGTGCTCGAACATCGCCGATATAGTCAACCCCTCTAGTTTATTCCCACCCCTTCAGCCAAAGAACTGGGCATAACTTTCGCTCAGGCATCAGAATCGCTATGTGACCACATTCGGAATCGGCACTCCGAGACGGTCGACAGGGCGCTAGTTTCGCTGAATTCGTTCTGGGGCCGAAATTCCGCCGTGGAGCGGGTGTTATACTACACCGACAGCCGTACCGTTCGATCGGAACGCGGATATCTGTCGCCCGGGGGTTGGAACCGCCGCGAGGCCCAAGTCGGATACGGCACTTCGACCGGTCGCTAAAAGGTCGCATTCGGAGATTTCTGGTCTGGCATAAAATTCTCTCCGGTGAGCGTGGTCGCGGGCCGTCGATGCGATCGCATACAGACACCTCTTCGCTCATACGGGGAAAACTTTCGCTCGGTTATCGAAATCGCATATAAGACCACAATTCGGAATCGGCACTCAGATAGCCCCCGACGCACCTTACTGCCCAAGGCGATATGACATCGTTTCGGGGTCCAAAAAACCCCCGTTTTCGCACTCCGAATTGTGATTCTAGCGTCGATCTCACCCATTCCAAGGTTTTTCGTGCAGCAGTAGCGACTCCCCGATTACGCGAATCGCTGGCGATCCCACAACCGGAGCTGATCTATCATGGCGATCGGAAGTCGTGTTCAACTCGTTGCGAGATATCCACCCCAAGTCGTTGATATGGGTGCTCGAACATCGTCGATTATAGTACCCCTATAGTTTATCCCACCCCTTCAGCCAAAGAACTGGGTATAACTTTCCGCCCGGGCATCAGAACGCTATGTGACCACAATTCGGATCGGCACTCTGAGGACGGTCGACAGGGCGCTAGTTCGCGGAATTCGTTTTGGGGCCGACAGCCGTACTGTTCGATCGGACGCGGATATCTGTTGCACGAGCGGTCGGAACCGCCCGCGAGGCCCCAATTCAGAATCGGCACTTCGACCCGGTCGATAAAAGGTCGCATACGGAGATTTCCGGTCCGGCGTAAAATTCCTCTCCGAGAGCGTGGTCGCGGGCCATCGATGCGATCGCATACGGACACCTCTTCGCACAAACGGGGATAACTTTCCGCTCGGTTATGGAAATCGCTTATAAGATCACAATTCGGAATTGGCACTCAGAGACGCCCGACGCCCCCTTATCGCCCAAGGCGATAAGACGTCGTTTCAGGGTCCAAAAACCACTGTTTCGCACTCCGAAATTGTGATTCTAACCGACGATCTCCCCCATTCCAAGGTTTTCTGGCAGTAGCGACTCCCTCGATTACGCGAATCGCTGGCGGATCCCACAGACGGAGCCGGCCTCTCATGGCGAGATATCCACACCATGATGATGATATAGGTGCTCGAACATCGCCGATATAGTCACCCCCTCTAGTTTATTCCCACCCCTTCAGCCAAAGAACTGGACATAACTTTCCGCACGTGCATCAGAATCGCTTATGTGCCCACAATTCGGAATCGGCACTGCGAGACAGTCGGCAAGGCGCTAGTTTCGCTGAATTCCGTTCTGGGGCCGAAATTCCGCCCCGGAGCGTGTGTGATAGTACACCGACAGCCGTACCATTCGATCGGACGCAGATATCTGTTCGCTCCGAGGGTCGGAACCGCCCGGGAGGCCCCAATTCGGAATCGGCACTCGACTGGTCGCTAAAAGGTCGCATTCGGAGATTTCTGGTCTGGCGTAAAATTCCTCTCCAGGAGCGTGGTCGCGGGCCGTCGAAGCGATCGCATACGGACACCTCTTCGCTCAAACGGGGATAACTTTCCGCTCGGTTATGGAAATCGCTTATAAGGCCACAATTCGGAACGACACTCAGAGACGCCCGATGCCCCCTTATACCCAAGGTGATAAGACATCATTTCGTGGTCCAAAAACCACCGTTTCGTACTCCGAAATTGTGATTCTAGCCGACGATCTCCCCCATTCCATGGTTTTCTGGCAGTAGCGACTCCCTCGATTACACGAAGCGCTGGCGGATCCCACACACGGAGCCGGCCTGTCACGGCGATCGGAAGTCGTGTTCAACTCGTCGCGAGATCTCCACCCCAGGTCGTTGATATGGGTGCTCGAACATCGCCGATATAGTCACCCCCTCTAGTTTATTCCCACCCCTTCAGCCAAAGAACTGGGCATAACTTTCCGCCCGAGCATCAGAATCGCTTAAGTGACTACAATTCGGAATCGGCACTCTGAGACGGTCGACAGGGTGCTAGTTTCGCGGAATTCCGTTCCAGGGCCGAAATTCCGCCCCGGAGCGTGTGTTATAGTACACCAACAGCCGTACCATTCAATCGGGCGTGGATATCTGTTTGCCCGGCGGTCGGATCCACCCGCGAGGCCCCAATTCAGAATCAGCACTTCGACCCGGTCGATAAAAGGTCGCATTCGGAGATTTCCGGTCCGGCGTAAAAATTCTCTCCGGTTTTTTGGCAGTACGACTCCCTCGATTACGCGAATCGCTGGCGGAGCCCACACGCGGAGCGGAACAGTCACACGATCGGAAGTCGTGTTCAACTCGACGCGCGATGTCCTCCCCAGGTCGTGGATATGGGTGCCGAACATCGCCGATATAGTCACCCCCTCCGGTTTATTCCCACCCCTTCAGCGAAAGAATTGGGCATAACTTCCGCACGGGCATCGGAATCGCTTATGTAACCACAATTCGAAATCGGCACTCCAAGACGATCGACAGCGCGCTAGTTTCGCGAAATTCCGTTTCGGGGCCAAAATCTCACCCCGGAGCGTGTGTACGAGTACACCGATTGCCGTACCCTCCGGTCGGACGCGGATATTTATTCGCCCGGGGGTCGGAACCGCCCGCGAGGCCCCAATTCAGAATCGGCACTTCGACCCGCTCGGTAAATGGTTGCATTCGGAGATTTCCGGTCTGGCGCCCAAATTCCTCTCTAGGAGCACGGTCGCAGGCTGCCGATGCGATCGCATACGGACACCGCTTCGCTCAAACGGGCATAACTTTTTGCTCGGTTATCGGAATCGCTTATAAGACCCCAATTCGGAATAACACTCAGAGGCACTCGACGCCCCTTATAGCTCAGGCGATAAGACGTCATTTCGGGGTCAAAAAACCTTCGTTTCACACTCCGAAATTGCGATTCTATCCGATGATCTCCCCTATTCCAAGGTTTTTTGGCAGTAGGGACTCCCATGATTACGCGAATCGCTAGCGGAGCCCACACGTGGAGCCGCCCAGTCACAGCGATCGGAAGTCGTGTTCATCTCGACGCGAGATGTCCTCCCCAGGTCATGGATATGGGTGCCCGAACATCGCCGATATAATCACCCCCTCCGGTTTATTCCCACCCCTTCTGCGAAGGAATTGGGCATAACTTTGCGCACGGGCATTGGAATCGCTTGTGTTACAACAATTCGGAATCGACACTCCGGGATGGTCGACAGTGCGCTGGTTTCGCGGAATTCTGTTCCGGGGCCAAAATTCCCCCCCCCCCCCCCAGAGCGTATGTACTAGTACACCGACTGTCGTACCTACCGGTCGGACGTGGATATTTATTCACCCGAGGGTCGGAACCGCCCGCGAGGCCCCAATTCAGAATCGGCACTTTGACACGATCGGTAAATGGTCGCATTCGGAGATTTGCGCCCAAATTCCTCTCCGGGAGCGTGGTCGCAGGCTGGCGATGCGATCGCATACGGACACCGCTTCACTCAAATGGGCATAACGTTTCGCTCGGTTATCGGAATCGCTTATAAGACCACAATTTGGAATCGACACTAGAGGCGCTCGACGCCCCCTTATTTTTTCAGCAGGCGATAAGACGTCGTTCGGGGTCGAAAAACCTTCGTTTCGCACTGCGAAATTGCGATTCTAGCCGATGATCTCCCCTATTACAAGGTTTTTTGGCAGTAGCAACTTCCTCGATACTCGAATTGCTGGCGGAGCCCACATGCGGAGCCGCCCAGTCATAGCGATCAGAAGTCGTGTTCAACTCGACGCGAGATCTCCTCCCCAGGTCGTGGATATGGGTGCCCGAACATCGCCGATATAGTCACCCCCTCGGTTTATTCCCACCCCTCAGCGAAAGAATTGGGCATAACTTTCTGCACGGGCATCAGAATCGCTATGTTACCACAATTAGGAATCGGCACTCCGAGATGGTCAACAACGCCCTGGTTTGCGGAATTCGTTCCGGGGCCAAAATTCCCCCCCCCCCCCCCAGAGCATGTGTACTGGTACACCGACGCCATACCCTCCGGTCGAACGCGGATATTATTCGCCGGGGGTCGAAACCCGCCGCGAGACCCCAATCAGAATCGGCACTTCGACCCGGTCGGTAAATGGTCACATTCGGAGATTTCCGATCCAGCGCCCAAAATCCTTTCCGGGAGCGCGGTAGCAGGCTGCCGATGTGATCGCATACGGACACTGCTTGGCTCAAACGGGCATAACTTTTCGCTCGGTTATCGGAATCGCTTATAAGAACCTACTTCGGAATCGGCAACAGAGGTGCTCGATGCCTCCTTTTTGCCTCAGGCGATAAGATTCGTTTCAGGGTCGAAAAACCTTCGTTTCGCACTCGAAATTGCGATTCTAGCCGACGATCTCCCCTATTCCAAGGTTTTTGGCTAGTAGCGACTCCCTCGATTCGCGAATCGCTGGCAGAGCCCACATGCGGAGTCGCCCAGTCACAGTGATCGGAAGTCATGTTCAACTCGACGCGAGATCTCCTCCCCAGGTCGTGGATATGGGTGCCCGAACATCGCCGATATAGTCCCCCCTTCCGTTATTCCCACCCCTCAGCGAAAGAATTGGACATAACTTCCGTACGGGCATCAGAATCGCTTATGTACCACAACTCGGAATCGGCACTCCGAGACAGTCAACAGCACGCTGGTTTTTTTGCGGAATCGTTCCGGGGCCAAAATTCCCCCCTGGAGCGTGTGTACTAGTACACCGACTGCCGTACCCTCCGATCGAACGCAGATATTTATTCTCTCGGAGGTCAGAACCGCCCGCGAGGCCCCAATTCAGAATCAGCACTTCGACCCGGTCGGTTAAATGGTCGCATTCGGAGAATTCCGGTCCGGCGTCAAAATTCCTCGCTGGGAGCGCAGTCGTAGGCTGCCGATGTGATCGCTTACGGACACCACTTCGCTCAAACGGGCATCACTTTTCGCTCAGTTATCGGAATCGCTTATAAGACCCCAATTCGGAATCTGCACTCAGAGGCGCTCGACGCCCCCTTATTGCCTCGGCCAAAAGAGGTCGTTTCGGGGTCGAAAAACCTTCGTTTCGCACTCCGAAATTGCGATTTAGCCGACGATCTCCTCGATTCCAAGGTTTTTTGGCAATAGCGACCCCCTCGATTACGCGAATCGCTGGCGGAGCCCACACACGGAGCCGCCCAGTCACAGCGATCGGAAGTCGTGTTCAACTCGACACGAGATCTCCTCCCCAGGTCGTGGATATGGGTGCCCGAACATCGCCGATATAGTCACCCCTCCGGTTTATTCCCACCCCTTCTGCGAAAGAATTGGGCATAACTTTCCGCACGGGCATCGCAGTCGCTTATGTTACCACAATTCGGAATTGGCACTCCGAGATGATCGACAGCGTGCTGGTTTCGCGGAATTCCGTACCGGGGCCAAAATTCTCCCCCTCCCCCCCCCCCCCGGAGCGTGTGTACTAGTACACCGACTGCCGTACCCTCCGGTCGGACGCGGATATTTTTCGCCAAGGGTCGGAACCGCCCGCGAGACCCCAATTCAGAATCGGCACTTCGACCCAGTCGGTAAATGGTCGCATTCGGAGATTCCGGTCCGGCGCCCAAATTCCTCTCCGGGAGCGTGGTCGCAGCTGCCGATGCGATCGCATACGGACACGCTTCGCTCAAACGGGCATAACTTTTCGCTCGGTTATCGAAATCGCTTATAAGACCCCAATCGGAATCGGCACTCAGAGGCGCTCGATGCCCCTTTATTGCCTCAGGTGATAAGACGTCGATTCGAGGTCGAAAAACCTTCGTTTCGCACTCCGAAATTGCGATTCTAGCCAACGATCTCCCCTATTCCAAGGTTTTTTGGCAGTAGCGACTCCCTCGATTACGCGAATCGCTGGCGGAGCCCACACGCAGAGCCGCCCAGTCATAGCAATCGGAAGTCGTGTTCAACTCGACGCGAGATCTCCTCCCCAGGTCGTGGATATGGGTGCCCGAATATCGCCGATATAGTCACCCCCTACGGTTTATTCCCACCCCTTCAGCAAAAGAATTGGGCATAACTTTCTGCACGGGCATCGGAATCGCTTATGTTACCACAATTCGGAATCGGCACTCGAGACGGTCGACAGCGCGCTGGTTTCGCAGAATTCCGTTCGGGGGCCAAAATTCCCCCGGAGCGTGTGTACTAGTACACCGACTGCCGTATCCTCCGGTCGGACGTGGATATTTATTCGCCGAGGGTCGGAACCGCGCGAGGCCCCAATTCAGAATCGGCACTTTGACCCGGTCGGTAAATGGTCGCATTTGGAGATTTCCGGTCCGGCGCCCAATTCCTCTCGGGAGCGCGGTCGCAGGCTGCCGATGCGATCGCATACGGACACCGCTTCGCTCAAACAGGCATAACTTTTCGCGGTTATCGGAATCGCTTAAAAGAACCCAATTCGGAATCGGCACTTAGAGGCGCTCGACGTCCCCTTATAGCCTCAGGCGATAAGATGTCGTTTCGGGGTCGAAAAACCTTTGTTTCGCACTCCAAAATTACGATTCTAGCTAACGATCTCCCCTATTCCAAGGTTTTTTGGCAGTAGCGACTCCCTCGATTACGCGAATCGCTGGCGGAGCCCACACGCAGAGCCGCCCAGTCACAGCGATCGGAAGTCGTGTTCAACTCGACGCGAGATATCCTGCCCAGGTCGTGGATATGGATGCCCGAACATCGCCGATATAGTCACCCCCTCTAGTTTATTCCCACCCCTTCAGCGAAAGAATTGGGCGTAACTTTCTGCACGGGCATCGGAATCGCTTATGTTACCACAACTCGGAATCGGCACTCCGAGATGGTCGACAGTGCGCTGGTTTCGCGGAATTCCGTTCCGGGGCCAAAATTCACCCGGAGCGTGTGTACTAGTACACCGATTGTCGTACCCCTTGGGTAGGACGTGGATATTTGTTCGCCCGGAGATCGGAACAGCCCGCGAGGCCCCAATTCAAAATCGGCACTTCGACCCGGTCGGCACAAGGTCACATTCGGAGATTTCAGGTCCGGCGCCCAAATTCCTCCCCAAGAGCGGAATGTTATGCCCGTTTGAGCGAAGGGGTGTTCGTATGCGATCGCATCGGCAGCCCGCGACCACGCTCTAGGAGAGGAATTTGGGCGCCAGACCGGAAATCTCCGAATGCGACCTTATGCCGACCGGGTCGAAGTGCTGATTCCGAATTGGGGCCTCGCGGGCCGTTCCAATCGCCGGGCGAACAAATATCCACGTCCTACCCAAGGGGTACGACAATCAATGTACTAGTACACACGCTCCATGGAGGAATTCGCCCTGGAATGGAATTCCGCAAAATCAACACCCTGTCGACCGTCTCGGAGTGCCGATTCCGAATTGTGGTCACATAAGCGATTCCGATGCCGGGGAGGAAAGTTATGCCCAGTTTTTTCGCTGAAAGGGTGGGAATAAACAGGAGGGGGTGACTATATCGGCGATATTTGTGCACCCATATCTACGACCTGGGGTGGAGATCTCGAGTCGAGTTAAACACGACTTCCAATTGCCGTGATAGGTCGACTCTGTGTGTTGGCCCCGCCAGCGATTCGCGTAATCGAGGGAGGTGCTACTGCTAGAAAACCTTGGAATCGGGGAGATCGTTGGCTAGAATCATAATTTTGGGGTGTGAAACGAAGGTTTTTCGACCCCGAAACGACATCTTATTGCCTGAGGCAATAAGCGGCGACGGGCGCCTCTGAGTGCCGATTCGGACTTGGGGTCTAATAAGCGATTCTGATAACCGAGCGGAAAGTTATGCTTGTTTGAGCGAATGGGTGTTCGTATGCGATTGCATCGGCAGCCCGCGACCACACTCCCGGAGAGGAATTTTGGCGTCGGACAGGAATCTCCAAATGCACCTTATGCCGACCAGGTTGAAGTGTTGATTCCGAATTGGGGCCTTGCGGGCCGTTCCGATCGCCGGGCAAACAAATATCCGCGTCCTACCCAAGGCGTACGACAATCGGTGTACTAGTACGCACGCTCCGCGGTGGAATTTCGGCCCCGGAATGGAATTCTGCAAAATCAGCGCCCTGTCGACCGTCTCTGAGTGCCGATTCCGAATTGTGGTCACATAAGCGATTCCGATGCCCGGGCGGAAAGTTATGCCAAGTTCTTTCGCTGAAGGGGTGGGAATAAACCGGAGGGGGGACTATATCGGCGATGTTCGTGCACCCATATCTATGACATGGGGTGGAGATCTCGAGCCGAGTTGAACACGACCTCCGATCGCCGTGATAGGCCGACTCCGTGTGTTGGCCCCACCAGTGATTCGCGTAATCGAGGGAGGCGCTACTGCCAGAAAACCTTGGAATCGGGGAGATCGTCGGCTGGAATCGCAATTTCAGAGTGCGAAACGATGGTTTTTTGACCCGAAACGACGTCTTATCTCCTGAGGCAATAATGGGGCGATGGGTGCCTCTAAGTGCCGATTTCGAATTGGGATCTTATAAGCGATTCTGATAACCGAGCGGAAAGTTATGCCCGTTTGAGCGAAGGGTGTCCGTATGCGATCGCATCGGCAGCCCGCGACCACGCTCCCGGAGAGGAATTTGGGCGTCGGACCGAAAATCTCCTAATGCGACCTTATGCCGACTGGGTCGAAGTGTCGATTCCGAATGGGGGGCCTCGCAGGCCGTTCCGATCATCGGGCAACAAATATCTGCGTCCTACCCTAGGGGTACGACAATCGGTGTACTAGTACACACGCTCCGCGACGAAATTTCGGCCCCGAAATGGAATCGTAAAATCAGTGCCTTGTCGACCGTCTCGGAGTGCTGATTCCGAATTATGGTCACATAAGCGATTCTGATGCCCGGGCGGAAAGTTATGCCAAGTTCTTTCGCTGAAGGGATGGGAATAAACCGGAGGGGGTGACTATATCGGCGATGTTCATGCACCCATATCTACGACCTGGGGTGGAGAACTCGAGCCGAGTTGAACATGACCTCCGATCGCCATGAAAGGCCGACTCCGTGTGTTGGCCCCTTCAGTGATTCGCGTAATCGAGGGAGGCGCTACTGCTAGAAAACCTTGAAATTGGGGAGATCGTCAGCTAGAATCGCAATTTCAGAGTGCGAAACGAAGGTTTTTTGACCCCGAAATGACGTCTTATCGCTTGAGACAATAAGGACGATGGGCGCCTCTGAGTGCCGATTCTGAATTTGGGTCCTATAAGCAATTCTGATAACCGAGCGGAAAGTTATGCCCGTTTGAGCGAAGGGTGTCCGAATGCGATCGCATCGGCAGCCCGCGACCACGCCCCGTAGAGGATTTGGGCGCCGACCGGAAATCTCCGAATGCGACCTTGTGGCGAACGGGTCGAAGTCCCGATTCTGAATTGGCTCTCGCGGGCCATTCTGATCTCCGGGCGAACAAATATCCGCATCCTACCCAAGGGGTACGACAATCGGTGTACTAGTACACACGCTCCGCGGCGGAATTTCGGCCTCGGCTCGAAATTCTACGAAATCAGGGCCCTGTCGACCGTCTCGGAGTGCCGATTCTAAATTGTGGTCACATAAGCGATTCCGATGCCCGGGTGGAAAGTTATGCACAGTTCTTTCACTGAAGGGGGGGAATAAACCGGAGGGGGTGACTATATCGGCGATGTTCATGCACCCATATCTACGACCTGAGGTGGAGATCTCGAGCCGAGTTGAACACGACTTCCGATCTCTGTGATAGGCCGACTTCGTGTGTTGGCCCCGCCAGCGATTCGCGTAATCGAGGGAGGCGCTACTGCCAGAAAACCTTAGAATCGGGGAGATCGTCGGCTAGAATCGTAATTTCAGAGTGCGAAACAAAGGTTTTTCGACCCCGAAACGACGTATCAGGCGATAAGGGTGCGATGGGCGCCTCTGAGTGCCGATTCCGAATTGGGGTCTTATAAGCGATTCTGATAACCGAGCGGAAAGTTATGCCCGTTTGAGCGAAGGGGTGTCCGTATGCGATCGCATCGGCAGCCTGCGACCACGCTCTCGGAGAGGAATTTGGGCTCCGTACCGGAAATCTCCGAATGCGACCTTGTGCTGACCGGGTCGAAGTGTCGATTCCGAATTGGGGCCTCGCGGGCCGTTCCAATCGCCGGGCGAACAAATATCCGCGTCCTACCCAAGGGGTTCGACAATCGGTGTACTAATACACACGCTCTGCGGCGGAATTTCGACACCGGATCGAAATTCTGCGAAATCAGTGCCCTGTCGACAGTCTCGGAGTGCCGATTCTGAATTGTCATCACATAAGCGATTCCGATGCCCGGACGGAAAGTTATGCCCAGTTTTTCGCTGAAGGGGTGGGAATAAACTGGGGGGGTGACTATATCGGCGATGTTCGTGCACCCATATCTAAGACTTGGGGTGAAAATCTCGAGCCGAGTTGAACACGACCTCTGATCGCCGTGATAGGCCGACTCCGTGTGTTGGCCCCGCCAATGATTCGCGTAATCGAGGGAGGCGCTACTGCCAGAAACCTTGGATTCGGGGAGATCGTCGGCTGGAATCGTAATTTCATAGTGCAAAACGAAGGTGTTTTGACCCCGAAATGATGTTTTATCGCCGAGGCTATACGGGGGCGATGGGCGCCTCTGAGTTCTGATTCCGATTGGGGTCCTATAAGTGATTCTAATAACCGAGCGGAAAGTTATGCCCGTTTGAGCGAAGGGGTGTCCGTATGCGATCGCATCGGCAACCCGCGACCACGCTCCGGAGAGGAATTTGGGCGCCGGACCGGAAATCTCTGAATGCAACCTTGTGGCGACCGGGTCGAAGTGCCGATTCTGAATTGGGGCCTCGCGGGCCGTTCCGATCGTCGGGCGAACAAATATCCGCGTCCTACGAGGGCGTACGACAAAGCGGTGTACTAGTACACACGCTCCACGGCGGAATTTTGGCCCCGGCTCGGAATTCTGCGAAATCAGCTCCTGTCGACCGTCTCGGAGTGCCGATTCCGAATTGTGTTCACATAAGCGATTCTGATGCCCAGGCGGAAAGTTATGCCCAGTTCTTTCGCTGAAGGAGTGGGAATAAACCAGAGGAGGTGACTCTATCGGCGATGTTCGTGCACCCATATCTAAGACTTGGGGTGGAAATCTCGAGCCTAGTTGAACACGACCTCCGATTTCCGTGATAGGCCGACTCCGTGTGTTGGCCCCACCAGTGATTCGCGTAATCGAGGGAGGCGCTACTGTCAGAAAACCTTGGATTCGGGGAGATCGTCGGCTGGAATCGTAATTTCAGAGTGCGAAACGAAGGTTTTTTGACCCCGAAATGATGTTTTATCGCCTGAGGCTATAAGGGTGCGATGGGCGCCTCTGTGTGCCGATTCTGAATTGGGGTCTTATAAACGATTCTGATTACCGAGCAGAAAGTTATTCCCGTTTGAGCGAAGGGGTGTCCGTATGTGATCGCATCGGCAGCCCGCGACCACGCTCTCGGAGAGGAATTTGGTCGCCGGACCGGAAATCTCCAAATGCGACCTTATGTCGACCGGGTCGAAGTGTCGATTCCGAATTGGGGCCTCGCGGGCCGTTCTGATCGCTGGACGATCAAATATCCGCGTCCTAACCAAGGGGTACGACAATCGATGTACTAGTACACACGCTCCGCGACGAAATTTCGGCCCCGAAACTGAATTCCACGAAACCAGCACCCTCTCGACCGTCTCAGAGTGCCGATTCCGAATTATGGTCACATAAGCGATTCCGATGCCCGGCGGAAAGGTATGCCCAGTTCTTTCGATGAGGGGTGGGAATAAATCGGAGGGGGTGACTATATCGGCGATGTTCGTGCACCCATATCTACGAACTGGGGTGGAGATCTCGAGCCGAGTTGAACATGACTTCCGATCACCGTGATAGACTGACTCCGTGTGTTGGCCCCGCCAGCAATTCGCGTAATCGAGGGAGGCGCTACTGCCAGAAAACCTTGGAATCAGGGAGACAATCGGATGGAATCGCAATTTCGGAGTTCGAAACGAAGGTTTTTCGACCCCGAAATGATGTCTTATCGCCTGAGGGGATAAGAAAGCGACGGGCGCCTCTGAGTGCCGATTCCGAATGCGGTCTTATAAGTGATTCTGATAACGAACGGAAAGTTATGCATGTTTGAGCGAAGGGGTGTCCGTATGCGATCGCATCGGCAGCCCGCGACCACGCTCCCGGAGAGGAATTTAGGCGTCGGACCGGAAATCTCCGAATGCGACCTTGTGCCGACAGGGTCGAACTTCCGAATCCGAATTGGGGCCGATGATCTCCCCGTTTCCAAGGTTTTCTCACTGTAACGTCCCCCTCGATCATGTGAATCCCTGACGGGGCAGCCACACAGAGCCGGCCTGTCATGGCGATCGAAAGTTTTGATCAACTCGGTGCGAGAACTTCTCCCCAGGTCGTAGATATGGGTGCACCAACAACGCCGATATAGTCACCCCTTTCGGATTATTCACACCCCTTCCGCGAAAGAACTGGCCGTAACTTTTCGCTCGGGTATCGGAATCGCATATGTGAGCACAATCTGGAATCAGCACTCCGAGACGGTCGACAAGACGCTGGTTTTGCGGAATTTCGTGCCAGTGATGAAATTCCAGCACGTAGCGTGTGTACTAGTACACCGATTATCGTACCCCATCAGTAAGACGTGGATATTTGTTCGCGCAGTGATCGAAACCGCCCCAAGTCCCCAATTCAAAATCAGCACTTCGAACCGATCGGCACAAGGTCAGATTTGGAGATTTCCGGTTCGGTACCCAAATTCCTCTCCGGGAGCGAGGTCGCAGGCTGCCGATGCGATCGCATACGGACACCCCTTCGCTCAAACGGGCATAACTTTCCGCTCGGTTATCAGAATCGCTATAAGACCCCAATTCGGAATCGGCACTCAGAGGCGCTCGTCGCCCCCTTATAGCTCAGGCGATAAGACGTCATTTCGAGGTCGAAAAATCTTCATTTCGCACTCGAAAATTGTGATTCCGTCAGACAATCTCCCTGTTTCTATGATTTTCTCACGGTAACGTCTCCTTCGATCACGTGAATCTCGAGCAGGGAAGCCGCACGGAGTCGGCCTGTCACGGCGATCGGAAGTAGTGTTTAACTCAGCACGAGAACTCCTCCCCAGGTCGTAGATATGGGTGCACCAATATTGCCGATATAGTCACCCCTTTCGGATTATTCTCACCCCTTCTGCGAATGAACTGGTCGTAACTTTTCACTCGGGTATCAAATCACATATGTGAGCACAATCTAGAATCAGCACTCCGAGACGGTCGACAAGACGATGGTTTCACAGAATTTCATGCCAGGACCGAAATTCCACGTGAAGCGTGTGTACTAGTACACCGATTGTCGTACCCCATGGGTAAGACACAGATATTTGTTCGCGCGGTGATCGAAACCGTCTGCGAGTCCCCAATTCTAAATCGGCACTTTGAACCGGTCGGCACAAGGTCGGATTCGAAGATTTCCGGTCCGACGCCCAATTCCTCTCGGAAGCATGGTCGCGGGCTGCCGATGTGATCGTATACGGACACCCCTTCGCTCAAAAGGGCATAACTTCTGTTAGGTTATCAGAATCGCTTTAAGAACCCAATTCGGAATCGGCACTTCGAATCGGTCGGCACAAGTCGGATTCGGAGATTCCGTTCAGGCGCCCAAATTTCTCTCCGGGAGTGGTCGCGGGCTGCTGATGCGATTAAATATGGACACCCCTTCGCTCAAACGGGCATAACTTTCCGCCGGTATCACCCCTTTCGAATTATTCTCACCCCTTCTGCGAAAGAACTGGCCGTAACTTTCGCTCGGGTATCGGAATTGCATATGTGAGCACAATCCGAAATCAGCACTCCGAGACGGTCGACAGGACGCTAGTTTTGCGGAATTCCGTGTCAGGGCTGAAATTCCACCGCGGAGCTTGTGTACTAGTACACCGATTGTGTATCCAATGGGTGCACCAACATCGCCGATATAGTCACCCTTTCGAATTATTCTCACCCCTTCCGCGAAAGAACTGGTCGTAACTTTCCTCTCGGGTATCGGAATTGCATATGTGAGCACAATCCGGACTCAGCACTCCGAGACGGTCGACAGGACGCTAGTTTTGCAGAATTCCGTGTCAGGGCTGAAATTCCACCGCGGAGCTTGTGTACTAGTACACCGATTGTCGTACCTATGGGTAAGACGCGGATATTTGTTCGCGCGGTGATCGGAACCACCCGCGAATCCCCAATTCGCAATCGGCACTTCAAACTGGTCAGCACAAGGTCGGATTCGAAGATTTTTGGTTCGGCACCCAAATCCTCTCCATGAGCGTGGTCGCGGGCTGCCGATGCGATCGCATACGGACACCCCTTCGCTCAAACGGGCATAACTTTCCGCTTAGTTATCAGAATCGCTTATAATACCCCAATTCGGAATCGGCACTCAGAGGCGCTCGTCGCCCCCTTATTGCCTCAGGCGATAAGACGTCGTTTCGGGGTCGAAAAACTTTCATTTCGCACTCAAAAATTATGAATCCAGTCGACGATCTCTCCATTTCTAAGGTTTTCTCGCAGTAACGTCTCCCTCGATCACGTGAATCACAGGCGGGGCAGCCACACGGAGTCGACCTGTCACGGCGATTGAAAGTTGTGTTCAACTTGGCGCGAGAACTCCTCCCCAGGTCGTAGATATGGGTGCATCAACATCGCCGATATAGTCACCCCTTTTGGATTATTCTCACCCCTTCCGCGAAAGAACTGGCCGTAACTTTCCGCTCGGGTATCAGAATCGCATATGTGAGCACAATCCGGAATCAAAACTCCGATACGGTCGACAAGACGCTGGTTTCGCAGAATTCCATGCTGGGGGCCAAAATTCCACCGCGGAGCGTGGGTACTAGTACACCGTTTGTCGTACCACATGGGTAAGATGCAGTATTTGTTCACGGGTGATCGGAACTGCCTGCGAGTCCCAATTTGGATCGGCACTTCGAACCGGTCGGCACAAGGTCGGATTCGGAGATTTTCGGTCCCGCACCCAAATTCCTATCCGGGAGCGTGGTCGCGAGCTATCGATGCGATCGCATACGGACACCCCTTCACTCAGACGGGCATAACGTACCGCTCGGTTATCGGAATCGCTTATAAGACCCCAATTCGGAATCGGCACTCAGAGGCGCTCGTCGCCCCCTTATTGCCTCGGGCAATATGTTGTCGTTTCGAGGTCAAAAACCTTCATTTCGCACTCGAAAATTGTAATTTTGGCAGACGATCTCCCCATTCCAAGGTTTTCTCTCAGTAACGTCTCCTCGATCACGTGAATCTCGGGAGGGGCAGCCACACGGAGTCGGCTTGTCACGGCGATCGGAGTTGTGTTCAACTCGGCGTGAGAACTCCTCCCCAGGTCGTAGATAGGTGCACCAACATCGCCAATATAGTCACCCCTTCGAATTATTCTCACCCCTTCCGCGAAAGAACTGGCCGTAACTTTCCGCTAGGGTATCAGAATCGCATATGTGAGCACAATCCAGAATCAGCACTCCGAGACAGTCGACAGGACGCTGGTTTTGCGGAATTCCGTGTCGGGGCTGAAATTCCACCGCGGAGCTTGTGTACTAGTATTCCGATTGTCGTACCCTATGGGTAAAACGCAGATTTTGTTCGTGCGGTGATCGGAACCGCCAGCCAATCCCCAATTCACAATCGGCACTTCAAACCAGTCGGCACAAGGTCGGATTTGAAGATTTTCGGTTCGGCGCCCAATTCCTCTCTGTGAGCGTGGTCGCGGGCTGCCGATGCGATCGCATACGGACACCCCTTCGCTTAAACGGGCATAACTTTCCGCCTTAGTTATCAGAATCACTTATAATACCCCATTCCGGGATCGGCACTTAGAGGCGCTCGTCGACTCCTTATAGCCTCAGGCTCTAAGTTGTCGTTTCGGGGTCGAAAAAACTTCATTTCGCACTCAAAAATTACGATTCCGACCGACGATCTCCCCGTTTCCAAGATTTTCTCACAGTAACATCTCCCTCGATCACGTGAATTCCGGGCGGGGGCAGCCACACGGAGTCGGCCTGTCACGGCGATCGGAGGTTTTGTTCAACTCGGTGCGAGAACTTCTCCCCAGGTCGTAGATATGGGTGCACCAATATCGCCGATATAGTCACCCCTTCCGCTAAAGAACTGGCCGTAAATTTCCGCTCGGGTTTCGGAATCGCATATGTGAGCACAATCCAGAATCAGCACTCCGAGACGGTCGACAGAATGCTGGTTTTGCGGAATTCCATGCCGAGGCCGAAATTCCACCGCAGAGCATGTGTACTAGTACACCGATTGTCGTGTACCCCATGGGTAAGACAATATTTGTTCGCGCGGCGATCGGAACCGCCAGCGAGTCTCCAATTCGGAATCGACACTTCGAACTGGTCGGCACAAGGTCAGATTCAGAGATTTCCGTTCCGGCGGCCAAATTCCTCTCCGGGAACGTGGTCACGGCTGCCGATGTGATCGCATACGGACACCCCTTCGCTCAAACGGGCATAACTTTTGCTCGGTTATCGGAATCGCTAATAAGACCACAATTCGGAATCGGCACTCAGAGGCGCTCGTCGCCCCCTTATTGCCTCAGGCGATAAGACGTCGTTTCGGGGTCGAAAAACTTTCGTTTCGCACTCGAAAATTATGAATCCGGCCGACGATCTCTCCATTTCTAAGGTTTTCTCGCAGTAACGTCTCCCTCGATCACGTGAATCACAGGCGGGGCAGCCACAAGGAGTCGGCCTGTCACAGTGATTGAAAGTTGTGTTCAACTTGGCGCGAGAACTCCTCCCCAGGTCGTAGATATGGGTGCATCAACATCGCCGATATAGTCACCCCTTTCGGTTTATTATCACCCCTTCCGCGAAATAACTGGCCGTAACTTTCCGCTCGGGTATCGGAATCGCATATGTGAGCACAATTTGGAATCAACACTACGAGATGGTCGACAGGACGCTGGTTTTGCAAAATTCCGTGTCGGGGCCGAAATTCCACCGCGGAGCGTGTGTACTAGTACACCGATTGTCGTACCCCATGGCTAAGATGCAGATATTTGTTCGCACGGTGATTGGAACCGCATGCTAGTCCCCAATTCAGAATCGGCACTTCGAACCGGTCGGCACCTGGTCGGATTCAGAGATTTCCGGTCCGGCGCCTAAATTCCTCTCTGGGAGCGTGGTCACAGGCTGTCGATGTGATCGCATACGGATACCCCTTCGTTCAAATGGGCATAACTTTCCGCTCGGTTATCGGAATCACTTATAAGACCCCAATTCGGAATCGGCACTCAAAGGCGCTCGTCGCCCCCTTATTGCCTCCGGCGATAAGACATCATTTCAAGGTCGAAAAACCTTCATTTCGCACTCCAAAATTGTGATTCCTGCCGACGATCTCCCCGTTTCCAAGATTTTTTCGCAGTAACGTCTCCCTTGATCACGTGAATCTCAGGCGAGGCAGCCACACAGAGTCGGCTTTTCACGGCGATCGTAAGTTGTGTTCAACTCGGCACGAGAACTCCTCCCCAGGTCATAGGTATGGGTGCACCAACAACGCCGATATAATCACCCCTTTCGGATTTTTCTCACCCCTTCCACGAAAGAACTGGTCGTAACTTTCCGCTCGGGTATCGGAATCGCATATGTGAGCACAATTCAGAATCAGCACTCTGAGATGGTCGATAGGACGCTGGTTTCGCAAAATTCCGTGCCGGGGCCAAAATTCCACCGTGGAGCGGTGTACTAGTACACCGATTGTCGTACCCATAGGTAACACGCGGATATTTGTTCGCACGGTGATTGGAACCGCCCGCGAGTCCCCAATTCAGAATCGGCACTTCGAACAGGTCGGCACTAGGTCAGATTTGGAGATTTCCAATCCGGCGCCCAAATTCCTCTCCTGAAGCATGGTCGTGGGCTGCCAATGCGATCGCATACGGACACCCCTTCGCTAAAATGGGCATAACTTTCCGCTCGGTTATCGGAATCGCTTATAAGACCCCAATTCGGAATCGGCACTCAAAGGCTCTCGCGTCGTTTCAAGGTCGAAAAACCTTCGTTTCGCACTCCAAAATTACGATTTCGGTCGACGATCTCCCCATTTCCAAGGTTTTCTCGCAGTAACGTGTCCCTTGATCACGTGAATCCCGGGCGGGGCAGCCACACGGAGTCGGCCTATCACGGCGATCAGAAGTTGTGTTCAACTTGGCGCAAGAACTCCTCCCCAGGTCGTAGATATGGGTGCACCAACATCACCGATATAGTCACCCTTTCGAATTATTCTCATCCTTCCGCGAAAGAACTAGCCGTAACTTTCCGCTCGGGTATCGGAATCACATATGTGAGCACAATTCAGAATCAGCACTCTGAGATGGTCGATAGGACGCTGGTTTCGCAAAATTCCGTGCCGGGGCCAAAATTCCACCGTGGAGCGGTGTACTAGTACACTGATTGTCGTACCCCATGGGTAAGACGCAGATATTTGTTCGCACGGCGATTGGAACCGCCCGCGAGTCCCCAATTCGGAATCGGCACTTCGAACCAGTCGGCACAAGGTCGAAATCAAAGATTTCCGGTGCGGCGCCCAAATTCCTCTCCGGGAGTGTGGTCGTGGGCTGCCGATGCGATCACATACGACACCCCTTCGCTCAAATGGGCATAACTTTCCGCTCGGTTATCGGAATCGCTTATAGACCCCAATTCGAAATCGTCACTCAAAGGCGCTCGTCGCCCACTTATTGTCTGAGGCGATAAGACATCGTTTCGGGGTCGAAAAACCTTCATTTCGGACCCCAAAATTGCGATTCCGGCGGACGATCTCCGTGTTTCCAAGGTTTTCTCGCAGTAACGTCTCCCTCGATCACGTGAATCCCAGGCAGACAGCCACACAGAGTCGTCCAATCACGGTGATCGGAAGTTGTATTCAACTCGGCACGAGAACTCCTCCTCAGGTCGTAGATATGGGTGCACCAATATCGCCGATATAGTCACCCTTTTCGGATTATTCTCACCCCTTCCGTGAAAGAACTGGCCGTAACTTTCCGCTCGAGTATCGAAATCGCATAGGTGAGCACAATTCGGAATCGGCACTCCGAGACGGTCGACAGGACGCTGGTTTTGTAGAATTCCATGCCGCGGCTGAAATTCAACCGCGAAGCTTGTGTACTAGTACATCGATTGTCGTACCCCATGGGTAAGACGCGAATATTTGTTTGCGCAGTGATCGGAACCGTCCGTGAGTCCCCAATTTGGAATTGGCACTTCGAACTGGTCGGCACATGGTCGGATTCAGATATTTCTAGTCCGGCGCCCAAATTCCTCTCCAGGACCGTGGTCGCGTGCTGCCGATGCGATCGCATACGGATACCCCTTCGCTCAAACGGACATAACTTTTCACTCGGTTATCGGAATCACTTATTAGACCCCAATTCGGAATCGGCACTCAGAGGCGCTCGTCTCCCCCTTATTGCCTCAGGCGATAAGACGTCGTTTCAGGGTCGAAAACCATCGTTTCGCCCTCCAAAATTATGATTCCGGCCGACGATCTCCCCGTTTCCAAGATTTTCTTGCAGTAACGTCTCCCTCGATCACGTCAATCCCGAGCGGGGCAGCCACACGGAGTCGGCCTGTCACGGCAATCGGAAGTTGTGTTCAACTCGGCGCGAGAACTCCTCCCTAGGTCGGAGATATGGGTGCACCAACATCGCCGATATAGTTACACTTTCGGATTATTCTCAACCCTTCCGCGAAAGAACTGGCCGTAACTTTCCGCTCAGGTATCGGAATCGCATAGGTGAGCACAATTCGGAATCGACACTCTGAGACGGTCGACAGGACGCTAGTTTTGCGGAATTCTGTGTCGGGGCCGAAATTCCACCGCAGAGCGTGTGTACTAGTACACCAATTGTCGTACCCTATGGGTAAGACACGAATATTTGTTCGCGTGGTGATCGAAACCGCCTGCGAGTCCCCAATTCGGAATCGGCACTTCGAACTGGTCGGATTCGGAGATTTCCAGTCCGGCGCCCAAATTCCTCTCCGGGAGCGTGGTCGCGGGCTGCCGATGCGATCGCATACGGACACCCCTTCGCTCAAACGGGCATAGCTTTCCGCTCGGTTATCGGAATCGCTTATAAGACCCCAATTCGGAATCGATACTCAGAGGCGCACGTCGCCCCCTAATCGCTCAGGTGATATGATGTCATTCGGGGTCGAAAAACCTTCGTTTCGCACTCGAAAATTGCGATTCCGGCCGACGATCTCCCCGTTTCCAAGGTTTTCTCGCAGTAACGTCTCCCTCGATCATGTGAATCCCGGGCGGGGCAGCCACACGGAGTCGGCCTGTCACGGCGATCGGAAGTTGTGTTCAACTCGGCGCGAGAACTCCTCCCCATGTTGTAGATATGGGTGCACCAACATCTCTGATAGTGTCACCACTTTCAGATTATTCTCACCCCTTCCGTGAAAGAACTGGCCGTAACTTTCCGCTCGAGTATCAGAATCGCATATGTGAGCACAATTCGGAATCAACACTCTGAGACGGTCAACAGGACGCTGGTTTTGCGGAATTCCATGCCGGGGCCAAAATTCCACCGCGGAGCGTGTGTACTAGTACACCGATTGTCGTACCCCATGGGTAAGACGCAGATATTTGTTCGTGCGGCGATCGGAACTGCTCGCGAGTCTCCAATTCGGAATCGGCACTTCGAACCGGTCGACACAAGGTTGGATTCGGAGATTTTCGGTCCGGCGCCCAAATTCCTCTCCGGGAGTGTGGTCGCGGGCTGCCGATGCGATCGCATACGGACAATCCTTCACTCAAACGGGCATAACTTTCCACTCGGTTATCAGAATCGCTTATAAGACCTCAATTCGAAATCGACACTCAGAGGTGCTCGTTGCCCCTTATTGCTTCAGGCGATAAGACGTCGTTTCAGGGTCGAAAAACCTTCGTTTCGCACTCCAAAATTGCGATTTCGGCCGACGATCTCCTCATTTCCAAGGTTTTCTCGCAGTAACGTCTCCCTCGATCACGTGAGTCTCGGGCGGGGCAGCCACACGGAGTCGGCCTGTCACGGCGATCGGAAATTGTGTTCAACTCGGCAGTTGGCATACAGAGGCGCTTATTGCTCTTTATTGCCTTTGGCTATAAGACGTCGTTTCTGAGTAGAAAATCCTTCATTTCGCACTCCAAAATTGCGATTCCAGTCGTCGATCTCCCTGTTTGTAAGTTTTTCTAGCAGTAACGTTTCCGTCGATTACGCGAATCACTATGAGGCCGCAACACATAGTCGACTTATCACGACGATCGAAAGTTGTAGTCATCTGGGCATGAGAACTCCTCCCTAGGTCGTAAATATGGGTGCACGAACATCGCCGATATATTCACCCCTTTCGGATTATTCTCACCCCTTCAGTAAAAGAATTTGGTATAACTTTTCACTCAGGTATCAAAATCGCTTATGTGATCAGAATTCGGAATCGACATGACGCTAGTTTCATGGAATTTCGTTCCGAGGCCGAAATTCCGCTGCAAAACGTGTGTAATAGTACACCGATTGCCGCACTCTTTCGGTAAGATGCGAATATTTCTTCGCCCAACAATCGAAACTGCCTGCGAGGCTCCAATTCGGAATCGGCACTTCGACCTGGCCACCACAAAGTCAGATCCGGAGATTTTCGGTCCGGCGCTCAAATTCCTCTTCGGGAGCGTGGTCACAGGCTCCCGATGCGATCGCACATGAAGATGTGCCCACCACCATTATCACTTGCTCCATACATATGTAAGCAACAAGAATTACTATTCTTAGACAACAAGAAAAGTTTAACAGCTCTGCCACGAGAAGTAAGATACATGTTGTCAAAAACATTGCTGGGTGTCGCTAACACGAAAATAAAAAAAAAATCAAGTATCTAGATGTACTCAGTGTATATGTTGATTCATGGCACTGTCAAATAGCTATGTAAAGTTCTTGGATGACAAAACACTTCACCCAAAACACAGGACCCCTTTTTCACAATCCATTAGTTTATTACCTTGAAAAAATATATATCAGCCACCATTAGCATAGGAATTACAACCAGCTAAAATGAACAATAAGCCCATAGCTATCACTTTTAAGTTTCATATATGGATGGCAGAAAATAAATTTTCAAGAAAAGTCACAACATGCATGTCATGTAAAACTGCAAATTACAGACCACACATTTTTACACTGAAAAGCACAATTTATTCTTTCGACTCACTCATTCCAAAGAATTAGCAACAAGCATAATCCGCTGAGATATGGATACAGAACTCTAAAAAATACCACTCATATATAAACTCTAAAAAAGAACCTGCCATATAGCTCTTCACTCTCATGCCACACATTTAAAAGTCACCTATCCGGGGGAAGAAACCAGACAAACATGGAATAATGTACCAAGAGCTGCACAAAGAAAGAGCCACTTTCCACTTCAACATGGTACCTATGTTATCATATGGAGATCTCCGTTGTCTCCTCTGTGGGCTCGGGTGACGGGTCTACAGTTGGCTCTTTGCCATTTATGGCTACAACGGTTGGCTCTTCACCATTTATAGCTACTACCTTCTCAGGTTCCTGTTTTGACACTACCATGTTCTCAGATTCTTGTTTTGTATCCTTGGGCATTGGCTCCTTATTTGACTCTCTGGCAGGTTCATTCTTGTCAAATTGGCTAAAGTCCCCTTTTTGCATGAAGATCTGAGAGAAATGGTGTTTACAGTAAATTCTTCCCTCATGTGCGACATAATTTGATGGGCTAATTACACAGCCACCATGAGCACACCTGAAGCATGTCCTATGATATGAGTTGCCATCAACAGCTACCTGAAACAGAGAATAGCATATAAAAAAACTTGTCCCAAATGGAACCGAAGTATGCCGAAAATTTCAGATGTTCGGCCAATGGAAAGGCAACAAACAAGTAGTAGTGTCATGTAATTTAGTTTGCAGGTCGTTTATCTGGATGTTCTTCCAAGAGCTTCTATGATTCGTACATACCCCTCTGTTGTACATTGCACACCAAATAAATAACTTGGAAAATTTTATACATTTAAAGTTAAGCCACAGAGAGTGTGTGACATGAATACTTACAGAAACAATTTAAAGTAATTATAAATCAGAGTAAATGCCTAGTGATGCCTGTTAGAAACAAGAGAGAGGAGAGGGGGGGAAAAAAGTAGGGTAATGTTCAACTATCCAGGGCAGATAGAACAAACCCCTTTTATATTAATTATGGAAAGAAATAAAAATACAAGAGTACCCCCAATAAGTAGGTGGATAAGAAATGAAAGAAAGAAAGAACAAACAACCCTAAACTAAACAAAATTATAAAACTATCCTCCCTTGTAATACTCCCCCTCAAGTTGAGCTACATGTCACAAAATGCTCAACTTGCTCAAAGCAGAGACAAACTGAACTTCTGTTATAGCTTGGTAAAAACATCAGCAATCTGATCTTCAGATTTCACATAAGGTAAGCATAATTCACCAGAATCTAGCTTTTCTCTTACAAAATGTCTATCAATTTCAATGTGCTTCGTTCGGTCATGCAGCAATGGATTGTTTGCAATGCTGATAGCTGCTTTATTATCACAATATAACCTCAGAGGTAAATCAATCTCAACACCTAAGTCCTTAAGGAGAACTTTTAGCCACAACTACTCAACAAGACCATGTGCCATCACCCGATATTCTACCTCAGCATTGAACCTAGCACAAACTGCTTGTTTCTTACTTCTCCAAGTGACCAGGTTACCCCCACGAAATGTGCAATATGCAGTAATTGACCATTTGACCTATCATTTCTGGAACCAGCCCAATCAGCATTTGTATCCTTCAACTTTAATGATCAGTTTTCCCGAACAAAATTCCTTTCCTGGGCATGACTTCAAGTACCTCAAGATGTGTTCAACAACCCTCATATGTGCTGTTCAAGGAGTACGCATGTACTGACTCACAACACTAATAACACAGGACAAGTCAGGTTGAGTTAAGGAGAGATACAGAAGTTTACCCACTAGCCTCTGATATAGACTTATATCTCCTACAGAGGAATCACCATCAAAATCTGACAAACTATGATTCAATTCAATTGGAATTACTGCTGGTTTGCAACCCAACTTCCCAGTTTCTGTAAGCAAATCTGGTGCAAATTCCCTCTGGTAAATATAGATACCCTTCTGGAACCTAGCTACTTTGATTCCCAGAAAATACTGCAAGTCACCAAAATCTTTGATCTCAAATTCCGATGCCAAATTTCGCTTCAACCGTTGAATTTCACTTTCATCATCCCCTGAAATACTCATATCATCTACATATACTAAAAGAACAGTGATATGACCATTGCTCCGCTTCACAAACAAGGCGTGGTCAGCATTGGATAGCTTGAACCCAAATATGACCATGGCATTGCGAACTCTACCAAACCAGGCACTAGGAGATTGCTTCAGCCCATACAAAGTCTTCCAGCTTCCAGAGCCTGCAAACTTTTCCTTTGGCATCAACACCTGGAGTTGGCAGCATATACACCTCTTCTTGTAAGTCACCATTTAAAAAGGCATTTTAAATGAGGGATTAAGGGTGTAAGGGGCTTCAGGCTTTGGAAAAGGGTTTTAGTTTACTGTCTTAGTAGACATCTCTATTCTGCTTCTCTTGTCATCTGTTTTTGTGCTCTTTTCCTAACGAATGAATTTTGGGTTTTGGCACCTTCCATAAAGCAACAACGTCAACAAAGGATCAAGTTTGTTTATGCCACTGAATAAAGCCAAAACTTCATTGCCAGAAAAGCATTGAAAAAGAATGATTAGCAAATAACTTGCCGAGATGATTACAAAATGATAGGGTACATAAAAACCATAATGTTTTTGTAATAAAGACAGCACATGCAAACAAATAGATAAGCCAAAATGGAAAGAAGTGAACCTTTTCTATTGGATAGACAGTTTTGTTGCAAATAAAACATTTTTCTTGTGTTCCAACAAAAATACTTGAGGCCCTGCTGTTGGAGCATCCCTATAAAATTAGAAGCCAAACATTATGAAGAATGACTTTAATGGTTACATTACGAAAGGACAGAGAGAAACAGAATGTAGTCAAGATGTTGTGGGTAATTTGCACACGTTGAACAGATTAAAGAATCAAGTTAGCAACATGACATTACCCCATTATTTGCTGATCTCTCTGCTTTAGAAGCTCTTGGAACTCCTGAAAGTAGTTGGCATACATCTCACAAACAATGTCACTAGAAAATACAAAGACAGAGCACATGTTTTACCTTCAAAGCTTTTCTCCAAACTCCCAGTCATCTTAAACAATTGGTCAAAGTGTGGTTACAATATAGAGCTCCCTCGAAGGAACTATAGTTGCTTAGCTGCAAAATAAGAAGTATGAATATAAAATTAAGCCGAGCACCAGAAAGGAAAAGATAAAGCACATGCTTCCGAGAGTTGATTAAAGTTGTTCCACCTAGAATTGCATTACTTCCTCATTCCTTAAAAGGTATTCACACATCCTCATGGACTGTGTGCCATATCTCCACCTATAGTCCTTTGTACTCTGTACGGTTTGATTTTCATTAATACAACTTACCTTCTTACCTAAAAAAGATTAATTAGGGATGTCAATGCACTGGAACTTAGAAAACCTTAGCCCAGCCTAGGCCTAGGAAAAGCCAATTAGGCCCAACCCTGCTCAGGTGTAGGAAACACCCAGTTAAGCCAGAATTGTACTCACTATTATGTACATTTTGACACAGAACTAAATACATGGCCACAAAGAGTGTATGTGAGAGTGTATATTTCACTCATCTCCATATCCACATTCTCAATTTGTGAGAGTTTATGTTCATTCCTAAATGAATTGTCATGGAAGACACAAATATAGTTCGCTTGCCAAACATGGATTTACATGTTATGATGTTTATTATTTCGACTAAAAGAAGGGCCAGACTAGCTGGGCTGAGTCTAATGGGCCTCCACTGGCCCAGTTGACATCCCCAAAAGACTAAAAATAATGCTTTCAGAATACAAAAAGAGTTATATGAAAGCATCATATTGATATAGAGAGACATAATTGCCATATCTTTTCCCAAGGCTCTTATTTCCACTAACAGTCTGCTATAGAAGAGGATGAACCAAAGAGCAGAAATTGTGCCCACAATCGAACTCTGATTTCCAGAAGACACTAGATTAGGATGTCAGGCCTGGGAAAGATTTTCAGTTCTTTTCCTTCTTTTTCCTCCAGAAGGCGGAAAAGGTTACTCGTCCTCAACTTACATTTGGAAGCGTTTTCAGATTCCCAGTTCCCACACCTCCCAGCCAAAGTTACCTGGGGAGAGGACAACCGATCTTTGAAACCATGCATACGATTTTCTGGCTTTCACCCAAAGGTTCCAACTTAGAGCTCCCTAAATTGCATGTTTCTTAACATTCTTTTCTGTTGAGGGGATTTGGGGTGGGGGGGAAGCCAAGATTAGGTACACCTGCATCTCCAAATAGAGGACAGAACTGTATAGTTGCCCTTAATCAACAAGAGGAGATCACTAGAAATAAAAAAGAAGAAATTTCAAGAGGAAACAAAAGCACTACTAAAACAGAGAACAGAGGCAGTCTCATGATCTCCGAGAATATGCGCAGCTCAAACTTGCTGCCCATCGATCCACTGAGAGGGAAAAAAGACAAGTGAAATTAGCAAAAAATAATTTCCAGGAGGACACGAGGAGGCAGACTTGCCCAACCTTGAGGGTTCCCCTGCAGTGGCGGCACCGGAAGCAGGCCGGTGGTAGACCCGGTTGTCGACGGTGAGCTGGTCCACCAGGTACACCGTCTTCTCGCACCCCATGCACTTCTGGGTCGTCCCCCCAAACACCACCCCACCTCTACTTGACGCCATCTCGGCCGCTCTTCTGCTGCTGCTGACGCTGTGGGCAAAGCTGCTACAGTCGCGCCTGGGTACCTAGTGGTTTACAGGGAGAAAAGGAGGAGAGGACAGACGGGGAAGGTGGAACGGAGGTAGATGACGGGCGGTCGACGGGGCGGTGACGGCGCTCAAAAGTTGTCAAAAGGAAGCACCTTTGGAATTTTCCCCTCCCGGGGGGGCACTTGTCGCAATCTTTCCTATGGATTCCTTCGCAAACCTGACAACCCCATCCCAGCAATGCCCGCCTGCAACTTTCGAGCTGGATTGTTCCGGACAATCGATTAGTATATGCCACGGTAGACGACTTCTTTCTTCTCCCGTATTCTATTATATTATCCTCGCCTCCCTCCGTCCCCAGTACCAGTAAAGGTCCCCCCTTTCTTCCTCCCACACCGTCGCCGCCATGTGGGTGCCCCACGAGCACGAGGCTTCGTCCCCCATTTGGCGAGGAGGGAGGGCTTCCACGGAGGAATGAGAGGGACAATACAGGAGATCCCATCAACGTAAATAGGTGTCTGGGGTGGGTAGAACAGCGGCAGGTGGGGGCGGCGGGCCATCCATGGGAGACCTCCATGGCCGCTTGGAGGAGAGTCCGGGTTCTGGGCGAGTAAGGACAAAAGATGAACCCCCCCCCCCCTTTCATCTCTCACTTCACTCCCTCCAATCATGGATTAAGACGTCCGAAAACAGTTGCAGGGCAGGTTGCCCGTGGTGGTTCCGGCCCTTCCGGGCGTCGGAGATGGTGGAGAGAAGACGAGCACGTTAACACCCATGCGACTTATAAAAAAAGGGAAAATAATTTATATGGGAATAAAATATTCTCTCTGGGAAATAATAGTTACATGAAATTATTTCAAAAACAAAAAAATGCATGAAAAACACAAGATAATCCCCGGTTAAGTAAAGTTATGAGCTTATAATTTTATCTTGATTCTTTTAAGTGTTCTGTTTAATTAGGGGATGTTTCTCCACACAATCTCAAGATAATTTCATCTTTATAAATAATTATTTACTTATACAAAATAATTTATCATGTTAGATCTAAGAACACACTACGAAGAATAAATTCTCTACAAGACATGCACTTTCTTTTTTTGTCGGCAACTAAAAATTATCTGCATAACATTTTTCTTTGTACTAGCCAATGTAAGTGTAACTTTCACAAATAATATGATCAAAGTTGGCCGAACCAACAGACAGAATAAGATTTTGCATAAGATGGTACAATATCAAGTGTACCATATTATATCGAACTAATTTGACTCAAAAAAAATCTAACTTTTTATTATTATTAATTAATTATGTTTAATCATACTGAAAATTCAAAAAATCTCTAGCACGGTATTGGTGCGGCACAAACTAACAGCGACAAGAATTTAAGTTCTTACAACAAAAGAGTATGAAAAAATATTCCTCCTTTGCCAATGAGGACCCATCTCTATGATCCAATGTTGGAGTTAAAAGAGGACCCATCCACATCATATGATTATCACAAGGGGAGAAGATGTTATATTATGTGCTATTTAATGCATGAGAGAGACCCATTCAAGGTTACTTTGGCATGATTTTGAGAGGAGAAAGTTAGACTTTTTATTACATTTGTCAAATTTTAACTTATCTAAGTGAAGATGATAGGTGGAGATAGCGATAGTTTTTTCAATGTATTATGTAATAAAGACAGTATGTAAAAACATTTAGTCAGCTGATCAAGGCACTAAAAAGTTATCCCCAGATATGTTTTTTGCTTAGTCTTGTTCATAATTCTTAAGAATTTGTTTTGGAGTTCAACACTTCAAATTAGAGGCCTGGTTATATATAAATTAGTCATATATAACTTTGAGATTTAGATGCATAGAAACATATCTATTAGGCTCTTTATTAGGTGCTATGTATGCAAAAAAAAAAATTGATGATGTGAAAAATTCATGTTTATCCATAAATTAAGAGACAATGAGGATGCAATTTAATGAGAAAAGATAGCAATATCCTTATCCTTTTTATTTGAGGTATAAAGATTTTTAAAAAAATCGTTGTGTCTATATCTTGTAGCCAGATTATCCATATTTTTTTTATTTTAATAGATTTTTTTTACATTTAACCACCTTGTGATCTATCGATGTTTCAAATATCACTATGAAATCACAATATTTGAAAATAACCCCTAAAATCTACTTGAATTCAAAAATAACCTCCTAGAGTTAGTTGTTATCTAAAAAAGCATCGACTTAAGTAACATTTCATCTGGAAACCTCGTTAATAAATTTAAGATGAAATGTCCTTCCATACAAATTTTGAGATGAAAAAGTTATAAAGTATTATTCAAAAATATTAAAGTTACAGGAGTAATATATTAAAATCTTCCCCCCACGCCCCTCCTCTTCATAAGAGTGACAAAACATGAGGCGAGAGAGAGGGGGGCAGACAAGACTTAATATATCTGTCTCATTTTTTGGATCACTATAATTATGTATGGACTAATAAGATGGGTTTGTGCTTATGTTAACACTTATTAATACTTCTCCCAAAAATGTACATATGCAACTTACATGTGTACTTCTTTCTTTAATGGGAAGAGTTGAGGGATATGAACTTATTGCTTGAGATTCTTATCCCTTTCTTTTCCATCAATTGAGGTTCTTATTGCAGCCAGCTACAAAAATCAACTAGCACTTGATGTTGCCATCAGGACAAGTGTTGGCCAAATGACCTAGCTTAATCATCTATTCAACTGGGCAGCCAAGTGTCTTTGGGTTCTTGAGGACCTACTTTACTTGAAAGTTGTGAGTATGACTGCTGCTAATATTTCATGTTTACATCCTTGAACACTCTTCAACTCTCTCCAAATATCTAACATTGATTGGGTATCATATGATTTTAGATTTAAGAAAAAAAAAAAGGGTTCTTGCTAAAATTCGACATTACAAAAAAATGATATCCGTGTACTCAAATGATAAGATCCAAATATTTACTCATCTACAATTTTAACTTTGTAGAGTATAAGCTATATATAAGCACCATTGTTAGATTTCAAGAAGTCATTTGGTGTGTCGTAAATTACTGCCAAAAAATCTTTAATACTGTAAAATGGTATATTTTCCATGTTTGTAATGCCCATATGACACGATTATCTTTTTTTTTTTTTAGTCCAAAACAACTATAATAAAATCTAGGCAATGAAGTGTTTAAGAAGGCCTGTTTTAAATCACCAAGATTATCCAAAGGATGTACCCCAGACAATAATATAAATATGGCTTGAAGATTTTACCTAGATAAGTAATAATAATTTCGACAGGAACAAAAATCCACAATTAATTTAGTCATTCACTTTCCACATGCATCTATATCACACTATCGCAAAACAACAACCTGCGAACATGTCTTAAAACATTCATCTAAATAAATAAATAAAAGTAACACCGGAAGGAATTTATAACCGGTGAATTAATGCGAAATCTACAAATTTGTATAGAGACACATTTAGTCAATCAAGTAACTAATTGAATGTGGAATTGATGATAGGGTTTGAATAAAATCCAAAAAAATTGATATTTATATATATATCTCAGTCTAAACTAGCATTGTCTGGTTTGTTGCTTGGTTGTTGACTTGAACATAAATTTGATGGATCTATGCAATGATTTGATCTATTAGCCTCTGTCAGGGGTGGATCTAGCATGTATCTAGTGGGGTCCTATAACCCCACTGGATAAAAAATTTGTATTGGGGATACAAAATTTTACCATGGGTGACCCACTAAATTTTTATGAGTGCACCATTAAGATCTCACTGAAAAAAATTTTCGATCCGCCACTGACCTCTGTAACTCTTTAGTAGTGTTTCTAGGTAGTTACATGTCAGGATAACTGTGTGTGTGGGTGTATGCTGCCCACCAAACAGTTATAAATGGGCTGCCCATTAGTGGGCAACACTATTAGGCCCAACATCTACATATAATAACACTTTGAGAAGCTGGGGTTCAAAAGGTCTGTAATGACAAAGTATTGCTAAACATAATCTATGCTGGGACATAATTAGCAAGCTGGGATGGGCTTGATTAAGGGCATTAATCAGACATAGTTGGGATTATCATTCCATCAAGAACATATAGATGGATGCCTAATCCCTATGTTTATCCTCACAATCCGGCCCCTTCTTACCCTTGCCAACAATAGCCATTCTAGGAAGAGAAATACTTAGGCACAAGGCGCGTGCATGGGGCCCGCCCCAAGAGAGTGTAAGTCCCATGCACCTTGTGCCTACTACATGGGTAGTTCCTATTCGCGTGGCACGAGCAGTAATCATTGCTCTTTCCACAAATGAAATGGTAATTTAAGCCATGCATCCATGTCCCAACGAATATCTGATATAAGATGGAATCGGAGTGAATAAGATAGGGTTTCCATTCACTAGCTCATTACTATTGTTATGATCTTCGATTCAATATATAAGATCTTTTGTAGTTGATATACCCATTCTTCGTAAGATTCTCATACAAATGGAAGAAGATAAATGTTAATCTTTGGGATGCCATTGGTCTCATCATAGTAGCTTGCAACATAGATTTTACAATATGAGGCTCAGCACGATGTCTAATCTCATTGTGACAATGAGATGATAGCAGCGCAATGAGACAACAATAGAGAAATTATAATATCAGCAACAGAATAGTAGTGACAATGGACAATTGCCAAAAATAATCGACAAATATGACAGTGGACAATATACTATTATGTCACATCATGTGACATTCACACAAGATATGATATGATCCACTAAAAAAGTATGGATTGTGAACTAGTGATACTAAAGGTGGAAGCAAGTAGTACTCTTTCTTCGTATTCAAAGAGTAGTTTAGTAGTTATCCTTCCATGAACCTCAAAAGTATGAGATCAAATATTCAAATCTCATGAGTAGTGCGAACAGGTTTAAGAGGATTTATGAATGATGATGTAATAGGCTATCTTTTAAAATAATAATATAATAATAATAATACTAGTACTCTTTATCCAATCAGCACTGCCTTGTGCTGATAGACACACAATGGCGTCTTGACCTTGTTAAGGATTGAATAATCCACATATCCATGCCCATATCTAGGAATCAAACACTGTAAAGTACACATGAACAATGGTTAGTATCACTAAAGACTTGAAACGACAGATTTGGGAATAAGTGCAGATGAAGGGAAAGAATGGAGTTTGTGGAAAGGTTGGTGTCTTGTGCATCTGGTGACCCAAGTGATCAGGTAATTTTAAGTGCTCACCTGAAGAAGAGAATGGGGTCAGAGATTTAGGTGGGAATTTAAACCATTATTGACAAGTTAATACTATTGAGTAGTAGCAAACATACTCTCATGATATTAATGCACATCAGAGTGAACAGACATAAGTTAAGATACATGGAGTCTTGTCTCATTTCTTTCTTCTATATTCTGTCATCCTCTCATGGCCAATAAAGACCAACTCCTACATGTTACCCACATGATGGCTAGTGTTGATGGCATAGATTTTGCTGAATTAATGATAGTTCCATCGCCAAATTATCACTCTTTTGCACAAATATGTTGATGAGGCCAAACAAACATGGGAGTCATAGTATCCCAAAATTTTCTTAATTTTCTCCTCCATCATCATTACTTAAAGATGGGCAGCAAGCAATCTACGTATATATATATGGGAAAGGATTTGCATATAAACAAGTAACATATGAAGCAAGTGTTAGTGCTGTTGATTTTGGTCAGTATTAAAGTTAGTTCGGGACACACAGAGTCATCTAAAGCTATCCCAGTCTAAAAGTGGAAGTAGGGCTTTATTTCTTAGAAAACTTTTGATTGAGACAAAGCCACTACCTAATCTCCTTCATTTAAGTTTATTTTCTCATTTAGCAATTTCATAATCTTGTTAAACTCAAAACGGATGTTTTTTTCCTTATTTTGTTCCATGACTTTAAAGCTTGTCATGCATACAAACATATCCATCCCTTGCTGATTTCCATAAGTAAAAGAATGTGCTTGGGATATTATCCAGGAGTGATCAGTTGAGTTATAATGGATGGTTACTTATTATGTTCATTTTCAATAATAATATCCAAAGTTGAGCAGAATGATGAGGTCATATGGGACCAACTATAGATATATGTATATATATATATATGGAGGGTTCATATTTTAATAAATATTTTCAAAGGTGTATATTTTTCGTAGACATGTAACATGTTCCTAAAGATCCTTCATCTTGATGCAAATGTAACTCTAAAAAAATGGGTAGCTAAAACTTTTAGGATAACAGAGTCATGGTCACTTGAAACAATTTTATTCCTTCTACAATTTTTAAGTATTAGAAGACCTGAAGATAATTTTATGAATACCATAAAGAGATTGAACTTAACTAACCTTCTAAAGGAGCCATTTTAATTTCATACAATGTGAAATATAAAAGAATCATACAAATAAACAAATTCAAAATATATTATTAAATATTTATTAATAAATATGTAGTGTTAAAAAATAAAATTAAATAATATATATTAAAAGTAATATATATATATATAAATACGACAAACCATAAGGAGTGATGTCTATAAAGAAAAAGATAAGGTTATCTACAAGAATAACACTATTATACATTCCACCTGATATGATACAGATCGAAACATATTGTACTAGTATGCTTCAATCCGTCCATCCCTCTCCCTCTCTCGTCATCGTTCCTACTCGCTCCACTCCACTCCCCCCGCCTCGTCCCTCTCCCTCTATTGCCATCACCCCTGCCCCCCACTTCCCCACCCCCCTCAACCCCGTCCCTCTCCCTCTCTCGCCGTTGGCACTACCCCTCTAGTCTATCCCTTTCTCTGCCTTCGCCTCCAAATGTGACAAGGAGAGGAGGGAGAAATGCTGGAAGGGGGCACCGGCCACAAGGAGGGGTGCCAAACGAGACAGGGAGCGACGGGGAGGGGGGCGTGCCGGACGGTATGGAGAGGGGGGGGGGGGAGAGGATGTGGCTGGGAGGGGGGGGGGGGGGGAATAGGGGGAGGTGTGCCGTCTATATCAAGGTTTGTGATGGCCAGGGCACGGTCTAGTACATTCATCCTCTTATATACATAATTTTACCAATACTACTATTATATATATGTATGTTTGTATGTGTATCACCTCATTTTTATGCAAAATGCCCTCTCTCATAGTACTCTAACTTGCTATGTTGAGTTAAAATCTAGCTGCAGTTACATAAAAATGATAATCATATTAAATAAATATAAAGACAAACATTAATTCAATATATCTTGACTTATTAATACAAAATAATATATTACATTTTATAATATAAATACGAATAAAATCTCATTACTTAAACATAAGCAAAAGTATAACTTGTTTAAAGTACCCGTCCAGTAATTATAGAGGTATTTGTGCACTTATATTATGTTATGAGTAACAGGATATATACATATATAATACAATACAAATATATATTCCTGACTTTATATATTATCAAAAATGTTTTTGATACATAAGAAATTTATAGTTATATTTATATACCCATATCATGCTGAAATCATGAACTCAATCTCAAGTTGAACTTTGTAAGGGCATGCAATTTTAATCATTTAAGAATGGGTAGTAAATAAGTGTAATTATCTAGGTATATCAGATGTAGTTTAATAGTTTGTGAAATCAAAGAACATAGATTTTAGATACAACATAATATTTTATTTATTTTTAGGTGGAAAGTAGATAACAACGGGTAATACATAGGTTCTGTAGACAATAACATCTATCAAGATATTATATCTGATTTTGAGAGATTGAGCACATAAGATGACACAACATCTGAAGTTGTCAATGAGGGTTGCAGTTTCTTTTCAAGATATACATAGTTTGATCCATATAGACAACATCATAGGTATAGTGGCTATTATGTCTCTGGATACCAGTATGGTGATGATAGTTCATACGTGCAAGTTCCATTCGTTCTATTATCAGGGCCTACAATAGTACGCCAAGAAATCCGTCAATATATAAAATATCAGTGTATGTATCAAGATCTATATCAAAATTACATATCTTATGTTGATTATTTAAATTTTTTAGAAAGCACCTATAATGTGAGGTTGTTCGGAGATGAAAATTATATCTCCTACTACGAGGGTTTTATGGACATACATACTTAACATGATGAGGAGGATTATGTAAGAACTTGTTAAATGTTCTTATTTACGTGTTAAGGAAGATTGTGTTAATTTGTAATTTTCATGCATATGGCTAAGGAAAGACTTGGAAAAGAAGACTGAATCTTTCAAAGAAAGATGAAAAACGTGACTACGACGATATGAGTACTGTATTTGACTTGTAAGAGTTCATTATTATATCATCAATATTAGATGAACATTAAATGATTGTGTCATAATTTTCACATGTTTGTATATAATGTTAGATGAACACTAAATGATTGTGTTGGATTGACTTAAATGACTAAATAATTTTTTTAATATTTTTCAACCTCTCTATACGATGTTCTTATATTTTACTCATTTTCTTTTGAAGTTTATTCATTTTAAATATTCATCGAGTCACAAAACTTTGAAAAAAATCAAACAAATTTTTTTTTTCACTATATCTCAATAGTACGGTACAGTATCATACTGTATTTTACTATGAAAAATACAACACGATCGATTCGAACAGTACGACGAACTATGATATGATTTATCTTGTGGGACCGAACCAATTCGATATATAAGTCTATGTTATATCGTGCTAAGTATTTTCCAATCTTGGCTAGATTCGGTAGTACTTTTATATTTTTTATCTTTTATAATAAAAACTTGAAATTTATTTAGATTGAACGGAAGTCAATTTGGACTGATACTCTAAGGTACCGTACTATTTCGATTTGTCCCGGTACACAATTGGCCCAATGGCCAACCTTGATTTAGAGGGGTATATCTTTAAGATAGTTGATAAAATGTACACAAAGTGGCATCTCTGCAATTAGTAAGAGTGAGAGGGTCAGTTTTTCAATAGTCCCAAGATCAGGGAGCCGCCGTTTCAGAAGGTTTGGGCTGCGGCCCCTGGATTTCCTACCCGGTGGCCGCCGCCGCCGCCGTGGCCGCCTGGCGCGGCCACTGGAAATTTTACAGCTCGCGAGAAACATGCATCAGATCCTTCGACGTTATCCCCTGCATCCACTCGAGCCCGACGTGGCCTCCGACTTGGTGACTATATATCACAGGCAGCGGTCCCTTCCAACATGGAAAACAAAAGGATCCCCCCAGACGACATTTTTCGAGAGAGAAATCCAGGTTTCTCGGGATTTCGTCCCAGACAGCACCAATCGGCGTCTCCAGTTGAATCCAGCCTTGCCCAACGTAAATCCGCAAGAAAGGTGCGATCTTGCAGCATTCTCCCCGTAAAATCTTGTTTGGTTTTCCGCCTGATGCTCTGTCTCTGCCTCTTACCTTCCTGCCATGCTGGGTTTTTGAATTGCGAGACCCAGTAAAACAAAAACAAAACAAAGACCCAGCAATGCCGCCCGCAATAAATTGCCAGTTTTTATTAACTCCTGGTATTGGGTTTTGCTGGTGCAACAGCTCTGGAGGCTACCCGCCGTTCCTGATTATCTCTATTATGAAATTTTATTGGTGGGGTTTCCTCCTGTAGTGTGGTTTCTTTGGTTAGGTCGGAATCCCTGTGGATGGGTGGTTGAAGAGTCCTTTTACGGTCTAATGGTGCTTTTTGGTTTTAATCTCAGATCGAAGGTGATTGTTCTGCACCCTCTTCTTATAGCCCATGCGGCTTGCTGGAGAAGAGAAGAAACAGTAAGGAAGAGCACAGGATAGCAAACGGGGCGGTGGAATCATGTGTATAGCTGCATGGGTCTGGCAGGGTCACCCTCTCTACCCATTTCTTCTCGTGCTCAACAGAGACGAGTTCCACGACAGGCATGCACTCACCATCTCAAGTTCTTAGTAGCTTCTTTTCTTTCTTTTAAAGTTATCTTCTTCTCTTATATTCGTTTGCCCCCCCTGATGCACTGGCTGCCAAGTAATTCGGAAGTGTGAGGGTAACTTATATCTTCTTCGTGAAAATTGTCAAGGTTTCTGTTCATATTTGTTGAATGGCTTGAGCATTTTGATTAGAAAACTATGTAGTATTGTAGTTACATGCTTATCTCTGTGATTACAAGTATGTATGTCAGGAACCTAAAAATAAGTCCCCAAAAAGCAGGGATGAATTGGTGATTCTCCCTATATATAATCTTGTAGTTCATTGGAAGTTCATGACTTGTTTGTAATTTGCTGATTTAACCAGACACTTGTTGCGTGCGTTCTAAGAATTTTGATGGTGGTGATGAAATGCCAGGCCTACCAAGCCAGTAGGATGGTGGGGGGACGGCAGCCAGAAGATACTGGGAGGAAGGGATGGACTGGCAGGTGGCACTTGGCTTGGATGCACCAGGACTGGGAGGTTGGCTTTCCTGACCAATGTGCTAGAGCCAGATAACATCCCAACTGCCAAGAGCAGAGGGGATTTACCAGTCAAGTTCTTGGAGGTTTGACACACCCTCCATCTATGTCTCTCTCTGTGCTCTTATTTATCTGTCCATCAAGTTTCTTACTTTCTGGTTTTCAATTTTGGTTTCAGTGTGGAAAGAGTCCACTGGATTTTGCAGAGGAAGTGGCAAATGAAGCAGACAAGTACAATGGCTTTAACCTGATACTAGCTGATCTTTGTTCCAAAACCATGGTATATGTTTCCAACAGGCCAAATGGAGAACCTGTGTCCATTGTATTGGTGACCCCTGGGCTACATGTGCTCACAAATGCAGGACTTGACTCCCCTTGGCACAAGGTGAGTTGTTGACGCTGAGCACCTCGAATTATTTTTCTTGGACTTCTTGTCCGATGTTCTCAACATTTTATTTTTGTTCTCAACATTTTATTAGTCATAGCATTTTGGTTTCTTGCATCTACTTTTGATGTTAGTTACAAGTGATCATAATCATTACATGTTTAATTTATGTTCCCGCATGATGCAGATTTCTGCTAAGCAGTTGCTGTAATCTAATGTTCTGAAGGTTTTTGAAAGAATGAAGTTCTTTTTATGTGTGTTCTATGCTTGCATTTGGGAATATGAGGCAATCTTAAATGACTGAGTTTCTCGACGTTCTTTAAGTTCAATGGTCCATGACTATAAGTATTCATTGTAGCTAATGTGGGCACATTACATTGATTTGTCGAACCAATTTGGTCAGCAACTGACTTCATACTTGGAATTGGGGCAAAGATTCTGGCCACATGAACACTGTTCTAGCATCCAAGTATACCTCGAAAAGAACAGAAACAATCTTTTTTTACTAGAGTCTGTAATGTAAAATCATATGGTTGCTGTAACTCCATCTTGAACAAGAACTGTTTTGGGTAGACACCCTTGACTGATGTGTTAATCTTTTCATTGTCATATAGGCCCTGCGTCTTGGTAAAGGTTTCAAAGAGTTATTATACAAATATGACGAGCAAGAAATCCCTGCCACAGAAATGGTTGAGAAGCTGACGAGAGACAGGGTTAAAGCTGACAGAGATTGCCTCCCAAACACTGGTTGCGATCCGAGCTGGGAGCTGGACTTGAGTCCTGTATTTGTCGAAGTCGACACAGAGCTGGTAAGCGCAAGAACCTCTTCACATGGTTTGTAACATTTGATCTTGTGAAATGATCTCATGACCATTCTTTCACAGGGGAGATATGGCACAAGGAGCACTGCTGTTCTGGCTGTAAAAACAAATGGTGAAGTGAGCTTCTACGAGACCTATCTGGAGATGAATGTGTGGAAGGAGCACACGGTGAGATACCAGATTGGAAGATAGATGATGGCATTAAGCTGTGTATATGAATAAGGGGGCATGACAGCCACCCGCTGTCCACCCCCCCAGCTTGCAAACCCAGTTACCTCACTCTCATGCATGTAACTGGTTTCACCTGCTTTTAAGATAAGTTGATACAAGTTTGCAGATTACCTGTGTGTGTATGTTTGTGTACCCATCTCGGTCTTTGCATCATAGGAGGAAAGATACGAGATAAGAAAGCTGTGAGACGCATCTTTAATAGAAGGTTTCTTATCTCATTACCTCTCAGATGAAGGATGCATGCTGGTGTTAAAAGTATTTGTGGATGTTACTTGTTTGTTTGATCACTTGAAGCCACACACGTGCAAATATAACCAATGTCCTTAACTTGGGTACATGAAACTACCTCTAGGAATATAATAATCAAGATGATGCATGATCTAGACAGATGACAGAACAATTCTCTCATCTGTCCGCAGCTCCAAGGGCCTTCGAGATAGGGGTGTTCATAATATAGTCCAAATCGAACCAAAATTGAACCGAACCATGTCTCACAGTTCAGTTCGATTTAGGTTGAGGAACCGAAATGAATCGAAATATATATATATATATATATATATATATATATAATACATATTTATACAAAAGCGCCTGTAACGCGGTTGGTTTGCCGCGGTGGGTGCGCGCAACCTCCGCAAACGCCATTTAAATACTTTTTGACTGATTTCGATTTGAACCGAACTGGTTCGGTTCTGTTTGGTTCGCTGGGGAGGATCAGGTCGGGTCGGTTCAGTTCCTAAAAATTAGGGATGAACCGGATCGAACCGACTCGTGTTCACCTCCACTTTGAGATGCGGTGCAGGAATTTTTTTTTTTTTTTTTTTGCGCCATTGGATCAAGTACTAATAGCGGGATGATGTTATGGTACAGCGGTGCCGCACCATCGTACCATAGCACTACTCGTGATGTGTGTGTGTACGCATCCAAACTATCATATATGTATACACTTTCTTGAACTTTCAGGTACGTCCCTAATGCATCCAAAATGGTTGAGATCATGCACTTTCAGTTCTTATATCATGAAAATATACTACAGAACGTGTAGAAAAGTCTTAAATACATGTGATCTGATCATTGTTCCAAACTTAAGAACATGACCTGATTCAAGTATCTTGGGGCCATTTATTAGGAGGGTTTTCATTGGCTGTGGATCTTTTTCCATGACCCCAGCATATCTTTCACCATCGACAATGGCTTTATACCCTGTGGGCATTCTCATCATAATTTACATGCAATGCTGTGGCACATCATTTACAATAGCATTTAAAGCCAATGGTCCATGCTCATCACAAATTTCTTTGGCTTAAGAGGCAGAGAGAATGACAGTTGGAAAGTTCTCTACATCTCAAAAGAGAGAAGAAAAAAAATAAGTATTATTTGTTGCCCGTTCGTCCCAAAATGCAAGGAGGTAAGTTTCACAATATATTAATAGTTACGAAATTCATCCCACTGAAGTGGGTACTACATGACGCAAGTGTTTCTCAAGAGGAAAATCTCAGGGACTTTTTTTTTTTCTAGTTGATCAAATATTTCAAATCCTCTCTGATTGGTCAAGGGTTCATCACCAAGGAAGAAAATTTCCTCCCAAAATTGGCGTCACTTTCCATTTGTCCAAATGTCCGCCACATGAAGAAAATTTGTTCTCATCGTCTTGTAGAAAGAACTCAAACATGAGTCACGATCATGTACCCTGTGAGCTAAATCTTTTTATAATTTCAGAATTTGAAAATTGGCTTCAAAGTATTTTCTTCTAGGTCCTCCACGTAATGCCTCAAAGATCTTAAAGATGGAATCAAACTCAAGTCTATAAGGTTGCGCATGGTTCGGATTTGGCTGGTGTCCACCAGCCAAATCTTGGGAGGAGTAAACTAATCCATGACATGTCCAATGCCGGTAATAAGTATGGTTATCTGATGCTAGAACTTTATTAAGTAGTGCTATTCAATTTTAGAAGAAGAACATTTTTGGATGTAATTTATAAAAGTATGAATAGGTTTATCATAAACATGTTTATAATAAACTCATTTGTCATAGATGAGTTCTCTATGAACATCTATTTGAATTTTTTTTGGTACTGATATTACATAACCCACCATTTGCATCTTTAATGTCCTGTAGGTACTTGTACACATGTAACAAAATAAATAATCCATCATCCAAGGCCTCCAGAAGAAGAACCAAGAAGGGATTTCTCAAAAGCAAGTCTAAGCTGTTATCTTGCTGCTTAGCTTCTTGATCAAAGCAGAATGAAGAAGGTTTAGGAAGATTTCAGGAGGAGCATGTGGCATTCCCAGTCTCTCAAGTGTGTGAAATCCATTGAACAGGGGAGATGGGCAGCATAGGAAAATAGCCTGAGCACTAATGCTCCCGACTAATATCTTAGGTGGCTTGCACAGTTGCACTCCAACCACAAAATTCTACTTCACCTGAAAGAGCAAGCAGGCCCAAGTGATCATTTGAGCTTGCCTGGATGACACCCATAAGTCACACGAGAAGTCCAATCTACAGGATAACATTCAGGCAGAACCTTTCGGTGGTTTTATCTGGATGCTTATACATTTATACAGAACATTCTTTCAGCTACTAGCTCAACCTTCGAGACCTCTCATCTGATCTGGAAGTTGAATGGAAAATCTGTTATTTCTCCTGTTGTTTATCTGAACGAATGCACAAGATCATGTACTTTTTTCTATTGACAAACTAATGACTTTCCGGAATGATGTGTTACACGACATAATGGACAAACACTTCATAGAATTCCAATACAATCAAGCTGGTCAGGCATCCTAAATAATAAGGACAATAATAGTAGAAGCTGCACAATGAGCAGAGTCTTGTTGCAGCAGACTCGCACCCATTTGGAAGCAGGCAAGAGAAGAGTAAATCATGTAGAAACTTTGCTGTTTTTGATGCAAGGTTAGTTGGAATTCAATCACCCTTCTTCCTCCACTTTGAATGAATGACAGTAGGAAGAACAAGGATGGTTGTCTTATTGATGTCCTTTTCTTTTCCACATTCTTCTGGCTCTTTATGTGACCTCCCCATCACTCTGTACACCGGCATATTGTGTAAAACTGAACAAGACCTCTTGCAATTACCATATGTACAAGGTAACAGCAGCTAGACAAGAAAATTCTAACTTTGCACCGTTCGGGATGCTATAACCTACTGTTTTCCTTTGAGATTTGCCTCAGCCGTATCCACCTTCCAGTCTCTTCCTCTTCAAAGTAACAATCCTCTTTATGGAAAATCTCCATTTCAAGACAGATATCAGCATCCTCCACCCTCTGTTTACCTTTCCACGAGCTGCCGCTGCTTGAAGGAAGCCAGTGACTGCACTCCCAAGGTCAGCAGGCGAGTCTGCTCGCAAGCTGTTAGAAAGTAGGGGTGTATCGGAGTCAAAATACTGTAGTTGATCATCTCCAAATAATGTTTGGCTGCTGGTCTCTCCATCAAACATCAAAGAGCTTGGAAAGCATAACTCTCGTGATTCCGTATAGATATCATGGGTCAAGAAACTGGGCTCATATCTGGACTCTATGCTATCTATGGCTTGCAGCATGGATGTGTCCAAGGACCTTCGACCTCCCATGGGGAGGATGGAAGAGATCATGTCCGGTGATGAAACATTAGGATGTGCAAAACCAAGTGTATCTGTCCTACATGAACCTGAAAATTCATTGTAAAAATTCTCTGCCAAGGGCTGTGTGCCAGCAGGATAGGAAACTGAAGATGCATGTGAAGAGTTGCCAGTTACTGTCCCAGAGTCACATGGTTTAACGTTATCCCAGTGTTCATATGCCATTTTCACAAGTTTATGTGCATCAGCCTGAAATAGAGGATAGTGATGAGCCACAAATAATGTATGTCTATCAATGATGAATAAGCAAGATGAGTGCAAAGGACCTGCCTTTTGGGCATCTGAAAGTTCACCAACTGGAATGTATTGTCCATCAGAAATGATTCCTGTAGCTTCCCCAACAATGTTAAATGCAACTCCAGTTTTTTGTTGTGATCCAGGGTAATATGTGTATGTGTGATTGCCAAGTATACATGTCCGAGCATGTTCCACGGTGACTTCCCACATCTTTGCAGACATGCCAGTGCCTAAAATCTGCATATATCACGCAAACAGATATTGTAAGCAATGCAACTGATGCAAGAGCTTATGCATATAGAACCGACGAAAGCATAAAAAAACATACAATTTGAAGGTTTGCCAATTCTAAAGGTAACTGAAAACTGGTACAATCATACAAATATATCACTTGACATTTTGACTCCCCTCAAAACATGTTTCCACTTTAGAACAGCAGTAAATGGCATGTTCTGGTGAAGAAGAAAACCTAGTTATAAATTTGTAACAATCACTGAAATTAAAAGAGCACTAGGATCATACATTTCGTAGCCGTTGAGTGTCAATATGCAGCAATGTAAGGAAGTCCTTTACTGTGTTGATGTTCTCACTGCTAAGGCGTTTGTGAAATGCACCATCTTTCCCTATCTTCTCTAGCCGCCAGACTTCATCTGCAAGGGATGGGGGGTAGTGTTTCTTGTACACTGCAAAAATGTTTTCACTTATCAACTGTCAATACTTAAACAGGCTAAAGCCTATTTAGATGGGGTTTGGGGATAGGGGCATTACTTTTGAATTCATCATTGATAACTAATTTAGGTTTTCAGAATAAGGAACAATGATTGAGTAAAGCACAAAGTAAAAGTAACAATGCAAAAAAAAAGGCATTTGAATTCATCACCCGTAACTACTTAGGTTTTTGAGAAGATTAGTTGAGTAAAGCACAAAGTAAAATTAACAACGCAAACCCCACATATACCAGTTAGAAAACAAACGTCTTTTTATTTGGGATCACTCTCGTGTCATGGACAAGAATCAATGTGTGCATTAATCCTCAAAATGATATCTAGGGAGGCCAAGTTGGAAAGTTTTCAGGCAACACTGAATATTATGTACACAGCAGCAGCCCAAATACTGCAACTCATATTGATGCTACGAAACAGGGCTGGAATCCATGGCAAACTTATTTCATAAGACAAAAAGGACTCTGAGTAAGGAATATAAATCTACTGTAGACATATAAGATTGATCCCCGCTTGACAAGTCCATAGAAAGAAAGACCAACAGAAAGGAAGAATGCTCAAAACAGGTGATGGGATGTTGGCTAGCATCTTTGTGGTGCATCTGTTTTGCTGTCGAAAGCATGAATAAGGGAAAGATTTTTGTTTGCACAAAGATTAAGGGAACAAAGCAAGAAAATTAAATTAAAAAAAACATGGAGCATGCAAGGAGACAATATGCAGGGCACTTTCTGACAAAGAACAACAGCATGTTTTCATATGCACCATAAACTCACTCATCACATGTAAGGATACCATATAGGCTGTGGACCAACAATATTTCCATCACATATACAAAGTTGTCAAGCTAATCAATGGTTATAGTCTTATATGAGCCTTATTTCACAAAGGAATATGTAGACTAACACCCCTTGCATACATCCAATTAATGGTGCCTAGCATGGTTTGCCGGATCGCCGATTCGGACCGAATCGGGTTTCCCCTATGAAGAATTTCATGTATAAATCTGGCCTGATTCACATGGATTTGATGTTTTTTTGGTCGATTCTCTGATTTAAGCCTCCTATAAAGAATTTCATATATAACTGATGATATTTATGCCATGTAATACTACACAAACATCCATTTTCAATCAAAAAATCATTGGAAGATTCATAACAAATGAAACTCACTAATAGGATGAAGTTGATGATGATTGTCTTTTAAAAATTGAACATTAATCACTTGCAACATCATTTCCCATCAATATATTTCCCATACATCAACAAAAAAACCAAAACATGGAAAGAACATGGTGGGTTACCTTCAAAACAGTGAAATAGGCGAAGAGAAGGATGAAAACAGGGTCTTCAAGGCCTCCAAGCACCTTCAAATCCAGTAGGAAGCCTCCTTAGGTCTCTTGGAGTGTAGATATGTGGTTTTTTTTAGGGGAATGGGGGAAAGAGGGGTGGGAAATGGGTTTCCGGCGTGAAACTCTGCGCACAGTCCCATTCTGCAGGGTCTCGGCCGATACTTAAGGGTGTCGACCGAATCGGATCGAATCAGATCTGCCGAATCAAATCGCATCGGATCCGAATCGGACGAATCGAGCCCGATGCGCACGATTCGGCCAATCCGCATACGACCCGGGCGAATAAAGCGAATCATGGAGTGGGTTCGCCGTGATTCACTTCGATTCGCCTGAATCGGGCCGATTCGCTCTGCCTTGGCAAATCATGGTGCCTAGATTGTAACATCACCCTTTATTTGCAAGTAACATTAAAACTAGGTATATCAAATTGGTAAGCTAATGCCACATTCATTGTCAGAGGGTTAAAGGGTACAAAAGAATCATAACCCATTTGGGCATGAAAACTAGGGCTGCAAACGGAACCCAAAAATCCGATTTTTTCGACTCAATTCCGATAAGAACTATCGGATTCGGAATTAAAAAACAATACAAATTGCTCATCGGAATTGGTATCGGTTTTTCCGATAAGATATCGGTATCGAATCGGAACAACCTCTTTCTGAAACCAATTTTCGATTCCGATGAATTAAAAGTTAAAAAATGACAAAAGCAAAAGAAAACCCTTTCAAATCCCTCCCCTTGGTCCTCGCCCAGACGCCCTTCCCTTCCTCCCCCTTCCTTTCTTCCCAACAAATCCTCCTCTGCTAGGGTTTGTAGCCGCCATTGCCCTTGATTGCCGACGGCAACTCCATCGGCGACGTCTCCGGCCTACACAATCGGCGCTTCTCCCCTTAGGTATGTACACAACACACACACACAGTCTGTCTCTCCCTTTCTCTTTCTCTCTCTCTCTCGCTTGGCTGGGGGGAGGTCGACGGGCTCGGAAGGGGTGGGGGGTGGGCGGTGGATGTAGACAGTCGCGCCGCCAGATTGGAGATGGGCATCCCCTTCCTCTGCAAAGGCAAAAGTGACACTGTCTGGTGGACTAGAACTAGGATGGCCTCATGATCTCTCAGCTCGAGATCATGGTGTCGCCCTCCTGACTGGAACCAGATCGGATCTCTGCTCGCAGACGAGTTATTGAACAGATTGGCCAGATCGGCCTCATTCCTTCACCCATCGCCATCATCCATTTCCTTCACAAATTCGCACCAGAACAGCACATAATCTCCATCACCGCCTCATTCTTCCTCCATTTGTGCCCTCCACCACCCGTATTCTAATCGATCATCGTGCCGATGTTGTGGTCTCGATTGACCGAAGAAGGTAGACAAGGGAAATTGGGGTTTTTTGAGAGGGATGGCAGGAGTTCTAGCTTGGAACACCCATGCCTCATTATTCATAACTCAAGCTATTGTTGTGTAGAGCAGATGATCGGCTTTATGGATTCTTGTTTTTTTACATTTAGTCTCTGTAATATCAGCTATTTTGACATAAAATTTATGATAAAAAATGGCATATTTCATCCATGCACATTTTAAATTGGACAGCTCTATTTGTATGAATGTTGATGAATTTTATAATCAAATTTGGCAGAAATAACACATTTAAGAGATGACATAAAATCTATGGTTAAAAATGGCATAATTATCCATGCACCTTATTAAATTGGACAGCTCTATTGTATGAACATTTCTGGTAATTTACTTTCTATAGAATGATTTTTTTTATCAATAGACTACTTTTGTGCTGCCAATCTTAAAAAGTATGCCCTGTTAGCTTAAAAAACGATATCATTCACTTATGTTTCCCAGAACTATGGACTCTGAAATTTAAATCGAAATTGGATTCGGTAATCGAAATCGGATTTCGGTAATCGGAATTGGAAAAATTTTCGGAAAGAAAAATGGTACTGATTCTGATTTTGGTTCCAATAATGTAAATGGAATCGGAAATGACTATTCCGACTATATCGCAATTGGAATCGGAAACATTAACGGTTATTGGAATCGGTATCGAAATCTCATGATTCCATTACCGAACCCGACCCGGTTGCAGCCCTAATGGAAACCATGTACCCTCTGAAAAACTAACAGTTGTGGGAATCCTGAAAAATCTGGAAAAGCGTTACATGAAAAGGAGAATGTTCACATGTGGTTATGACATGGCATGCAAGCGGAGACTTACATGGGGCTAAATCTTTTTACTTTCCCTTTTTCCTTCATGGACATGAGGGTAGCCCTCCTCCAAAAGGTGACTGGCCACTGCCCTTTCCCCAAAAATCAACGTCTGTGATTAGGGGGATCAAAAGACTCCTTGATAGCCAAGAACATGCTAGATGGGGTTTATTCATGCTTGCATTTAGGTAGGAGTTTGGAATCTCATATGTGCACTTCAATGAAAGAGCTGAAAGGAGAATTTCCCTCATCAATGGAACAGCCTTCATCATTGGCTTGGATTCAGCAACTTGACAATTGAAGGGAGGTTGGGATTTCATAGATGCACCTTAATGAAAGGGCTGAAGGGGGCTGAGATGAATTGTCCTTCCTTTGTCCTTAGCTTTGATTGAGAAGCTTTGTAATGGAAGAATAGTTTGAAGGTATACTATCACTGGAACATGAAAAGTACCTTGAAATTATCTCTACTATTGCAGATTCCTTGGGCTATAATGCAAAGTATTCCAGTGGCACATCATAATAAGAAGAATGTTCAAAAAACATCATTCTTCCCTAGCAAAATGCCTCTGAAAGCATGTGAGCAAGTATTAAAATACAAATAGGTAGTGCAGTCTACCATTTTCAGAAAAGAGAACGAGAGAGAGAGAGAGAGGTATAGATTATTGCAAGCACAATTCTTCAACTCACTTTAGCATTCTAGCAATATGTTATTCTATTTTTATCACATGCGAATGTCCAACGCTTACAATTAAGCAATAAGAACCACTGCTACATATGCCTTGTTGTTTTCAGCCTAGGCTTTGAAGGAAAACTCGTTTAGGTAGCAAATTTGGAAGGACCATGCATATGTACCATATCACTGATGAATTTAAAGATTGCTCAAATAACAGCCTACAGCACTTCAAAATTCTTCCCACAGGATAATTTATATTTCACTGATTTATGCCTCCAACCTTAGTAGCTTCAATAACTTAGGAAGCAGAACCTTTATCATGTCACTTGCTGATTCAGTGACCTTACTTCCCGCCTACCTGGCACATTCCCAAAAGCATATAAATCCTCATCCTTGGTCACCCGACAATCCAAAGTTCAAAATTTTCAAATGTCTTGACCAATCCATATAGGATTGGATGAGCCATACTTAGATGTTGATGGCCAATATCTTGACAATCTTTCTGAGCAGCTTAACAAATGAGCCTGCCAGGGTTGAATAATTTCATGAACTATCCTTTCCCAATTCTTAATTCTGAGATTCTTATGACTCATTGGGAAGTCAACCACTTATCACTTCCAATACTTCACCATAAGTGACAACCACCTCTGAGGCACTCCCCTCGTTCCTTGGCACAAAGTGGCTATTATATCAGAGTCCCTTTTATGGACCTCTAGAACTGATTTTTACATCTCTGTTTCTTTTAACAGCTCTTAACAAACATATCATCATTGGGGTATAAATTGGAAAATCACTTGAAATCCTCTTAGATTAGAGTCTATAATGCTCCTAATTAAATTTTCTTCCAACTTAAGAAACAGGCTTTCAAAAGCTTGGTGGTTGAGTCTCTCCCAAGCAAATTAATAACAATGTGATAAATCAAAGATTCGGCATGGCAGCATGGCTGCATGGGAGATGAATGAAGGTGAATACAAGTGCATAAATTTAGAAACAAGAACAGAGATTAACGTTAATATCAAAAAGTTGATGCAGATGGCCCTTGTGATGATCAACACATACATAAAATGACATCAAGATAAACATCACGTAGAAAGAAATCAACAAGATGCAAGCATAAGAGCGGGGAAAGAAAAAAGGCATGTGGCAAGGTTAGACATGAACAAGAAGGTGCGTGATCATCACTCTAAGGTAAAGGTACCCTGCAACAGGGATTGGCAAGTCTAACCAGAGAAGCGGTAGTACCAAGATGATACAGATAATGAGAAAAAAGCTGCTCAAACTGATAATAGCAAATAAAAGTACTCTACATTCCATATAAAATTGATTCTTTTTTCTTCACAAAAATTATTAGGTGAGGATGTTTTTACTTATAAGATGAAACTCATCTAAGCTGTGGAATTGCAAGTGATGACTAGTGAGGTAAACGAATTTTGGCAACCACATACATATTTTCTCTGTAGATACATCCACTCATATAATTTAAGTAACAAGTACACAAGCCACATGTTTCATTACAGCAAGACAACAAACCTAGTTTCATCTGGAATTATAGGATGCAATATGTTAATGTATCCAACTGTTAATGTTTTGTGTTAATTGGAATGCAACACAATATAAACAAGCATATGCATTAAAGACTTCTACAATATAACTAACTTCTTCATAGGAAACTTTGTTGCCAAGAGTATATTCAAGATGTTTTAAAAATCTTCCAGTAATATATGCTATCACAATAGTGTCAGGTTACAAGATGCTCATAAAATTTGCCAAATCTCACCTCATGGTACAATCCAAGTACCCCAATGGCTTAGTTCATCTTGTTGTGGTTTAGTCCCACATTTGGAAATCGCTGGGACTTTCACTTTTATATATGTAGAGGATATACTTTTGCTCTGGTTATAGATGAGGTGACAAAACATTTGCATGATGATATCCCTTGGTGTATGCTATTGCAGATGATATTGTCTTAATTGATAAGAGTATTGATGGTTTAAATGTTAAGTTAAAAAGTTGGAGACATGCTTTGGAGTCTAAAAGTTTTAAAATTAGTAGGAGTAAGTCTAAGTTTATGCACTGTAATTATAGTAATCAAAGGTTCCTCAAGGAGATGTGGTTCAAATTGATGGTCAAGATATTTCTAAGAGTAGTAGCTTTCGATACTTGGGATCTATCATCCAAGAGAATGGGGAGATTTATGACGATGTGGCACACAGGATTAAGGCAGGTTGGGTAAAGTGGAGAAGTGCATCAGGAGTCCTTTGCGATCGTCGTATACCAGTGAAACTTAAAGGAAAGTTTTATAGAACGGCAGTGAGGCCTGCATTATTATATGGCACAGAGTGTTGGGCAGTGCGAAAGGAACACGTAAACAAAATATGTGTAGCAGAGATCAGGATGCTGAGATGGATGTGTGGTAAGACTAAGAAAGATAAGATTAGGAATGAGCGCTTCCGTGAGGATCTAGGGATAGCTCCAATTGATAGAAAAATGAGAGAAAATAAACTTAGGTGGTTTGGACACGTGTACCGTCGTCCTAACTCGGCGCCGTTAAAAGATGTGACCAAATTTTAGTGGATGTTAGTAAAAGAGCTAGGGGAAGGCCTAAAATGAGATGGTGCGATGTTATTAAGAAGGATTTGGACTTTTTGAGTTTAAACACGACTATAGCACTTGATAGAAATCTTTGGCGGAAAAGGATTCATGTAGCCGACCCCAAATAATGGGATAAGGCTCTGATGATGATGATGATGATGATATGTAGAGGATTCCCTCAGTTCAATACCAAAGTTTTGGGTTAGAGTTTGGGCCTTTAACATGTTATCAGAGTGGTTTATCCATTGGATCATCTCTTTATATGTGGACACATGTCCCTACCCGTGTTGCGCCCCAAACCATTGGTTCGGCATGAGGGGGTGTTTTGTGGTTTAGTCCCATATTGGAAATCCCTGGGAGTTTCACCACTATATATGTAGAGAATTCCCTCAAAGTTTTGGGTTAGAGTTCAGGCCTTTAACATCTTAAGCATCTTGTTTCTTATGTTGCTTGTCTAAGCTTTAGAAGGACCTTCCAAAACCATTTCCTAAACCAAGTTGCTTTTAATTCTTACCATTGAACCAGAATCAATCATCAATTACAAAACTTCTGATGATGTAGCAAATGAATTCTCTCCAAGCCTGAGTTTCAAAGTTAATAAAGTGTACTGTCCTCATCACCTACCAAAATAAAAAAAAAATCTACTATTCTGCAAGCCTTACTTGAAAGAACAAAAGATCATTTCTTCACCAGATCATTCAATGTTCCTAAGAACACCAGAAAATTGCAATCTAACTAGATCAAATAAATGGTATTTTGCAAAAGATGAAGCATACTCTAAAGCTACAGCCATGTGCTGCTAGAGTTAATGGCCATAGAAATATTTGTCTCACATCAACACTACATACAAAGTTGAAAATGGCATCATCAAACCTTAAAGAAAATTTCGTGTCACCAATGAAACAAAAGAATTTGGTATCAGTATTCCATCAGCAACTGCCATTATATTTAATGGCCTTAGAAATATGTCTCCTATCAACACTATATAAGAAATTGAAAATGGTACCATCAAATCTTATAGAAACTTTCATATCACTAATGCAACAAAATAATTCATATCACTAATTCATGTGAAACCCTGACACATATCAGTTACAAGCAGGGGAAAGCTAACTATAAGAATGACAAACCATGAAAGTTGGCATGGCATGGATATGTAAAAGTTTAATGCACACAAATTTTCAGGTATTTTTGCAACTTAGTTGTTCCCTTGTAGAATTCTCTCACGCTCTCTCTCTCTTTCGCTCAATCTGCCAATCAAAAGAACTACTTTTTGACTTTTTGTAGGGGGTTATTTTCATCTAAACATTAACTTTTAATGGATGAGAATCATCTAACCATTAACTTTGAATGAGGACATTATCCACCACATGTTGACTCTCTCACACAATCTGCCAGTTGAAAGGGCACCTTTTCACATGGATATTTTCATCTACACATTCAATTTTATGGATGAAAACATTATCCACCACATATTGAATAGGCGTTAATCACAGAAGATAACATGGAAGTAAGAGTGGCAATTTCACAATCAACTCCAAAGGAAGCTATATTTTAAAAGATCCCGAAATAAAATAGTAATTTTACTGCAAATGTTTTGCTATTGGAGTGGATATCCAGAATCTGACATATGAAGACATATGTATTGCTAATCTATATTGAAATCAGCATAATATGTGTCTACAAATTACTTAGAATTTGTGAAATGAAGTGTTATAATACTAAATAAACTGTACATATAAAATAGAATGACATCAATTGGTATCTTACATAATGTACAACCAGAGCCATTAGGTACTCACATTCACCACGATGGTCCTTGACCATGAAGGGATCTGTTTTTGCTTCTCTTACTCTCATTCCATTAAAATAACCATCCTCAACTCTTGCCCCTAGTCTGAACTTTCGGCTCCTCGTCCAACTTGAATTGTCCGTGAATGCAAGCTCCCCTAGTCCACCAGTGCCGTCAATAAGATCAAGAAACACATCTCCTGCAAGAAGTGATCGTTTTCCCTCTCTTTCCTTGACAATATTGTTCTTAAATTCTTCAAATGTCCAATTGTCCTCATCCACTTCAAAATCCCCTTCCAAAACTACTATTTCCACCTTCAGTAAAGACTCTGGGCCTGACATAACTGTTTTTCCAGTCAAACAGTCAACTAGGGCTACAGTAATTCCAGAACAATCCTCTCCTTCAATTTTTGTCCCAGTGAAAATTGGAAGAGAGAGCTTTGTCATAAATTGCAGCTGCAAGCTTCTTGAGGAAGATGGATATATTTGTTTTCCACATTGTCTGTGTGATAATTGTAAAGACAATCAGCCGCAATGACCCTTAAAACAATTGCAAAACTAATACCAAATTACGCTCATTGAGTTCTCACCGCTTCATGGTAGCCAGGTGTTTTCCTAAAGCCAACTCTACTTCCTCTTTTACCTGACAAAAGATGGAGCAGACAAGTATCATTCATTCAATATCTTGCACTTGTGTAACCTCTAATAAATGCTTACACATGCCAAAGGTAAGCAATTAAAAACAAATCATTATATTGGGCATTCCTTTGTATTGAAACTCTTAAAATCAGGACCATCATAAATAAACAATAATAATCTGAAAATTGATCTCAATCCTCTAGTGCAAGGATTTTTCATTATGATACTGATTCTAAAGAGGATATGAATCTTTTTCTATTGTTATTCCAGATTGAATGAAGTGGTAACATTGAAGAACATATAGACTCCAATTTCTATTGATTATTGTGTTACAGCCATTTCATACCAGGAGCATGACAAGCTTAGAAGCTAAGAAAGAAGACAGTAAAAGGAAAGGCATAAAGGAGCATTTTTGTTCTGACCGTGCAAATTCTTTGATTGATGAAGAGGCACATGAATATGATGCTTCCTCTACATGCAAGGAATGCTGTTAAGGGCATTACATCCTGTCATCCTCCAAGAACCCTAGATCTCAAGTTAATTAAATGAGATCCAACATAAACTTACTAGAAAAACTGAGAAACCTTTGCTCAAATAGACAGTTAGGTTAATTGCCATCATTACTAACTAGAACGATCTTTCTTCCTTTTTTTTTGCATTACTCAAGCTTAAGTTAGCAAACAAGCGAAATGGGTGGGTCAGGGGTGCATTCTGGTGTGGCCATTGGTGGAGAGGTAAGAACAGGTCTGAAACCTTCAAAGGAAAGCAATTTTTTTAGTGTGTACCAGGTCAAGGCTAAAGAGATTCATGAAATACACGCATTGACCTCATCACATAGGCGATCCTTGAAGCATAGATGCATAAAAGTAGAATATATCATTAACAGTCCCAGATATTGTAATACATCATGCTCACCGTCACATATTGTCTAGATTGGAAACTTTGCGCAGGTAATTTCTGTTAAATGAGTGCATTACTCTTGACACTTCTTACTTTGATCAAAACTTAGGATAAAATGTAAGTTGCTACAGCATGATAAAGGAAATGATGTCAACTAGGAAAAGAAAAGATCCAACACATCCATAATATAGAGATCGAGTTCAAGACCAGGCTCATTCGCTGCCCCTACAAATATTAGCTACATAACTCGCAAGAAACCCAAAGCAAACCCATCCACAAAAAGATCGTCAGACACTCAAAAACAGCTCCACTTCATCATCGTCAGAGAAGTAGGATTCAAACTGTGTGCACTTACAACTTTTCGGAGCTGCGGCTCTATAACCGTGAGCAACCTTTTTAGGGCGTTCATCTTCATCACTTCCATTATGACACTGGAAACGAACGAAAGAAAACAGGTCAAAGTTAGCATCGGGCCATCGATACCATCAAATAGTTACCCCATCATCCCACAAGCTAAAGCATCTCGATCTTAGGAGCAGAACCCGGGTCCCCCAATGCCAAAAAAATATAAGTCAAAATCAAAAAGAAATACCCTCCCCCCCCCCATTCGGCAAACACGAACCAAAACTAAACTCCAGCTCCTACCCAATTCAATACCACCAGAGGACAACGCAACCCTATGCTCCTCCCTGACATGCCCACATAGATTAACAGGATCCAGATCAGTTTCCCAATAAAATATGGCAAGATCACCACCCGGGCATGCGAATCCCATCCCCATGGATCAGAAATACGTTCTTAAAACAAGAGGGATCCAACCATTTCCCCAGATATAATAATAATCGGCAACATGCCTACCATACAGTATACACCCACCCACACGCACATATATATCTCTGCCTCCCCACCACCACCGCACCGCCAACCCCATTCGCCCGCGTATAAAAATTGCTCACCTCCCAAGGTCGGGGACCCTCTGTCGCTTCTCCCCGGGGCTGCAGCCGTCGTAGCCGATCCCTCCCTTGCCCTTTTCCTCCTCGGGCTGCCGCTTCTGGGCCATCCTCTCCCCGCGAGAGAAGGGAGGGAGAAAGAAAAGGGGGGCCGACCCAGTTCCCCCGGCCGCCAGCTCCAACAACAGAAGCCTCCCGCGAGTAGGCAGTCGCTACCTTCCAAGCCCACACAGGTACCCTCCACCGCCGCTGCTGCTGCTGCTGCTGCGCTGCTCCTTCCCGGTCTCCCCCTCCCCTGCTCGCTCCCCTTTCCCATCCACTTTATTCCTTTCTCTATTTATACGCGTCTTTTTCTCTAACATTAGATTATTAGTGTGAAAGGGGGAGAGGGGGAGGACGTCGTTAAGACGTATGGAGAGAGAGAGAGAGAGAGAGAGAAGTTACTGTCTAAACAATCTTAATTAAAACCTGTTAACTGGGCTAATGACCTCCATAATACATCTTAATTAATGAGAAGTTTGTGTGGTTTTAATTTTTCTTTAATATATTATTATTAAATTAAATGGCTTATAACTTACCAGTTGGGTTTTTTTTTGGGTGGTACCAAATGAGTGGGTCCCTACACGACAAACGTTTTCAACCGCCGGATCCGGCGGGGAGCGGACACGTACCCCACGCGGAGGAAGGTCACCTCCCGCCCGTCGTACGTCCGGAGACGCGGTGATCTCTTCTTGTCGTCTGGCGGTGGGTCCCCCGGGTGCTGCTGCTGCTGCAGCTGCTGGCGCTTCCCGGTCTCCCCCTCCCCTGCTCGCTCCACTTTATTCCTTTTCTCTATTTATATACGTCTTTTTCTCTAACATTAGATTATTAGTGTGAGAGGGAGAGAGGCGGAGGACGTCATTAGTTACGACCTAGAGAGAGAGAGAGAAAAAAAAATTACTGTCTAAACAAATCTTAATTAAAACCTGTTAACTGGTCTAATGACCTCTATAATACATCTTAATTAATGAGAAGTTTGTGTGGTTTTAACCTTCCTTTAATCTATTATTATTAAATTAAATGGTTTACAACTTACAAATTGGGTTTTTTTTTTGTTTTTGGGGGGTATTGTACGAGTGGGTCCCTACACGACAAACGTTTTTAACCGCCGGATCCGGCGGGGAGCGGACACGTACCCCACGAGGAGGAAGGTCATTGTCCGTTCGTCGTACGTCTTCTTGTCATTTGGTTGTGGGTCCCGCAGCGACACGTGTAAACACGTTCGTCGTGATTTTTTTTAGGGGGCGGGTGGTGGGGGCCACCAAGCGCTTCCGACGGGGCCCACACGGCAGTGTCGCAGGGCCTCGGCGTCCCGATGGTGCAACAGAGGTAAGGGTGTGGGTGGGTTTGGTGGGTTTGGAACCTTGGATCCGAAGCTTCGATTCCCCTCGGGGGCTCGGTGGGCACACCATGCGATTATGGATGAGAAAGATTTATTACACTTGCATATTGCACTTTAAGTATAATATGACTAGATAATACTCATGTGGCACCCCTCACATGAGGATGATAAAGTGGCAATCCAATTATTAGATGTCACATGAATTTGTTGCCTAATCATATTACACTTAAATACAATATATAAGTGTAATAAATCTTTCTCATCATAGATTCTTGTCGGGGTAACATATCCTGTTATTTAGATGCACGGATCTTTTGTTACAGACAACCCCCCCCCCCCCCCCCCTCAAATACAGAGTATTCCGCATGGGTGTGAGAAAACGTTTGGGGAAGGAAGCGTGGTGGAACCCATCGATCGATGTGAAAATAATGGTGTTTATTCATGGATCATTAGTATGGTGGGGATGTTAGACATGAAGCTAGATCAACAAGAAGTAGAGAGGGTAGTAGGTATCACCCCTAGTGTGGGTTCTTATTTTTCATGATAAAAAAATTGTAGGTAAGATTGTCTGTGCTGCACCAATCGCGAGTGTATAGTGTCGTGTTAAAGATTTTTCGATCTTCGACATATCTCGGTACGATATATATGAACAATTTTCTTATATATAAAAAATATTTTTAAATAAATTTTTTGAAGAAAAAAAATTGAGACATATCTATGCAGTACAGTATAATATACCTCCATACTGTATCGTCCCAATACGAACCTAACATGGCCAGATCACACAGACACAGTACATCTAACCCTGTTTGTAGGGCAACTGTTTAATTTAATAAAAAATTTATTTGTTATATAGAAAATAGTACAAGAGAGATGGCTAATATATGAGATTCTTTTTTTTAATATCTTGATAATAATAAAGAGATATTTTCGCCGTCCTTTATAGAGACGGTTTCAGGAAACGACGACGGATGACATGACAGAAGGAGCCTCTGATTCATAAGAGTGTATAATAGAATATGATGTTTTCAAGGAGTAATATGTGCAAGGTTTCTTTAAATGGGCTCTGAAATAAAAGTTTTCTTATTTGATATTGACAGTGATTGAGCTACGGAGAATTTGTGGTTTTGTACTTTTTGCAATCTCTTATTTGTAGGTTGTAATCCATTATTTTTGTAGGCTAGTGTTGAATTATTTGACATCGTATTTTAACCACTTCAATAAAACGCTACAATAGTACTTAGTATCATCCAGGGATTATTAAATACCATCTAATTATTAGTTAATTTAAATGTCCACACTCACAAAGAGACTTCTTTTGTTAGGTTTATGTTTGAGTAGCACACACAAAAATAAAAAAAAATAAAAAAAGAAAAGAAAAAAGAGGCTCCTTAATCAAGAAGTCATGGCAATCACAATCACCCTCCAATATGTGACCATAACGCATCTTTGTTTATGTCTAACTTGTTAGCAAATTAGTTTCTTTCATGCTATTTAGATGTTTGTTTATTAATATTGATAGCCCACATAAATGTCCTTGGCACATTCTTTCCCACTAAGGAATTTCCAAGTGGAGCATTTTAGAGCATCCCTAATAACCCAAAATGATTTAGACAAGCATATCTTGAAGAAATCAAAGAAGAATGATTGGAATTGATGAGATACCACTTGTACCAACAAAATTTTGGATTCTTGAGTGTACAATGATTGTTATTAATAATGTTGTGAAATGTGAAACTTGTGGATCATGATGTTTTATTTATTTCCAAATAATGAGTAAACTTATAACCAATATATATACTCAAACCTTGGGTGTCATATCATTTCCCATAAGCCCATTAATATACAAAAACACATTTTGTTGCTCACTAAATTCTCCTTCAATTGTTTTCCATTTGGATTTTACTCTCCTAGATTCTCACCACATTGGATGATATTATTGGTTATATACGGCAATTACAATCCATTTCATACGTTTGTACTATTTATTGGCGAAGCTTCAATGAGGCTTCCTACTAGTTAGTATGTGATCTTGCATTGTACTATAAATTTGATGATCTAAATAACAGAAATCAGACAACGATATTCTTGTGGCCAATATCATATTTCCATCACATGGTAAGGTAATCAATTTAGATTGTTATAATAAAACTTTGAGATTATGTCCAAATTGTATGTATACAGTACAAAACACAACATTGTCAACAAAAAAAAAAGTCTAATTTTAAACTTGTTTGTATCAGAGTTTGTTGTGTCGCTACGTATCGTAAAGGCACGGTCATATCGTACCATATTTGAGATTTTGCTAGTCTCGACACAGTCGACACGATACTATAACATCGGTCGACTGATTTTGTCTTATCAGTCGATTGATTCTTCTAATAAATATCTCCAGACGTTCAACAGATCAAAGTCTCAAATCGATCGACTAATTTTTTTTTTATCGATCGACCAATTTCTATCAGGATAACATCAAGATCCCATGATCTATTTGATTTTTAAAGACAGATGAAAATTAATCGACCTACTAGATATTTTCGGTCGACCGATCGATACGATACGGACCTTATCATACCGTGCCATGGAGAATCTGACATGGCGGATCTGCACGGTACGACCAACCTTAGTTTGTACACAAACCAAAATAGTTATTTCTTATTCAATTATAGTGAGATAATATTTTAAAATTTTTAAAGTAAAAACATTAGTCATTAATCTTTTTGACATGTAAAAATATAGAAAAATATAGATAGATAGGTAGATATATATATAGGTAAATACTGGGGTGCGGCCCCACCGCACCCCAGTTGCTGCCGTTGGATTGCCATCCAACGACAGTAAACACTGTGTGCGCCTTTCGTGTGCAATTTTTTTTTAAAAAAAAAATTTACTGCCAACTGGGGTACGGCAGGGCGGCACCGCCATACCCCAGCATCACTTATATTATATATATTATATTATATATATATATATATATAGAGAGAGAGAGAGAGAGAGAGAAATTTTACTGTCCAATGAGGTGTTTATGATTTCATGTCATTTACCTCTATTTTCCTAATTATGTAGGAGTATAACACAAGAGCATCTAAGTTTAGAGTAATACTTGCTGCAAACGGACAAGCCTTTATAATTATAAGGGAAGGGATTTGCAATAAAAATAAGTCAATAGCAAATTTTATATTGCAAAAGTATTAATTTTATTGACTAGCTAAATAGACATTTTTATCTCCCAACCTGTTCTTTTGGGTGCATCAACGAAACAAGTACCTGCCACCTTTCGCTCATTTTAATGTATAATTATGTATAGATAAGAAATAATTCCTATGTACAAAGAAAGCACCTAAAAATTGCATTACTTGAAAAATGATTTCAATGGAATTGGCGCAATCTCATATAGTTCACCAACTTTTTCTTTCCTCTGTAAGTCTACCAACTGGTACCTGTTGAAAAATAGTGTCTCATCTAATCGTGTAAAATGGTTCATAAAAGCTCCAAAATAGATGTATGTTTTGAAATGATGCCTTGAAACAATATGCTTCCCCTTTCAAAGCTTCACTAGTCAACTTCTTTGTGATCTACTTATTAGCTAATGATTTGAGTAATTTACAGCATCAAGTAAATATGAGATTTTATGATTATGAACTTTAGTGTATTTGGAGGTCAAAGGGGTAAAAGGAAGCTTGAATGCATACTCAACATGCGTGTTGAACATAACATCAAAGAAATTGGGTTTTTTGCATAGTTTTTACAACTTTTAAAAATGAATTTTAAGAAAACCTAAATTTCTATTTGCTTGTATACCCATTGCAAGTGAATTAATTGTGATATTCCCATACTATAAAGTTTCAAAAAACATTTGGAGAGCATTCCATCTTCATCCCCATTTTTGTCTTCTCCTCACACACAAATGTCTAGAAAATTAGTTTGAAATGAATTTAATCATGTCTAAACTTACTTAATCAGTAGAAATACATTTACTCATTGTGGACGGGTTTTCCTGTTCGAGTCTGGGCCGAACGGGCCTCCACTGAGAGTAGAAGGGGCAGACGTTCGCCGGTGCGGACGATGGCTTACAGAACCAAGAAGAGATCAGGGGGGGGGGGGGGGGGGATAGAGTTGAAGAACCGGGGGGAACCCTCCGACGCCCAAGTCAGATCAGACTAGAAAAGAGGCAGGAAAAGAAGATTCTCCGGTGTGTGATTGCATGTGGGCGAGTGTGTATAGGAAAGGTTGCGTACCTTCCATTGGAATTACATGTGCCTTATATAGGTGAAGGAGATGAAAGATCCGGTTGCTATCCGCTCTAATGATGACCGGAGGGGTGCGTCGGTTCAAGTTCCCAGGCGAGGAGTTGTCCGTTGAGACGCCTGTTAGGATCCTTCAGTTAATGCCTTTGCCATGGAACGCGTGTCGTGCCGTTGGATTTTACTGTCCTTGGGAGGCGAACGGCCTCGCAATAGGCATTTGGCCTAGAGGAGTACCCGAGCAAAGTCCTGCTCGGCGACTGGCCGGGCTGCTCGATGCCCGGTGCTCGAAAGTGCAATGGTGCTCGATGAGGGGCCGCAACGGTTCAAGCACGATCTGTTCGATAGACCATACCCAGGTCGAATAGGCTGTGGGTCGTTCGGGGATTGCCCTGGAGGACCATTTGATGCCTTGGTAGCCGAAGGGTGCTCGGAAGCTTTGAGCTGAACCTGAGGACACGTGGCTCAATGACCGAAGCTCAGACACCTTACTAGGTCATGATGGACTCGCAGGCCTAGGAGACTAGAAATAGCCTCCACACTCATCTTGAACCTTGTGACTATCTTTGAGATATTGTGCTTCTCTACCTTATAGTTTTGGCACTCTACTACCTCACACCACAACCTCTACTTCCCTCCTAAACCCCTTCATCTAGTAGAACTTGTTATTATTTGAAAAACACAAATCTTGAAGATATCAAAGGTAAAGTTTGAATATTTTTGGCATTAACTGATAATTTAATGTTTATGAATATAAATTTGATAATAAAGGTAAAGATTATATCAAAAGCATATAATGGCTATGGGAAAAAAGAAGATATTATTCTTGGCATGGCCAAATCAATTTCTTCTATAGTGGTTGTAAGCTACTGGTCAACAAAATTTCTCTGCTTATATGCCACAATATTATAACAGCAGAAAGTATTCCTACCCCATTTTTAAACTGCATTTTTGATAAGCAAAAATGTAAATATATACATTACATATAAACTTACATTTATATATATATACACTCATTTGCGCAGCTTGCAACCTTCACTATAATGACAGATGCAAATGGAAATGATAGCCTTAAATATCCCTCCTTATGTATTAACGGTCTGATGGTGTATGTATATCTCAAATCTATCACCACAGGAGGTATCTCAGATAGGTAATGGCAAAGTTGGTCATACCACATTGTATTGGAGATTAATCTGGTTTAGCATCAAAATAGATTGGGAATAGATTGAATATATCATCAAAATTTTAATGATATCTTCAAAATTTTGAAAATATCTTCACTCTATTTCTCATCTATCCTAATAACAAACATATATTTACCGTCCTCAAATTCGCACCATATCACTTTATATCCGGTTTAGTACAATTTGCAGGTTCTGACGACCTTGAGTAATGGAACTATGGGTTCTTCACCTAATATGAGATGAAGTTTTAGCAATATTACATTTTAAAGAGCGGTCTAGTGGTTAGCCCTTAGTATACATACTGTTTCAAGGTCAGAGGTTCAAATTTTTTTGTGAGTAGAATTATAAGAAATTTCTAAAAGATAAAAATATAATATACTAGTTTTCCAAAAAAAAAAACTGTTTAACGATCTCAATTTTTCACATTTTGAGAATGGCACCTCTAGTTTCTAAAGATTCTGACTCCAAGAGATAATATCTATGCTCTCTTCAAGACTCCATAATCCAAGTTCTCAATATGTAATGAGATCAAATGCAGGCCAAAATTGAAGGATGGGGATAAAGACGCCATCCTTATCCTTCCAACTTTTTTTTTATAACGAGAAAATCTCATCCCGTGTGATTTTGTGGACTCAGGGATTAGTGTTCGTGAACTCCAAGATCAGGACTTGACAGCTTCTACTTTCCGTATATCTGTATTACCCTTACCCCACTTGACCGAAAAAACTTCGAATTTACACACCTCGAAGATTGCATGTAAATCAGGTAACCCCCCCCCCCAAAAAAAAAAAATCGAATTCGAGACCTCCTGCTTTTAAATAATAGTTCTAACCGATCAACCCAACTGGGGTTCTCCAACTTCGGATATAAGGCCATAAGACAACACGTTCATATCACATAATTTGATTGGCCCCTTTTAATGGTCAACTACAAACTTGATTAGTAGTATCTGTTTATGAGGACCGTGGGTTGAAGGAATCACATGGTCAGCCAGAACATTATGACACTATGTAAACCATCAGCCCAAAAACAGAGCAAGAAGATTGAGATAGCAAAATTTGTGGAATTATAACATTCTTTCGAATTCTCTACTGTCATGTATACTCTTTTATGCTGACAAATCTAAGGAAACCCAAAACTTAAATTTGCACCATCCACATCTTGAACGGCTAAGGACCTAATACCAGGTGAGATAAGAAGTGGGTCTTAGAATTCGAATATTGAATGTTTTTAGAGTGCACAAAATTACAAAATAATTCATGAATTTTTTCAGAGATATACAGATAATTTTCCCTATCTTGTCCTATTATTGCAAAATTTTCTCATGTAATAAGCATTTTATTTGCCCTTATCCGACCCATTGACACCTAAAAAGAGAGGTCTTGTGCCAGAAGAGCTTGGAGTCAATGGATGTAATTAATGGTGAAAGGAATTAGGACCCATCCAGGGAGAATGTTCAGATGCCAGACATCATGATGTATCAACACCATCACTCAAGCTCCTATCCCATCCATTCCACCTATCTACCCTCCATGCCCATCCTCCATACATGCACACATGGATTTGCCTTAAAAGATGCTATTTCTTCCATTTTCTTTCACATCTCCTCCTCCAAAGACCCTAGAAGAAGATATGGATGCTGCCACATGCCTCCCTTCTAGCTTGGTCCAGAGTCGTAGAAGATCCCTCAGAAAGAGAGAAGAATTCCTTGTGTGAATATGTAATGGTATCTTATTGTTCCACATGCCTAGGAAGACCATGTTAACATCCCATAAAACTTAAATACTATTATTATTCACCTACCTTTTTTTTGACAAGATATTGTTATTGGTCAATTGCCGGACCCCACAAGCCCATTTTAACCACAGAATAGATTAATCATGGGCATGAGCAGACATGGTTATACCCATTGACCAATCTAAGCTGGGAGACAAAAAAAAGTAGGAGAAACGCCACCTGCACGTCCGCCGGGTTGCCCGGGCCGACGTGGAATCGCCGCGGGCCGACTTGATTGGTCGGCTGCGCGGGCCCCACACAACCGAGCGGACTTGTGAAAAGCATTTCTCAAAAAGTAGGGGTGATCAGGTAACATGCACATTGCTTATTGAGGTTGCTAATCTTATGTTCAAATCATGCCCAAGTACTTAAATGAGCTAAAGCTGGAACACCATTGAGTTACTCAAACTGAATTAAATCAATGAGGGAAAAAGGAGATAAATGCATAGAGAGATTTTTTTTTTTTTCCAAAAAATCAAGTGAAGTTAATTTTCAAAGGATATATGTCTAAGACTCCAAAAAGGATTAAAACTGATCCAGAATAATGAACGTATTCATGTACAATGATATTCTTTTTAGACTTTATTTGTAAACTTAATTCTATCTAAATGTCTTAACCCGTGTTATAACTTTTAAATTACTAAATTTTCCAAAATGTTACAAATAATCACCTTAAGTGGCATAGGCTTCCTTAGGAGGGCCTCTTAGGTCAACTTCTAAATTTTACCTAGCTTTTGTCCCATATTTCTCTTGAAGTCTTTATCTACCTCTCTTGTTTTGCTTCTGCTGTTCAAATCTCTCTGTGTTCCTTTTCCTCAACTTTCTTTGGTCTAGACTTTTAAAATGTCACCGCCTATTTCATCAGCAACATCTTTCTATGCACTTTCTATGGTGTTAGAACCTTATGCCTTTTCCAATCTTTAGAATTCTCCTTTGACTGGGCTCCTAGATCTGAAGATTTATCTTAAAGAAATCAATTGGGACTCTTCCTCAATGTCTTGTGGCATATCCTAAATTGCAGGAAAGATCCATCAAACATCTATGTTGTCTTCATCATTGGTATTAAGAGAGACTTGATCCCGAAACTTTATTTAAATGTACTCAGTATCTAATTGGTTAATTGTAACATATATTTATAAAGAAATTCTAAGAAATATTCACAAAAAATACACTCCGATCATCAATCGTCTGGAACAGACCGATGATGACTAACTATTATTGGGTGCTAGTCAAACATCGACTCTCGTCAAACATCATTTTAAGACATTTGTCAATAGTGCAGAAGAGAATGAAACAAAGATAATAATCTCACTCATAAAAATCTTACATGAAAAATAAATTGAGATAAATAACTTACATAATCTCATCATAAATGTTAAAATCTTTAAATTTTAAATAAATAATTTTTATAAATATCAAATAAATATTTTTTTAATATTTTCTTCTGTCAAAATTTTCCAAATCCTCAATTAGGCACATTTTCCTCAAATCCTCTCCTATCATTTGTCCCATTATTGGAAAATAACCAAGTTGACATCGAAGAAATATATTTGGAACAATTTCATCTTTTAATGGTAAGGGTGAACATCGATTCGATCAAATTCATCCTAGAGAATCGAAAGGACCCAAAATGTCAAAAAAAAGTCATTAAGAGGTAGTCGAGAGATTTATTCTCACGACATCGACGTGGAGGCATCCAGTCAAGGTTGACAAACACTGCACTACAAACGCTTTTGTGTTTATACATATTATTCATTATTTAAATACATATATTCAGTTCATAATATGCACACAAAAAAAATTAAGCAAGATTTGATCTGGCGAGGTCGCACTTAAACTTGCAGCCACTGCATTACAATCATTTTTTTATTTATAAATATTATTAATTAATCATATATATATATATATATTCAATTTATTTCAATTTTTCAACTTAGAAACCAAACTGAACTGTGATATTCATAAAACCGAATCAAACCAATCGATTTGATTTTTCTATTTAAACCATATTTTGAACAACCCTATTTTGTTGGTTTCTCTTGTTCAATCTCTAAGGTAGAAGTTTCTGCCCATGGTGGAAGTGAACACTGCATTTATAAAGATATGAGTACATACATATGACTCATGTACGCTAGATCTTTAAATATCTTAGAATTTTTTATTAAAACAATTATATTTTATTATTTAATTATCACATTAAAAAAATAATTTTTAAAATAGTCACCAAATTACCACGTTAGTAAATAATGACCGAAAAATCAGATGCCAATGTGGAGTCAACATTGAGAATACCGACTCTAAAATCGGCATTAATAATATCGATTTTGAAGTCGACATAACAATTACTGAATTCGGAGTCGACATTGCCAATACCGACTTATTGACAATGCCGACTCCAAAATCGATATTATCAATACAAACTTTAGATGTTTAAAATATAAAAAAATCATCCACCGTGATACCTTGTTAAAAAAAATCATAAAAAATATATTTGTAACCTGTGATGTGAGTACGAGTCATCTCTTCCTCTTAATTTTTAAAATAAAAAAACACTAACCATAAAAATACAATTTTATGTCATTTTTTATATGTAAAAAGTTTATAAAATAAAAATCTAATATTATCCAATCAGATTTTATTAAAAAATTTAAACAAAACAAAAAAATATAAAAAACTTAAATCTACTGTTACTAACTATAACACTAAAATACTTGTGATTTTAAAACAAAATGACTAGCACTACACAATTCATTAGGGTCATTGAAACTACTACAGTAACGACTATAAATTTACAAATTTTATGTTATTTTTTATATTTAAAAAATCTATAAAATAAAATATCTAATATTCTCCAATCAAATTTTAGAAAAAAATCTTAAAACAAAGACAAAAAATGTAAATAATTTGAATCAGATTTTATTTAAAAAATTAAACAAAAACAGAAAAATATAAAAAACTTAAATCTACCGTTATTAACTATAACACTACAGATACTTACTGTAGCACTACAATAATTTTAAAACAAAAATGAGTAGCACTACAACAATTTAGTAGGTTTAGGCACTAGCTACTACAACAACGGCTACAAATTTACAATTTTTATGTTATTTTTTATATTTAAAAAATTTATAAAATAAAAGATTTAATATTCTCCAATCAAATTTTTTTAAAAATCTTAAAACAAAGATAAAAAATATAAATAATTTGTATCTATTACAGTACTTACTATAACATTACAATGAGTAACATTTTTTTTATTTTAAAAATAAAGAGAAAGAGATGACCAAACTGACACTCACATCACAGGTTATAATATATTTTTTACAATTTTTTTAAACAAAATATCTCAACAAATAATTTTTTTATATTTTAAACATTTAAAATCTGCATTGATAATACCAACTTTAAAGACCTCCGAAGTCGGCAATCGCAATGCCGACTCTATAATCGGTATTGTCAATACCGACAATATCGACTTTGAAGTCGATATTCTCAATGCCGACTCCACATTGACATCCGATTTTTCGATCATTAATTGCCAATATAACAACTTGATGACTATTTTGAGAATTATTTTTTAATATGATTATTTAAATAATTAAATATAAAGTATAGTTATTTTAATAAAAACCCTAATACCTTATTTTCTATACTAAACTTTGATTAAAAGAAATAAATTTCTGCAAAAATAAAAAAAAAATAACCGAGAGGCACAAGATCAGGATAGAACAATAAAGGCGCAGGGTGCAAGACGACAGTGGTTGAACCCACAAAACGCAGAGGGATTCAACCCCAGCCGACAAACATGATCATGTGCAAGCACAACAAGCTTGACACTTCAGACTCTATCGAGACTAAGGCCTGCTATGACAAGGGAAAACTACATCCCAAGCTTGCAGAAATACATGAATGAAAGCTCAGATGATGCCCACTTCGGAGAGATGAGCGGATATGGACTTGACCACGAGCTAAATCGGATGTTCCATAATCCTAACTTGGGATGAGCCAGAGACTGAGACGCCAATGACACAGTCTCGAAAGCACATCCAACTTTCCGACTCCACAGCAGCAGAGTTACCATGGCCAAAACTAGAGATACACTAGCAAGAAGTACAACAAAGAGAAACAAAGCAGAGGGATGAGGGCTCATACATCACCACTATCTTGAACAGGAGAACAAGGATGAAGTCACAACACCTAAAAAGCAACAAAAAATGGAGCTCATACATGTTCAAAGTGACACTGTCCAACAGAGCATGAAGCAATGATGGGATGCCCCCAAGGGACCAAGCAGTATAACATATAACAAACGTGCAATGGATCCATTGAGTTATTCTGGATCCAGAAAACTGACTGGTACTCTAGGGTTCTTGGAAAATGACCCCAAACTAGTTACCACCCTTTTGCTAATTTTTTGAATTCCTGAATAGTTAGGCTATGTAAACAAATCATGATGTGTATTGTTGCTTTCTTCTTGATTTGGGGGTATACTTTCCCCAACAGCAACCTATGAACAAAACTCCCAAGAACAAAAACTTCACAAAGTCATTGGATTCATCTAGTAATAGAAAGCAGGCAAACACATCGAAGGCCAACATTGTTGCCCCCCCCCCCCCACTCCTCTTGAATCCGACGAGTACAAAAAACAACACAGAGGAGAATCAAAAGATAGAAAGCCAACATTTTTCAGAGGAAAACAACAGAAAATTTTAAAACTTGCAGACAGGCGGCAAATTTTTAACACTCAAACAGAAACCTGGGATCGACAAGATCGCAACACCTTCTGCGATGAGAAGAGAGGCGAAAACAGCGAATAGTAGCCGAGCAAGAGAAGATGGACATCCAAGAGCACAGAACAACGCAACTGCGGAAGCAAAGCTGGAAAAGGAGATGGGGCATTGAGGAGGGGGGGGTGCTCAGATTAGGTTTTGGAATGGATATATCACTTGTCCTCAGGATCAAAAGTTCAGATTAACGAGATCAAAAAACCATCATCATAGCACCTCCCCCCCACCCCCATCCACCTCCACCCGCCTACCAATCCGGAGGCCGCCAACATCACATCATAAGCAAGAAGAGAGCGGGAGAGAGAGAGACCAACCTAGAACCAGATAGATCTATCACAGAGAAGGAGAAGGAGAGCATGAGACGGTGAAACCCTAACATCTCACGGTGGTGCTCTTATAGAGCGGGGTGGGGGGCAAACGGAACTCTAGGTTGGAATTTTACAGAAAAATCCTTGCAACTTTTTGAAAGTGGGATCTGGATATCCGAAACGGAGGCCCACCCGCCACCGCCAACAAAGGCGGGCGGGTTTGACCCGCGCATGCCCGGCGGTAATCCGATCTTGTGACCCAAGATCCGGAAACGGGAGGCACAGATCCGAAAATGCGCACTTTTCCGGTTTCCCCTCATTCGAATATACCAACCTTTTTTTATACTAAATATAGGATAAGGACGTTATCCTTATCCTGTTTAGTTACCAATTAAAACATGGGATGGAGCTCCTCTAAACAAGTTTGGTCATATAAACAGGAGTGGCATTTTTGCAATTATGCGTATAAAATGTTATGTTTGTAGAAAAACGGAAAAAAAAAACTCTGTTAAGTTTGATGCTACTTTTAATATTTGTATTTTTCATAACATAAAATATCTAGGTTGATTGGCATAAAAGGACTATAAAAGGTGGAAAAATTAAAGGAGAGGAATAAAATGGAGGAAGAGGAGGAGATACTATTTTTTTTGGAATCCCACAATCTGCATTGTATCATCTATCAAGGTTGGTTGTACCGCGCGGATTGACTGTGTCGAATTATTTATGACACGGTACGATACAATATATATTGTACTGATCGATCGATTAAAAATGTCAATTAGTCGACCAATTTTTATCTCTTTGAAGATAAAATATATCGTGAGATCTGGACGTTATCCTAATAGAAATCAGTCGACCGATTTTAGATGTTGTTCTGTTGAGTATTTGGGGGTGCTCATTAGAAGAATCGATCGACCGATTTTATCGTACTGTAGCGAAACTCGCAAACTCCCAGATACGATGCGGTACGATTGTGTCGCTACAATACGCAACGGCACGACAAACCCTGATTTTAATATAAATTTGTACCTAAAGTAAGTTTGGCGTAATGCTAGGTCTTTTAATCTAACAATGTTGGAATTGATCATAATCTTGGAAAACTTACCAATGTCAATATCAAAATTACGATTACAATTGATAATGGTGCTTGATATGGCCAGTTTTGAACATGTTGGCACCTCTCTGGACTCTCGAGGGGGAAAGAAACTATATGAAACCCATTAAGAAAATTGAAGCCCAGTAGTAAAATATTTATCTTAAGATTGGTCACATGAAATATATTGAGAAAAAAATATGGGGTGTACTTTTCTGATGCATATTACCTTTTTTTTAGTATTCCACTATATAACTACCCGTGCATCGCACGGAAGTTTTTAAATTTAAATATATCTTAATTTATATATATATATAATATATATATATATTAGTAAGATTTAAAAAATTATAAAGTGATATAAAATTATTACGAATAGTCATTTCTTAGTGGTATAAAATTGCAAGTAATTGTCTTACCATTGGTCTTTTTAGACTTGCTTGGAAGATTTAGTAAGATTTAAAAACTATAATGGGTAGTTATTTTTTAGTGGTATAAAAATATAATTTTTTTAAAAAAATTGTGCAAGATTGAACATGTCGAGTTTAGAAAGTTTCTTCACAACTTTAGGTGAGAGACTTGCCTTATTAAAATAGGTGTATTAAGGAGTGAGGTAGGAGATGTATTTGTGAGTTTTGGCGGGAATAGATTTGTCCTGGTGTTGCCACGTGGCAGCCCCAAAACTGAGAATTATAATATTAGTATAGATAGTATAGATTACAGCGGTTTCAACCTACGCGAGATAACTCCTGGTTCAGGCCGAACTACTCTCTTCCCACAGACTCTTGGGAAAATAGTTTTGCTAAGAAATGCATTAAAACATTTTAACTTATATGCTGCCTTCTCGGGTTCTAAAGTATAAACTTACATAAAAGGTAAATTAGCAACTAATCATGCGTAAATCCAATACCCTAGGAGGAACTTAAAAAGATAGGGAGAGTTGGTGTGGTAAGGGATTAGAAGTCGTATCTCTACTAATTTAGCAACCAAGTTAAAGGAAGTGATGATGATCCATATATACTACTCTAGTTTTGCCGTAATGATAGTCTAATCTTGGTAATAGAGAGGATCTCTCTAAATTATAATAATTGACAAATATTTAAAGCAAGACACGTCTTATAATAAAATTAATGTGAATTGCTTTCCAAATACTTTGCGAGAGAGAAAGAGAGAGAGAGAGAGAGATCTGCTCATAACTTTAAGATTACTTAATTTCCAAACAATCCAAATCAATTTTGTTATCTTGCAATAATTATTTCTCATCATAATACCTACCGCAACACCTACATAAAGTTAATACCACATGATGGAGTACGTTGCTTGTGCTGAAAGCATGTAATATTGCTGTTAGTAAGGCGTTGCTGGGAAATTTGGGAGGGGGAAAACGCAGTACCGCTTTGGGTTCTTTTCATGGGGCATAGCGTTCCCCCAATACCTAAGACTGCAAACCGAATCCGATATTTCAATATTTTCGATCAAATTTTGATTTAAATTTATCAATTTTAAAATTAAAAAAAATGATACCAATAATTTATCGGATTCGGTATCAATCGTTATCAGATATTCTAATAAACTATCAGAATCAGAATTAAAATTGAAAAATAATCGAAATCAATATCAATTATTGATAAATTATTCATAAATTCAAAATGTAAAATTATGGTAAACACCTTAATTTATCAAAATTTTGGTTTCAATAATGTTATCGGAATCGGAATTAACTATCCGATTTTATCAGAATCAAATTTATATTTCGGTTATCAGAATCGGAATCTATGTTCTCGGTTCTGAATCCGCCCGGTTGCAACCCTACCAATACCTGCCATCAATCTCTGTCATTTCATTTCATCGTCTAGTCATGTGAAGCTACTAGGGAAGAATATGGGCCAGCCATGAAGCTTGCATCGTTACATATCAATTCAGATTTAGCAGGCAGTACCATACTGATGAACAACAATGTTCCATTTGGCGACAACTAAGGTAAAATACCATAGAAATAACAAAATAATCAAAAGAATAGAGACCATGAGAATTGAGTCAGTTTCTTTACACATAATGCACAAGATATATTCTAACATGCCCCACCATTTTCCCTTAAAACCCCCGGGCAAGAAGGAAGAATGATCCAAATGCCTTGCCGAACTTCATGGTGAGGTTGCTTCGGCTGTTGTGGTAATTCACAACTTTGGGAAGGTGCCACCAACATGTGTCAAGTAAACAGGAACAATGGATGCAGGGATTGGAACATGATGCCAGAGATAGTCCTAAAGGCCCTGTGATTATTCATGTATGAGAAAAGGATTATTGATCCACAACAACAGGAAAAAGGGGAAACCAAATGTTCATTACCAGAGGCAGACAATGAGTACCCGAAGTAGAAATTTCAGCAGTCCCTCACCACTTTCAACAAGGCTTCTTTTTCTCTACCTTCAAGGGGATATTGTACCATTTCTTCTTTCCAGACCGTTCTCTCGTAAACGACTTTTTGTCCCGTGCTTCTCCTTCGCCATCACCATTAGATTCTTCAGAGGAAGTCCTGATCCTGCTATTACTTGAACTCCTCTTCAGAGGTTGGACGGTGGTGTAGGAAGCGTGAATTGCATCTCTTTCCTTGAGCAGTACATCTATCTAAAATGGCAGTAAGAAACAGGCATCTAGTAAAGTGACTGAAACCTCTCACAGATACTGTAATGCAGCAAAAGATGAGTGAATGAACTCACAGCCTGCATTTCCTTCGCATACCTACTGGTCATCTCTGTGAATTCTGCCAATACCTGCAAATCCAGGAAGGGTAAAGTAAAACTACATCTCTCAAGCAAGTAGCAAGCTATGTCATATTTATGGGGCCAAAACGAACAGACCTCCCTGTACTCCGTCTCAAACTTGGAGAGTTCCACCCGTTTACTCAATATTTTTGCTTCCACATTTTGAAGCTTTTCCTTTTCTTCACAAAATGGAGCAGCACACACAATCTCTATTGTGTAATTTACACTTTTAAAGAAATTGTCACCTGTGAAACAGTGGAGATGGTAGTAGGTAATGTACAAACAAAGGTGATACAATCAATTGCAAGATGTAAAGGAACTGACCATAAACAGCAAATATATGAGTGCCGGCTTTGAGTTCAGTTATTTCACATGGCTGAAATCCATCCAATTTCTTGAAGAAGGCAGCATCGGGATCCTTGGAAGCTGCCATCTAGGCTCCAGAACATTCAAATCAAAAGTTCCATTTACAATACCATGAGAATCAGTAGCCAAGCTTGCATTAGGGACAACAAGGAAAATATTTTAAGTCATGGTGCTCACCGCGCTGATGGACTGATTTAACCGGTAAACTGGAAAGCGAAGAAAGTACATACCAGCAGATGTAACCTTCCCTGTCTTTGCACTATCTTCCTGCCACACAGAAGTATGTGAGAGATGCAAATCCTAAAGTGCTGTTTGGGTCCTTTACCTTTGAAAATTAAATATCCATTTTTTCCCTTTTGTGTGTGTGCACACATGTGATGCAGGTGGGGGCTTGGGGTGGAAGGGAGATATGCAGTAATAAAACAAAACTGTAAATGCTCTAAAGAGGTTTGACAATAATGAGCACCATATATGCCTTGATTAATTTGTTATCTGTCCAAGAGCAGAACAAATTTTATGAACTTAGCTGAACTTCTAGAACAAGCTATCGTTTCTTGACATCCCTAGTTTTCTGCAGAAGCATACGGCTATCACATCCTCTTCTCACCAATTATAGTCAGAAAACTCAAGAAAGGACTTCTAGACAGGAAAAGCTTTCATCATATAGAAACACATATTTTGTAGATTACACTCCATTTCTTTCACATTTTTTCTTGTTTCACCTTAATTTGCAATTTAAACATTACCAACTGAAGTGTTTCTAGCATTCAGTTTATGCTTTACTTCCCATTTCCATTCCTGATCTTGCTGAATATGTTTCTTTCGTTTCTAAACAATAGAATAAGTAGAGGAAATGAGGGACTGAAAAAAATATGCTGCTTGTGTTGAAGATAGTAGGCATACTACACTATGGGGATGACAGAAGGTGAAAGACGCAGGAGCATAACCAAAATAAAGAGCTGGTGAAGAAAATAACCTAAACAATACAGTACTGAATGGCTTTTAGCTGGATAGTTTTGAGCCAATAAATAATCAGCCTCCATTTCTGTAATCTACCATTATTGGAAGTTTTTTATTAAAATAATCATATTTTTATTATTTTATTATTTTATTAATCATAAAAAATTCCCAAACTAGTCACCAAACTTGCCACAACCTGGTGACGGATGGGTGGGGAACGGGTTAAAAGATATAGTGTCAGCATTTGTAAAATTGACTTTGGTGTTTCCAACGTCGACACTAGTGTCAGGTTGGCAAACCTAACTCTATTGTGTGTCGTCACAATCAGTTCTCGGAACTTGCCGACGTGGCAAGCTTGGTGACTAGTTTGAGAATTATATATTTTTTATGATTAATTTAATAATAAAATATGACACTGTTGTCAACCACAGTTAGACGGCAGTCCACACTGCCGCCAACACAGGTAGACGGCAACACACCTTGCCGTCAACACAGAACCGCTGCAAAAAGCCCATAAAGGTCCAGTAATGGCCCAAGGCCTCACATCCTCCTCCCCTTAAAAGAAATTTCGCCCACGAAATTACACAACAGGAAGGGGAAGAAGAACTCGCTAAAAAAAAGAGAAAACAACAGCCACATCTCGTCCTCGCGCTCCCAAGTCGACTCACCACCTAAGTGCCTCTGCCAAGCAACTCTAACCAACGGAATCACCTTGTTCTTCAGCCTCCGCTCACGGCGATCCTTAATAGCAACTGGAAACTCAGGTACTGTCAACTACCACGCCGACTTAAGAGTCGGTGTTTCCAATGCCGACACTAGTGTCAGGTTTGGCAAACCCGACTCTATTGTGTGTGTTGTCACGACCAATTCTCGGTCACCAACTTGCGGCAAGCTTGGTGATTAGTTTGAGAATTATATTTTCATGATTAATTTAATAATAAAATAATAAAATATGATTATTTTAATAAAAAAAATCCTTATTAGAATACACTAAGGCTTCTTATTTGATCTACAATTCAACAACTAATTCCACTTTTCTGTCTCAAAACCTAGATTAATGCTGAATGGCTTGAATGCCATCAGCAATTGATGAAGCGACATCTGTGTCAAGGAAAAAGCACAAATAATCCTTCCAAATCAGAAACTAGCCATCGCCATGGTTTGACATCTCTTACGAGACCCCTGAGTTCTTTCTGTCTCTCCAAGGATCGCCAAAAGAGTCTCTGCACAGATCAAGAATAAGGAGGGAGAAGGAGAAAAGACAAGAAGAGGAGATGAGGATGATGCAGGATCTCTCTAACATGTTGAGATGGCACTGAATTCCAAGGAGCAATTCTTGTATGTGTAAATATGTTTCTGCCTTGTTCTTATATTGAATTATTTTAATCATATTGAAAATGGAACTCTGTAATAAGTATAAAATTATTATCATCTTTGGCTTCTATTCCTCATCTTTTTTACATTTCTCTTTAGATCTCTCCTGTCCAGCCTTATAAGATGATGTCGAGATTCGGTATAACATTTGTTGGTCATTGTTGCCATAATCACCCACCAAATCCCGAGGTCCTAACCAATTAGAACAAGGGTTACTTTATCATACATCATACATAAGTTTTCAGATCCTTCTACTCGGTGCCGGTTAAAAGATTAGGAATGAGAGCTTCTGTAAGGACTTGGGGATAGCTCCAATTGATAGAAAAATGAGAGAAAATAGACTCAGGTGATTTGGACACGTGTACCGTCGCCCTAACTCGGCGCCGGTTAAAAGATGTGACCAAATCTTAGTGGATGCCAGTAAAAGAGCAAGGGGAAGGCCTAAAATGAGATGATGCAATGTTATTAGGAAGGACTTAGACTTCTTGAGTTTAAACACGAATATAGCACTTGATAGAAATCTTTGGCGGAAAAGGATTCATGTAGCCGACCCCAAATAATGGGATAAAACTTTGATGATGATGATACATAAGTTTTCATATCCCTTCTACTCAGTCTTACAACACGATATCGACATTCGATATAACATTGATTGGTTATTGTTACCATTGTCACCCACAAACCTTAAGTTCCCAACTAATTGGGTCAAGGGTTACCATAATGACTAACCAATTCCATATCGTACTTTAAAGACTATATGATCTTCCTAACCACTTTAAAGACCCATACGAATATGATAGTTCCAACTAACAGCAGATCAAAGAGATGAAACAAAATTGCTTCTTCAATGTTACTATAATATGGGTTCCACCAGATTATTACCTGTAATGCAAGGCTTAGACCACCATTCTCTTCCTGCTCAAAGTACAATAGCTGTAATGAAGAGAGATGTATTAAGAATAACATGCAAGTCTCCCATTCAAAAGAAATTAATAGGTTTATCAAAATAATTTGATTTCTAAATTTTGTAAGAAGCCATTCACATTTAATAAGTAGCATATGAACACAAAGAATTAGTGAAACAAGGAAAATATACAAGCATATATCAGATGAACTGATCTTGTAGTCACATTGACTAAAACCTTGTAACAGGGTTTCACTTCCATACTATGGACATGGAAGATGCAGCTACTAAAATAGCCTAGGAAACATGTGGGCTTATTGTTAGTATTCCAACTATCGGAATCCTCAACAACCATAAAGCATGTCCAAATGAGACAAAACGGCATATATTTTTTGAAACTCCATATTAGCCATTAGAAGGAAAGGGAATCTCATTTTTTTTAACCTCAGAATCCACTGATTTTGCAAAATCTGATGAATATTCTCATGTTGAATGACATTTACTCCTGTTTCTCCTTGATTCTTGCCTTTGGGCCCAGGAAGAGAGAACCAAATGAGAGTAACCTGGAAAATCTTGTGAAAATCCACAATTTTCCACAAATTTGATTTCAGATATCATCATTAGAAAACATTGCAGGAACTGGACGTCTCAAATGAGCTAGGAAATGCTCCCTGACATGTAATGGAAATTTAGGTACCTCCAGCACATTTTTACCATGTTCCAATTTAACGTGATTGAAGATCAACGTATTCCTAGAAAAGGCCCCTCAGTGAAAAATTCCTCCACCTAATTTTTGGGGATGTCCTAACCCCTAAGAGTGACACTAGAATGTGCATCTCTTTGTTTTCCCATAATTCTTACTACATGAGATGAAAGCAATCAAAAGATTGAACACAATCATAGAGGGGTTACCCTTGATACAGTTTCCCTCTGAAACCAAAATATAAGTATGTTCATCATGGCATATTTCTTAAAGTACAGGGTATATTGTCAGATGTTATGCCGACCTTGAATTTGCTTTTGTTGGTTGAATAAACTCGACATACCAATCCAGCTTCTGCCTCCTGTTCTGTTATCTCTACAGAATAAAAATGAGCAGATTGCTTCTCTACCTGCTGAAAATTAGAACATTTAGAGCATCATACTGCACTCTGATTTGAAACAAAAAAATACACTGGGCAGAAAGTGATCAACCTTTCTGAAAAGAGCTTGCCCCAGTTGTAGCTGATGAATGGTAACAGAACCATTCAATGCCTCTTCCAGAACAGTTGCTGAAACAGTTGTCTTAATTGGCACTCCAAGCTTACTATAATTGGACAGAATTTAACAATATTAGAGCATTGCAAGTCAAGAACCAATCTCAGATCAACTTTGAAAACTCTTTTTACCTAAAAAGTGCAGCAAACAGGGTGTTCACAGCACCTAAACTTGAAAGATCTAATTCCAATTCTTGGTTATCTGTTTCAATTGCCTAGGAAGAAGATCCAGAAGATCAATTTGTGCATACTTAGCAAAATAAAGTGATCGGGAAATTGGAGACAATGAAAAGAGAGAATAAATACAACATAACTTCATCAGTCCAAATAAAATACTTGGAAAAGGCATTTACGAAGTTAGTTAAAATGGAATATTTATTATGCCCACAAAGCGAGAGAAACGTCAAGTTAATGTGATATTTAAACTGACTCAAGCAATTTACATAACAAAATGTCAGCTGATAGTGCTTACCTCAAAACCAGCTGTATCATATCGATGCCGCTTATCTGGATCTGACAATATATTGTAAGAGAAAGTGACCTCCTTAAAAGTGTCAGCTGCCGTGGGATCATTTGCATTCTTGTCGGGATGGTACCTGAAAATTAAAAGAATTTATTCCAGATCTTTTCAAAAAGATGTAGCTCATCAATGAATAAAGGAGGTCAGAAAGTTTTGCCTCATATTTAAAACCTTTATGAACACCTGCCAGAAGGCTATGCTTAGACCAGATTATCATATATGACATAAAACCAGGCTGGACTTTCATTTTCCCTCTGAGAATGAAGTACACAACCAGTTCTACCAAACAATAAAGAGTTAAAGACTGTGTCACAATAGGCTAAGCTAGAAAAATATGCACCCAGACAATGAATCACCTTTGGTCACAGTAGGATATACTATCCCATTAGACAGGCATATCAGCCCTAAGGATAGAGCAACTAGACCATCTAGGATGTTGACATATCAACCAGCCCCATAAAAATAGAAACTGGATGGTTCACACCTGGAGCTAGGCTAAGATTGGAAATAGCCAGTACCATAAAAGAACAGAAAAGAAAAAGGGTCAAACCAGCTGCTCCTGATTAACCTATTGTGATTGGCCAGTGTCAGCTTTTTTCTGACTTCTTTACTATTTTTACATATTTTTAAGCTTTTTTTTTCCTAATGAAGTTATAGCCTTTGACATGTTCCAATGTGGCATCCAGTCCAAATCAAGACTAGGTTTGGAAATGGCTGCCACTGATTTCAAAACTAGTTCCCGTTGGGTGATCCTCAACAAGTTCCATGTATGTGTGTTAATGACTAGTCTTCCGGTACCATCCAACATTGTGACCCACAAATTAGATGAGGAAAAAAGAGGAAAATATTTTATATTTTTAGTGAGTAGTACTTGCTGCAGGCCTTGGGGTTTGCAACAAGTACCAATTAATGTTGCATATGTTCATGTGATTGGTTCATATGGAGTCACAAAATTTGGGGACAAAAAAAATCCCAATAAAGAAATCTAGAAAGAGTGAGGGCCAAGTCAAATTAATACGGATTTCATATCTCCCAAGTCTGGCAACATTATGTGGACCAATCACATGAGTGTATAAGCATCACTCTTTCTAAGAGCCAACAACCAACTGGACAGTGTCCTTGAATAATGTTTTTTTTTATATATGGTAAATTGGTTGGGGGAGGGGGAAAGGTGAGGAGAGGGCCGGGATCGATCCCGTGTCCTCCCACTTCCCCCCTTCCATTTTGGCAAGGAGGGAGGCCACTGCACTATGGCGCAATTCTCCTTCAGAAATGGCAACATCAAGTTACACTACCAAACTGCTCGCATTATTCCTATTATCTGCTCCATGTTTCACACAAACCACATTCAGATAGATGCTCAGGGGAGACGAAAAAGATTATTCATTTCAACAGGGCACCCAAAAAGGGTGCATTGATCATGTCAGCCAACAGACAATATGTAAAAGTAAGATACACAATGAACATGCCTTCCGACAACGCCCTTGTAAAGAGGATAAACGACTGAGTGGACATTAATCGCAACAGCAATATGCAATCACAAAACTCCAGTACATTTCACCCAAAAAAAACCTCATTTCCGTGGAAAATTTGAATTTGTACAGCAACTCAAATTCCAAAATCCTCAGCCACGTAAGATGAAGAAAACCGCGTGCACAAGTAAAGAAACATAAGATATTCCAGCCATAAACAGCAGCAAGATATCGAGCAAGGAACTGTGGGGAACAGCAAATGGCGGGCACCTGAGAGCCATCCTCCTGTAAGCGCTCTTGATCTCCTGGTCCGAGGAGGTTGCGGGACACCCCCAGGACCTCATAGGGGTCCCTTCTCTGCTGAAGCTGCTGCTTCTGTTTCTTCCCATCGGCCTCCTCCCCGCCTTGCCGGCATTCTCCTCTCTTCTCTTCTCCTCCCTCTCTTCTCTCTCTCTCTCTCTCTCTCTCTCCCTCCCTCTCGCTCTCTCTCTCTCTCTCTCTCTCTCCTATCTCTCTCTCTCTCTCTCTCTCTCCCCCCCCCTTCCCCCCACACTTTTCCGTCCAGGCAACGAGAGAAAGGAAAAGAAGACGGCAGCAGAGATGAGACCAGAGAAGACAAGGAGCCGAGCCCCCGCCTTCACAGAAACGGCGGCACCTTGCCTCCACAAAAAATGAAAGCCCTTGGCAGCTTCGGATGCTCCATTTCCTTCAGCGAGTTGGCCTCAACTCCACCCACCCACCCCCCCCCCCCGATCCGCAGCCGCGCTCACACCGGAATTCCTCGGTCCGCCGGAATGGGTAGGAACGGAAACGAGGAGGGGACCCGAGAGGGGCGTGTGGGAGCTCCTCCTCTCCGGCCACCAACAGATGGGATTGGGAGGCCACGGAGGGGGGTGGGGAGGAAGGAAGCCTGGAAGTAGAAGAAAAGAGACAAGAGAGTGATGAGAGAGAGAAAGGGGAAAAGGAAAGAATTTTGTAATAAGTAAAAAAAGATAAATTTAAATATGATGAATTAATTAATTTTTTATCAAAATTTTAGTTTTTTATTAATATAAATTTATAACTCATTTAATAATATTATTCTCTGTTAATTTGTGTTATAGTAAAAATCTCTCTTACGATCAGATATTTTAATTAATTTATCTTTTTAAATATTTACAAAACAGTATTCTATAGTGAACTTCTAACAAATATAGTATATCATTTTTAAAATAATACAACACAGTTTTGGGTTGTATAGATTGGGATTTATTATACGAGTAACATGCTTGACATGAATACGAAGTTTTAAGCCTACAAAAGTGGTTCAACCTAAATTATAAGGTGGTATAGATCAAAAAATTTGTTATAATATAAAAATATTTTTATTAGAATACTAATATGTTACTTTTTCCTGTTGATGCATATAAAAGATTATTACTGAGTCACTCCTTAAATATAATATAATACAAAACAACTTGAAGGAAATGGATGCCTATCTTGGGTATGGCAAAATGCTAACGACATCAAGTATCCCAAAGATAAAAATTGGAAGTCAGATTTATTCATCTTTTTGTGTTTGGTTTAAATTTCTTATAAAATAAATATTTATATTTCATATTTGAATGTAAAAAGTATTTGTAATATTTATGGAATGCTCATGAAAAGGAGAAGTAAGGTGTTCTAAGCAAGCCTTACTCATCTGTTTAGTATTTTATCCATATATATATATATATGGTAATGTAAGATTATACTGACCTAAGACTTGAGCGATTGACAAACAATAGCTTATGTGGCATTACACTTGTAGTTGGACTTATATGCATGTTTACTTGAACAAATATAGAAGTTAACTTTCCCAATTGTGAATCTTTGAATTTTATATTTGTTGGAAATTATGCAGGTTTATGTAGAGAAAACTAGGGATAAAATTTTCAAATACTTTTTAAAATAGGTGGCATGGATCAATAGGCACAGATACAAAAGGGAGAAAAAATCTCAAATAGTCTTTAAAATTAATGGCATCGATCAATAGACAAAGATAGAACATCATCAATCCGATGCATGCGTCAATGGATACAATATGTCGAAGGAATCATGTTTTTTTTGTTAATTTAGACAGCATATATGGATATTAGAACACCATTTTTCCTATTCCAAATTATGTGAAAATCATCGTGTTTCTAAAAAAAAAATTTAATTAGAAGTCCTTATCAGATATTTGACTTAATTTTTAGTTTATAACAGAGCTATAATTTATTACAGTAAATATTATCTTCTGTTACAGCATATGTTAAACTCTTTTACAATAAAGACCTCCTCTATTACAGTCAGAGACTATAATTAATTTATCCAAAAAAATTATAATGAGTCGAACATCTACTGAGATTTGAACACAAATTTAAAGCACTCTTCGAATATCGCTCTCTACAATATAAGAAAAAAAAGGAAAATTATTGCTCAAGCAGTACTGAGTACTTATAAAGACAGACTTTTTCTTTCATATATCAATCATTACAATAAACTACATCATATTTGTTATTATTTATTATGAATGATACATTCATTCATGGAACAATTTTTGTAGAACTTCATATGCCACCAAGCATCCTTTTAACTACACCCTGACACCCATAATTAACTAGCAATCAGAATTCTTACATACAGCTTAATCCCTTATCCATCCTTCTGACACCCCTCACTCCAAATTAAAGAACATAAAAAGAAGAAGGAAAAACCTTTTTTTTCTTTTACAGCAACATGTCCCTATCCCACCGACAATAAAGTGCAGAACAAAACACTAAGAAAGGAGAACTTGTTGGGGTGGGAGGGTGCTCTTATAGCAATGGAAAGTTGTATTATTATATCACTTCTTTTAATTGGAAGTTATTTAAGCTAATTTCCTTTTCTTTTTAAATTTAACTGCTTTGAATATAAAACCTCTAAAACCATATCATATGAACATAAAGAAGATGGAAGAAAGGCAAAGAGAGAGAGTCACTCCTTAAACACTCTACTATTATCCTATGATCATGGAGAAGATGCACTGAAATTGTGACTTAATCGTTAGCTTTCCATGTATATTAGAATGAGATTTCAGATTTAACTTTCATTAGGAGTGTAAGTTTATAAAGAATTTTTTAACGTCAATATAATGGACTAGTTTTGTTAAAAACCCCTTGGAGTTGGAGAAGATGGAGGGTGTGTCTTAGCATGGACGTATTGGACCAATTCCCATGGGTCGACCCATCCATGAGGAGGTCGACATAGGTTAGTTTTTTCTTTTATTTTAACTTTTTATTATTAAAATTTAATTATGAATTGGATCGGATCGGACCAAATCGATACAATACGCTCAAATTTATATCGTATTTGGAGCTCTCCAACATGATCTGATTCACCTACTCTGTCTAACTCATTTGGAAGACAATTGGGCAAACCCCACAACTGTCAACCCCCAAGTTTCCACTTAACTTTTTGCCTATCCAACTAATCTGGTGTTGTGGATGAGAGCATGGAAAGGCTTGGTGAAATTAAAATTTTCAGTTGTTCCATATTTTAACTTCAACCTTGGAAAAGCTAGCATGAACTACTTTTAGGGTCATTTCTTTTAGGTCTAGGTGCCTAGCTTTTCACTTAACTTTAGTTATATATTATTTAATAGTGTCACTTATATCATAACTATTCAGATCTAACACCAAGACAATGTTGAGATTCAATCACATATTAAATATTTATGGGCCTCTTCTCTCTTTATCTGTCTTAAAGAAATGGTCATATGCGCCCCACACATCTCCTAGATAAAATTTCTACATGCACATGGTTAGTGGGAACATAAAAAGTCTTTATCATCTTGCATCAGTTCATGAACTTAAATCAATGTCCACAAAATCCAACCCAATTCTCACATATTTTAAGGCAATTCATGATTTTTACCCCCAAAAAAAACAATCTTCACTCTAGGGTTGATTACATTTTTTTTAAAGAAACTTAAAGTGTAGTTCAAATTGGACATACTTAAAATCATAGATGATACCAAATAGAGGAAGAGAATGAAAAAAGATAGAAGTCAAGGAGTCAATCCAACAAAAATCCACACATATGTGATCTACGTAGGCATAATTGTGAGCTTTGGATTCTCCTCTCACCCATAAAAGAAGTTGGAGAAAATTTTGAATATTGCTGTCTGACACCCCTACAAATGCCAACAGTCATTTAAAAGAGTAGTGACCTCATCACAAGGCACGTAAGAGGAGAGAGCTACCAGTTATTTAAAAAAGACTGCCTAACAAGATAGACAGTAGAGCCATCATGTGGTGGAACTACCGCTGCGTATAGAGTTTAGGATAAAAAATGAACTGGATCGAAATGTAAGTTTGTGAATCATAATTTGTAACCTTTTGTGGGCAAAACTGTGGAAACTAAAACTATGACTACTAATATTTAGAAAAATAAATCTGTAAAAATTTTAGCACCTAGGATTCACAAACATTGGGGTATGATATATTTGTCCAGGCGGGGTGCACAAGCAAATAGGAAAAGTAAGAAAGTTTTTTTTTCATAAATTTAAGAGGGGCATCTTTCAAAAAAAATTCCCCCTTTTGGTCAGAACAACAAATTCCGACAAGTATCAAGATCCAATTGGGCGCGCGTCATAGCTGTAGTGGGCATTCGGGAAGAATCTAGCAGGTTCGCCGCGGCAGCGGAACTTTGGACGCCTTGCCTTCTTGGAGACCAAGACAAACGGAACCAACACAGCAAAGACCTATACATACATATATATATATATAGAGCGAGGGAGGCAGTTAGAAATTGTCTTCTGATAGCCCTGATTTGAGGAGAAGAAGAAGGCTCTCGCCTGGGTTCCCCTCCCAAGTTCTAACGCGCATAGAGAGAGAGAGAGAGGGCGATGGGGGGAGGAACAGAGGCGTTTGAAGATTTGGGAAGGCACTGTGAGCAAAAAGATTGCCACCAGCTGGACTTCCTCCCTTTCAAGTGCAATGGATGTCTCAAGGTTCTCTCTCTCTCTCTCCATGTACTTATCCATCTGTTTCCAAGGCCTTATATCCTCCTCCGATCAATCAAATTTCTAAACTAATGTCAGGGCACAATTCTGAATCCTAAATTCCATTCTTTACCCTGCTACCGCATGCAGGTGTTCTGCTTGGAGCATAGAACCTACAAGGGCCATGCATGCCCCAAGGCAGACCACAACAACCGGCTGGTGGCGGTGTGCCCGACATGCTCCGCGGCCGTCGAGAAGGACGGCGGCGGCGAGTCGGATGCCGACGCCTTGCGGCGGCATGCCGAGTCGGGCAGCTGCAACGCCACCGCCAAGAAGCGCAAGCCGCCGCGGTGCCCCGTCGGCGGCTGCCGGGAGCAGCTGACCCTGTCCAACGCCAGCACCTGCAGAAGCTGCCACCAGAAGCTGTGCTTGAGGCACCGCTTCCAGGATGCACACAACTGCACAGCACCGTCTGCGGCCGCAAGAGACAAGTTCCTGCTTGCTTTCGAAGGGAGGAGTGCGATGGCCGGTCGAAACTGCAAGGAGAATCTCCAGAGGAAACCTTCTCCACCACCTATCATACAAGAAGCTTGCTAATGGCAAATCCACGCATCAATAATTATAGTGTGGCTTAATTCCCTCGTGTCTTCTTGTGGGTCATTCTCATGTGTTCTTCAACTTTGAATGAATAATCGCACAAGGATGTACAAAGCATGATTCTGAATTTTTTTTTTTTTTAAGTTCTACGATTAATGCAACAGTGAGCCAATTCTATCACCACGAAAGTTTTAACATCAAATGTATACCAAAAAAAAAAGGGGGTACTAAAAAGTGGGGATTTCCGCTTGTGTTGCACCTGCAAAACCATTACCCTCCCTCGTATCATGTACGCCTTTGTTGCTTGGTGCGGGGCAAGAGGGCGAGGAGGATCTTCTTCCTTGGGCCCTGCGTTCACAAAGCACCTTATATGAGGATCAAGGCATTAGTTCATGAATTTATGCATTAATAGTTCCATCTCTAGAGCAAGAAGATTGCCACTTGGCAGGCAGAGTGACGTGCCGTCTTCCTACTCATTAGCTCACTTACTTACCTATTTATGCGTTGGTCCTCTATTACTTTTACATGGTTATGAAGGCAATGACTTAATTTCCGAAAATGTATCAAATATGCTACGTGTATACCAGAAGAGCGAGTGCAGAGACCAAATATCAAACAGTTACAAAACATCTATAGATAAAGTAAACAGAGTAAGGCAAATGTGGCATATGCAGTCATAATTCCCCATTATAATTTGCGATGGTCGTCCACAAACTAGGTCCAATGGCCGTGCTTGTCGTGAAGAATATAGCAAAAGAATGATGCTAAAAGCACATCGTGCTTGCCCATCTGATGTGGAAGGCAGTCTAGGTGCCTGGTAGATGTTTCTTTTTTTTTAAAGGCTGGTCAATTCTGGGTCTCACTCATCTGACAACCATTATGTGAACCATACCTTTTAAGGAATTCCTTCCTAGATTGCCACATCCAAGATGGTCATTTCTTCATTGATTTCCTGAGATACATTGAAAACAGTGTAGTAATAGCTGCGCACACTAGCCCCACTAGTCCACACAGGACAATGGCACTTGGGGGACAGGGAAAAGGCATGAACTGACGGTACAAGCTTGCTGCTGCTATTCAGTGATGGTGGTGATGGTTGTCTAACATACATGAAATAACACTTGACGATGGACATTTCTGCTGAATTGATCATTGGAGCTCTTGGGTATGGAAGTCTTCCAATCTGAGGCTCTGGTTTGAGAAACTTACATTTGATAGAGCAAAAAAAATGTTTAAAGAAGAAACACCCCTTGTTTCAAGAGACTATCCACTGCATGCCGGACAAGGAGGCTGCACATTCTCTGGTTAGAGGTCTACCATGTCTGAGTGCCTTTAATGATCAATTCTGCAGAACAATCAATCTTGAAAGTTCAGCTATCCTAGGTTATGCCCTGGTTAGTTACAGTTGATTCTCAGTATCGCTTACAAAAATATCAAACTAAATACAGGTTCTGACCTGCATTAAAATTAAAAAATGATACGGATTTTTGCATACAAACAATTATTATAGCAACATTTGCAGCTCTATCATTCCTGCATTTGTATTTGCACACATCACTAAAAACTTCAATAATGGGCAAAAAAACTGCAGAATGTTTCTTTGCACCATTAAGTGGTACCTTCGCACACTTAAAATGGTGCCAAAACACATCCCGTAACAACCTTTTCAGTAATAAGCAAATACAAACACAGGAGTGATAAATGAGTAATTTTAATTTTAGAAGTGGTTTATATGCAAACTCGAAATGACAATGCTGCCTTGAGAGCAAGGTTTGTCGTACCGTCTGAATCGACTGTGCCGCATTCTCAATGGTACGGTACCGTACCGTACCACTAAGATACGGTGTGAAAAAAGACTTGTTTGATTTTTTTTAAATTTTGTGACTTGATGAATATTAAAATGAGGGAAAATTTTCAAAAGAAGACTCTTCATCTCTTCTCATACATGTACTCTCTCTCTCTTAAACACATCCTAGGACTATAGGATAGGAAAAGACTACCACCACGTGAAGAGACCTTTGGAGGCTCTGCTCACCAAGCCCCATCGCCCTAAAGTCAGAAGAGAAGTCATTCTCAACGTTACATCCTTTCTCTCTCCTCTTCTCTCTCATATCCTCCAAAACCATCAAGAATATCACGCCTTCTACAGCCTGAAAAGGGGCTGATATACTCACGAGATTCATCAAATTGTTCTACTCTTCTTCAACTTCGTCCTCGAAGTGGAATCACCTCAATTGGTGATTTGTGCCCAAAGTTATAACAGATTATTCTTCACATTCTTCTCATATCATGATCTACATATACAGGATTAGTATGTCTTCCACATCTCAACGAGGACATATCTCTTCGAGATTTCTTCATGAAAGTTGTTCCCCACAACTTCCACTACGAGCTCCAACTAAATCACATCAAATAAATGTCTATGCTTAAAGATACAATGGATTATTCTTGACTTTCTCTCTCATATCGCCATCCAAAGTAGCAGTGAGTGCGGCCTCTCTACAGCCTGAACGAGGATGATCCAGTCTTGGGCTCTTCATGAAAGTTGTTCACGATATGATCAATGTATTCCATTAGATCAACACAAGAATCCAAAAACAGAAGAAGAAAAAAACTGAACATCTTAAAATTTATAATAAAATTAATATGACACTAAAAAATTAAAAGAGATAAATATTATACGTAAGACATGATCACTTATATAACCATAATTATCTTTAATTTTAGAATATTTTCATATTATTAATATAATTATGGTAATATCTTTGATTGTGTGCACTTCAACGGGACGACATTCGGTTCTAAAAATAAAGTAAAATCTGAAGTCATCATAATTACTAGAAAAAATATTGATTCTAAAAATATAAATATCAAGAATTATTGATACATAAATGTTGAGATTAAGTCGATCTAATGATTTTTTAGACAATTTTTACTTGACAAAAAATTAATTTTAAAAAATAAATTATAATTACTATAATTTGCATCATCTCTTAATTAGCTTATGTTTGAAATTTCATCTCAATTAGATACCATTTAGACCCCTTAAGTACACACAGGTTTACCGCGGTACGGCGAACCTCTGTGCACTTCAACGGGATGACATTTGGTTCCAAAAATAAAGTTAAATCGAAGTCATTATAATTACTAGAAAAATGTATTGATTCTAAAAATATAAATATCATGAGTTATTGATGCATGGATGTTGAGATTAAGTCGACCTAATGATTTTTGAGATAATTTTTATGACGAAAAAATAATTAAAAAATAAAATTACTATAATTTGTATCATCTCTTAATTAGTTATATTTGAATTTTATCTCAATTAGACACCATTTAGACCCCTTAAATGCACCAATATGAGAGAGGAATGAAAAAAAACAAAAAAATAAATGTAGAGGACCAGACCGTACCGATCCACAGCGTGCCGCCGCGGGCGTTCTGGCTCGCGAGAGCTCAGGCACGGTACGGTTCACACATACAGCGGCGATTTGCCGCAGTACGGCGAACCATGCTTGAGAGTAGCCCATTCAGGAGTTGCTTCATCTACTCGTACAGGACCAAGATTTTAGAAGCAGGTTGGTATGGACCAGAATAATATGAACCCAACCAGAACCAATTCTGATGGCCAGAAACTGGCCAAACCAGCCAGAACCAGTCTTTGAGCTAGAATTGGAGCTGGACTCAACCCATTAAAAGTACCCAAAACTGTTCTTAAAACCTTGCACCTGACCCCCCGCTGCAGCTGCTTCTTTTACTACCACCACAGCCCAGCCCCTTTCCCACACACCTGTTCTTGTCATTCCAGGTTTCTTCGGCACACCTCTTCAGCTCTTTGCCATTACCAAGCTGAGCTTTCCTGTGGTTGACCTTCTGTAGCAGTCATGGATTGCAGAAGCAGCCAATCGGGATTCAGATCGGCCAATTTTGGATCAGTATTGGCCTCCAAAGGCAGCCCCCTAGACTGTAGAAATTCCGACTGAATCAGCCAAGATCGGACAATCCGGCCGATTCTGCCACACAATTTTTTTCTTGTATACATTAATTAATGCATGCATTAAACCATCATTTCAATTTTCACATATATACACTAATACATATGTATATATACATATATACACAAATGAATGTCTAATATGATTCTGTCCATTAATTTACATATTTATATATAAGTACACAAACACATATATAGATATATATGATATACGTATTAAATATCATATTTGACCCCTTTGGGTTGCTTGGGGGGTAATTGATTCACACTTTCTTGGTGTGTGCTCAGGTGTATAGGTGTTTTGGGGTGTTTACTCTTTTCTAGGCGTGGACCCAACCAAGGTTTGGCGTGCCGGATCGAGCCGGCCCGATACCCCCGTGTCGCATCGGATCAGGGAAAACCCGATCCTCGATTCCATCGATTCGGTCCGATTCGCCTCATATATATAATATTATTATATCATATTAATAATATATATTATACATTATAAATATCATATATATGATATATTATATATTATACCCATGAGAATCGATCCGATGCGGATCGATTCGGGGGGAATCGAATCGGATCAAGAGAAATCCGATTCGCCTCCCGATCCCGATCCGTCAAACCTTGGACCAACTATACATGTACATTGTCAATCTCCTTTAATATACATGTGGTACTACCCACCTTAAAAAATTTTTATCATATTTGACATACATAAATATATATTACATATTCAAATATATATATATATATATATGTGTGCATTATGTATATGTATACATTTATTGTCACATATATATATAAATATATATATATATACAAAAACTATATATGGGCATATTTATTATTATATATACATTAATATATGATTGTATGCACATTAACACACATATATGTATAAAGTGTTCATTAATATGATATGTATACTATAAAGATATAATAAATAATTATGCCTGCACATTTAAGATATATGTATGATATATGTATGTGATTACATATATATTGTATACATATATGAATGTGTAATTTATATTTATGATTACATATATCATAAACACATAGATAAGTATTGTATACATATTATACATACAAAGCACCCAAATGAGGTCTGTCCCTTTGCTTTGCAAACTAAAATTTTCTTTCCGGAGACTTCACCCTCTGAAACCCCCCCTACAAGGGGCACTGGCCCCCTGCGACCTGACCGCTCAAGTCGATCCATGCGACCTAACCGTAAAGCTCGATCCGCATGTGCAAACCCACACATTGGGAAATTCAGACCCTCAAGCTTCATATTCCAACACTGTTCACAATCTAATGATTGTGATATATGTATAATATATACATTTATAAGGATATACATATTAATTATGCTTGTACATTAATATGATATATATATATATATGTATATGATAACATATACATTGTGTGTATATATATATATGAATGTGTAATTTATATATCTGATTATATATATCGTAATATATACATATATGTAGATATTGAAGACATTTTCCTAACTTTTTTTCCTGATTTTTTCTGATTTTTCCTGATCCCCCTCACCAAAAAAAATAATTAATCAGGCTTATGCAGGATCGGCCAGACTTTCGGCGGATCGGGATTTGCCAAGGCGATCCCTTGGCCGATTCGATTCTTTTTTCCTTGGCACTAGTAGTCAGCTAGTCAGGTGGCGTGCGCTGTCTCCTTGGAAGCAGCAGGACTTGACAGTATCTACTGCAGCATCTGGAGGACATATCTGCAAGGCCAGAGACATATTGGTGAACAATGGCAGTCTGTAGTAGATCTGACGAGATCTATGATGGGGATTTGACCAGGGAAGAGGCACAGAGGCGGAGAAGGAGATCAGCACCCAGGTCATATAATGTCGGGCCAGATCTGACCACTGCCTCCACCTTTGTGTCTTCCTCATCTGCCGTCCCATGTTCCCTGGTCCCGCCCCTCTATCCACAACCCCAGTGCTCGTGACACTGTAACATCCTCGGGCTCTGGCACTGCTCTGTCCAATGGCTAATTTGGTACTGACGCAAAGCACAGGTTATTTTTCCTGACTTCTGTTCTTCTAATCCTTGTCATTGTTTTCATTGTTTAATTTTTCTTTTTATGCACATGACCAAGAATAGTGGATACATTAGGAACAGCTAGATTCATCAAATACCAAACATGACACTGAAAGACAAAGGAACCCCCAAGAACTTTTTTCTTAATATAGCTACACCATATGTAAAAGATTCGAAAGAAGCAAAAGGTGAATATAACAGAACTCTAGCAAAATGGATTAGATAGATGGACAAGTAGACAACTACAGTGCCCAGCATCAAGGCAGTGTAAGTCCCAGGAAGTTGGTGATTGAAAGAATTTCTTAGCATACAGAGGATTTCAAAAGAAAATAATAGCTGCACATCAACTATCAGTATCCTTGCCAAATTCCTATTCCTAAGAAGGGAGGAATACAAAGCAGAAAAGAACAGATAGGGTATGCAGATTGATTCAAAATAACAAGTTTGAAGATTGATTCATAGTTTCCATGAAGGATGCACAGTTCAAAGGAAAATTAACAGAGGAAAGTCGAGCTGTCAACATTATTAAAAGTTGATCAAAACACAGGAGTAGTGACAAAAAGTAGCATTCTAGGAGGCTAGTATTGCCATTCACCAAATGTTTTTCCTCATTAAATTTCAGTGATTGTCTGCATAAAGTTGGAGAGAAACATCTTCTCTCATACCAGTTATATGATTTCTGTTAAATTTCCATTTCAAAAAAATGTTATGTTAAATTTCAATAGAATTGGCAGTATATCCTACCTATTTTTGAATAAAAAAAGGGCATCCATAACTGAAATAGCCAAAGCAGATGTTCATGTGTAAAGAACAAAATATACCATTGGTATCCCCAACTCTTTCAGATCATTGTCTCCCATTTGCTTTAGTGCAGCCATGTCCACCTAAACATTAAAGCAAGGTTGCATTCACACAACAGTATAGAAACAGAAAACTTAGATGCACGGATAGAATGAAGTTTGAATGATGAATAATAGCCTTCTCTTCCAGACTTCAGGTTCCCTGTTTGAAAATAAAAGCACAGAATGCACAATGTGAAATGAAATAAAGTTTAAAGTGCAGACAGCTACAAATGTTTTGTAATTCCCTAGTGCAATTTTCTTTTTCTTACATAATTTCAATTCCTACAATATATCTTCCAACCATTCCTAGCATCTTCCTCCCTCTTCAAGATCCTAAGTAATTTTCACTATTGATTCCCACATCCTAATTTAGGTTTATAGCGTATAATCCATTTCAGATTTTAATTTTTCATACAAGATAACTGATGGTTTTTTCAATTTACTTGAAGACAATATAAGATAGGGATAATTAATTTCAGAATTTCAACTTTTCTATGTAACTTAATTTCTAATCCCTTACAGCATTTATGAGCCTCGAAAAACGATTTTCGTCCTCTTAGCATCAATATTTCTTTAAATTCCCACTTTACCCTTCTGTCTTTTCATCTCCCCCATGCACTGTAGACTTACAGCAGTTACAGTAAGTTTATACAAACTTATTACAGTAAACATTATTCTCTATTACAACATACATTGAGTCTTGTTACAGTAAATATTATTCTCTATTACAATATATGTTAAGTTCTATTACAGTCTATAACTATAAACTTTAAGAAAACAAAAAATCTATTTACCTATGACTACTGAGATTCGAACTCAGATCTTCACAGACCCAATACGGAATCCTCACCACTAAGCTACAACCACATTTGTGTTACAACATAACATTTCTTTTCTTTTCAAGAAGTCTTGATATCACTTACAGTAAACATATACATCATTTATAGTATATCTTGACACCACTTACAGTATACGTTAATTCATGTTACAACAAACGTTATTTTCTATTATAACATATGTTTATTCTCTATTATTACTCCTCATTACAGTAAATATTAATCCGTATTACAATATATGTCAAGTCGAATTACAGTATACGTTAAGTCCTGTTACAGTAAATATTATTATCTATTACAATATATGTTAAGTCTCCTTATAGTTAATGTTACAATAAATATTATTCTCTATTACATTATATGTTAAACCCCGTTACAGTAAATGTTACAATAAACATTATTTCTTGTTACATTATATGTTAAGTCTTGTTACAATATACGTTAAGCTTTGTAGTATATAGTAAACATTAAGCCTTCTTTACTGTAACAGGACTAAACATTAAACTTTATTACAATTACAGTAAGCTTTCTCTGTTACAGTAAAGTCTTAAAAGATTTTCATTGTTTGAGATAGCCTAGCTGCAATGGTGAATACTAGTTGTATCCATAATGTCCTGCCATTTTTGTTTTAACAACATATTGCATGTCCTTGGCTTGATGCCATGACAGAACTTGGCTTTGGAGGTGGAAAATCGAGATCTTTGTATGGAAAGGAAGGCCATTTAGGTGTGACTGTAGTGAAGTTTGCTGGCAACCGTGTTGGTCTGAAGGGAGCTGAGCACCTAGTTGAGTTCTTTGACAAGGAAAACTATGGCCGTAAAGGGTGGGCTCGCGCGCACGCCTCGCGTTCCGGTGACGACGACGAGAAGAATCCGACCCTCGTAAAGGTTGACGAGAAGACAGGAGAGAAGAAGAGGATCCTTTATGGCTACTTAGCAACTGCCTTTGATCTTGACGAAGTTGACACTGAGATGAGGAAGAAGACGATCATCAAGAGCAAGAGTGATCCTGGTAAATAGTGCCTCCCCCAAGACCTTGTGGCATCGGCCACCTCGCTGTTTAGATACATGGCTCGGTATTTACCCTTAATTTATTTTTCTCAATGACAGCAGAAGCCAAATGATTTCTTGTTGTAATCTCAATTGGAGCTCCATGATATTTCCTTCTGAAGTTTGTGGATGAATACCTTGGTTTTGGGCGTTCTTTAAGTGCATGACATCGTTTACAAAACGTCAGTTTGGTGCATATGCTGGATCATTGTGGTGATGGGCATGGTCTCGCATGTTATTACGATATCACTTATAAGGCCCAGTTGTGCTCTTTATTGCAGCTAGGCTATCTCAAACATGGAAATCTTGTCAGACTTTACTGTAACAGAGAAAGCTTACAAGAGTTTACTGTAATTGTAACAAAGTTTAATGTTTAAGTTCTGTTACATTAAAGAAGGCTTAATGTTTACCACAACAAAGCTTAGTGTATATTATAACAAGACTTAACATATAATGTAACAAGGAATAATGTTTATTGTAACATTTACTATAACAGGCTTTAACATATAATGTAACAGAGAAAATATTTACTATAACATTAACTATAATAAGACTTAACACATACTGTAATAGATAATAATATTTACTGCAACAGAACTTAACGTATACTGTAATACGACTTAACTTATACTGTAACAGAGATTAATATTTACTGTGACGAGGAGTAACATATGTTATAATAGAGAATAAACATATGTTATAATAGAAAATAACGTTTGATGTAAATTGAATAACGTATATTGTAAGTGGTGCCAAGATGTACTGTAAATGATGTGTATATTTACTGTAAGTGATATCAAAATTTCCTGAAAAAAAAAGAGATGTTATGTTGTAACACAAGTGTGGTTATAGCTTAGTGGTGAGGATTTTGTGTTGGGTCTGTGAAGACCTGAGTTCGAATCTCAATAACCATAGGTAAATAGATTTTTGTTTTCTTAAAGTTTATCGTAATAGACTGTAATAGAACTTGACATATACTGTAACAGATAATAACATTTACTGTAATAGGGCTTAACGCATACTGTAATAGAGAATCATATTTACAGTAACACGACTTAACATACGTTGTAATAGAGAATAGTGTTTACTGTACCATGATTGTATAAATTTACTGTAACTGTTGTAAGTCTACAGTACATGGGAGAGATGAAAAGACAGAAGGGTAAAGTGGAAATTTAAAAGAAGTATTGATGCTAAAAGGACGAAAATCGTCTTTCGAGGCTCATAAATATTGTATAGGGACTAGAAATTAAGCTACATAGAAAAGCAAGGACTCTTCAGCTTCTGAAATTCTGACAGGAACTAGAAATTAAGTCAGACCTGTTGACAGGGACCTTAATTAATTTTCCCTAAAAATAAGATAAAATCTGAAGTGTCTTTACTTTTATGTCATGTTTAAGATTCTTACTTCCTTTCTATAGATGGAAAAGAAAAAATAAACTTTGGAAGGCAAGAACCTCTTATACAACCATGAGAAACCCATCCCTGTATTGACACAATAGTACATGATGCATCATAACCACAGGATGGTATGCATCCATGCAGAAGGCAAGAAATTTCTCCATCCAAATAGAGAGAAAAAAAAAGCTGGAGTACATGAAAATTGATGGTAGAAAATCTAAATTTATAATTAAATTAGATGTTTGACCCAAGAAGTGAAACTAGTAAACTAAAAGCACTGTAATGTAGAATATCAACAGAAACTTAAATAAAATGGTAGAAGAATCAATAGGATAGTAAAGGTGATAGCAATTGTTCAAACAAAAGATGGTTGCAGTGGATTCATGTTACAGACAGGATTATTACTATAATACATGAAAAATAAGTAAGAAGTTGAGAAAAGATTACTTCTTCTGCTTGGAAAAGAATGGCATATTTTCCCAAACCCAGAGAATGCAGCAAATTACTAACACTGGTTGGCTCCTCAGCCTGCAATGAGAAAGAAAGAGACATCAAGGAAGAGGGATGACAAATAAGACCTTACAATTCATGAACCAAAACAATAGTGTACTATGTATAGCAACACATAAGGACTCTTTGGGTTAAAATTTAGCATAGCAAAACAGATGTGTCATTAGCAAAAATGAGAAATCTCCGACTCAACCACAATAAAGCATGCCCCAACATCCAGATAGGAACATATTGATTTTTTTTAACTGCCTACAGGACTTTATATTACTAACCTCAAGCTCAGGAAAAAAGAGAGATGGCATCAGAAGATTATCCAGTTGTAAAACTTTTGCCATTCACTTGTGTGGATCTTGATGTAACTTTCTATTCTCTTCATTGCAGGACAGCCTCAAGAAATGATATACTAAAGCAGACCCTGATTAGAAAAATAAATAAGAGCGACCTAAGGTGTTCCTGTGAGTAAGACATTGCAGCAAAGCTTAACTAGGCCTGTTTTCTTGAAAAGTGGATAATACCACAGGTACATTAATCAAAATGATAAAGAATGTACAAATATAGGCATACAAAAAGGCCTCAAAAAGTGGCCCAGTCCGCCTATACAATGCCATCAATCACAGTATGGATAGCAAACTCTAACCCCCAACAAAACAAAAAGTGTCGAATTTGTCTGATTCACATTGCAAACAATTGACGCCTATTCCTTGACCTTGATACAAATCCCAGAAAAAAAAGCCTCAGCATCTCTAGCACTAGTGGAAAATATACGGTTGTTCCACCCCTCCACCCCCCCCCCAAAAAAAAAATCATCCACAATGTAGTATGAAGAATGAGCCACCACATTGTGCTATCATCTTTGGTCGGCCAAAATGTCTTTTCCACTTTTCAATCAACTGACAGACCTTACCAAGAGAGGGGATTGTGCCATGAGTCCTCCACACCATATGGGAAAAAGGAACAGCTCACAAAAATATGATCAATAGACTCCTTCCCACACAGGACACACAAGGTCTGAATATCAGGTAGGAAGCAAAACAGTCTGTCTCTCGTGGGAAGCCCACCAAGGGAGATTCTCCAGAGCAAAACCTTCACCTTCAATGGACTTATAGGTCTCCAACCTGATGCTACAACCCACGTCGAAGCCCACAATAAGAAATCATACTGTAGGCCGATCTAACCGAGAAGCAACCTCCCTTCCCACAGTGCCACACCCAACAGTGCACACTGTCTGCAAGGCAAATGGAAGACCAACGATAGAGCAGGCCTGAAGCTAAAGAGCCTCCGACTGCGCCAGACCTCTCCTGAAAGTGGATGTCCACACCCTCCCAGATGGTGAAGAATCAATGACCTGGGAAACAGAACTAAGAGGAGTTGCTACCACCTGGAAATGGTCACGAAACACCTCACAAAAGGGAAGATCACCACACCACTTGTCTCTCCAAAAAAAGAGTCATATCCCTCTTCCCAAGGAGAACCTGACATCCGTAAGAATAATATCCCTGTAAGAAGAGATGTCACGCCATAGAAGGGATGTATTGGCCCGGGGGGCAAGAGTAAGGTCGCAAACTCTAAATCTCCCAAAGTACCTTTGTTTTATAATGGTGGCCCATAGTCTGTCATCTCCAATGCCTAATCTCCACAACCACTTAGCTAGCAATGCCATGTTGAAGTCTCAGATATTTTTTAACCCACACCTCCTTGCTCCCTACCCTTGGTTCCCCATGCTACATCAGACCAACCCCTACGGCTGTCCGCACTACCATGCCAGAAAAATCTACATCGAATAACTTCCAGTCTCTTGGCCACCTGCTTGGAGATCCTAAATATGGAGAGAAAGTGTGTCAGTAGACTGTCTAGGACTGAGATGCAAAGCACTAGCCTGCCCCATAAGATAACGCCCTGGCCTTCCAACCTGCCAATCTTGCTTCAAACTTGTGAACAATGGGATGACAGTCCGACAATCTAAGAGCACAAGGAGATAGCGGAAGACCTAAATAGGAGATAGGGAAGCCACCTCTCCTGGAACCCAGTACAGTAGCCGCCTTCCACATAATAGTCCTATACATTCACCCCTAACAGGAGACTTGTCAAAATTGACTTTCAACCCTGTGATTGATCGGCCAATCTAGAATTCCTATGGATCTGCCAAATTGGCCGATCCGATCCGAATCGAGATCAAGATAGGCCCAGGGTAATACCTGGGCCAATCCGGTTCCTTTTCCTTGGACAAATACACATCAAACACTTTCTTCTTAGACATGGGTAAAGCATGGTGGAGTTCATATAAACCATCGATGGAACTTTTTTCTTGAAAGTGGGTAGTACCACGAATATATTAAAAGAAATGGAAAATGTACATGTATAGGTGGGAACCATCAATGGAAGTTATTTGTAGTATCCAAGAAGCATCATCTTTTTTTAATATGACAACGGGATCCTCCATACACTTATTCTATATTTGTATCCTCAGTAATTAGCTATATTTCTCAAAGGAAACTCCTCTTCCTAACTATAACACTTTCTTTAAGCAAATAACAAACCACATAAAAAGTGAGCAGGATGGCATCATGTCCTCCAAGGCTCCAAGTCTCCAACAAAAGAAAAGGAATTAAAAGTTGTTGACACTTCTTCCTGTATAAGAAAAATCTAGTGCATGCTTGAAGGAAGAAGACAGCAGTATGCATAAGCTATTTTTTTTTACGAACGAAAGAAAACTGATAAAAGTGACTTTTTCCATTAAATGAGAGTACCATTACACATAAGCGATCAAGAAAGTAAACTGAAGAACAAAATGCTATACATTGCTGGACAAAAGTGAAATGTAAAATCATACCATATATGAGCTCTTCAGTGTACCATTGGCTGTAGGAAGCCGCATAGCTTGTTTAGAAGGTTCAACAGGATAAGGAGCCTTTGCTGTGAAGGAGGGCCTGGGAGCATCAACCATAGTTTTGGTCATATAGGATGACGACCTTGGAGGATCGACAGACCTTATCGACGAATGCTGTCGCAAGTCATCATAACTTCTTGGTGGGGACAGTCCCCTAGAATGGCTTAAAAGCCTGTCTGGGGATCTGTGTCTGAATCTATCGAAGGCCCAGGAGAATATGATCTTCTTCGAGAATCCATACGCAGCAAATCATCTGCACTTCTTGTAGAAGGAACCCGACCTGGAAACCCCGAGGTCTTTCCTTCCATTTGATGTTTGCGTACCTCAAATCTCAAAGGCACTTGGGCAGTTCGTGAAAGCCTATCGCGAAGGTCCACATCATGCATCTTAGAGTCCATATTCATTTGTCTGGGCAAGTTTTTCCGCAAAAGTTTGAACCTGAGGTCATTCTGACCAATTCGAGGATCTTTTGATCATTAAGGACATAAAACAATTAAGATATACAAAAACATTAGTTAAGTCAAGAACGCAAAATGGATACTGGACATGTACTGATTATCATCATTCATATCACTATCTCCTGAACTCCATTGGTGATTCTCCCTTCGCTGGCTGCAATCAAATTAAACTCTACTGAGCATCACAGAGTAGCATTGGATATATATCCACGAAATTACAATAAGCATGCCATCATAAATCAGATACACTAATGTGCAATAGCCTCCTATATTTAATAGACAATCATCAATCAGCCAATCTTTGAAGCAATGACATCTGTTTGTTCTCATACTAACCATGATCACATAGTAATACAGGGAGTTATCCCTTTAATGCCCTGGATCAGAAAATCTTTGTCCATGTCCTTCCAAAACTTACTAACTTAATAAATCCTCCACCAGCCAAAACCACAGAGTCTTAACAGTAGGGTCCTTCTGACCCTCCCCTTGAATAGGCTTGAAGACTGTCTTTTTCTGGGATTTATATCTTGCCAGACATCTTCAAAGCCAAAGAGGACAAGAATAACTCCTATGCCTGATACCCATGCACCTATGACAGACCACAACATTCCAGCAATCAGACACAAGATGACATGTGCCAAGCAATTGAAATACAAAACTTTTCATTCATCCTTCCTCTCCTTCCCATCTCCCACCAGTTGCCAGCTGCTTATTTTCCCACTCTCCTCTTGGTAACCTCCTGCCATCACCCTAATAAGTGAATTGATGAGATATCGGTAGGGTTCTTTATGCAGTATATATTAAAATTCAATATAACACCCTTATTGCATGGAAATTAACTGCAACTATTCCGCTTGAACTAATTATTATCATCCTCAACTAGACAAAGTTTCCACTTGAATTTATTATTCTCAATTAGATAAATCTCAAAATAATTTTTCAACAGCAAGTACCTTTTAACCAATACTATTGTTCTACGAGTATTTGGAGTAATTTTTTTGGAAGTATGAGTAGTAATGTTTTATGATGTAAATGAATGAGACCTTATGTTTATTTTCCTTTTAGTCTATCTAGATCTGTACATTATTCTTGAATATCTTGTTTTTCTATTTTTATGACTTCATTTTCTAACCAGGTCGATGCAGGATTTTTCCAATCTTCCATCTGACGGGAAGATTAGTTCTTAAAACAGACCAGGATTCGGCCTAGACAACATAATCCTATAATCTTGCCAAGATAAGTTCCTTACTTGGCTGCTTACCAAGACTCCAAGTTGCTTAGGGATCCATCCAGCTGAGCAATACCTTAAGAAAAGCATTAAGAACATAGGCATAGAAATCAATGGTAGGTAATCAATATTTCAAATGGGAGCAAGGAAAAGCACATAAACACATAGATATGCAACCACATGCCTCCAAAAGTACAAATCTCACACACACTCAAATGACTTTCATATGCCAAGTATTTAATAAGCTATCAAAAGTTCATTAAAAAATCAGCATACCAATGTCAACTGGGAAAAGAAAACATTTTTCAGACAGATGATAATTTTAAACATAATTATAAAATTGGGGATATAGTCCATCCACATGATTTAAAAAAAAAATACTTTATAAAGGTAAAGAATGTATGAAACAGACAAAATATGTCATACCGCTTACTCTGGGACTGGCCACCGTAACCATCTGAGTTATTCCTCAATCTATCCTTGATAGGTCTCTTGCCTCCTGCCAAGGACCCATAATCAGAATGAGCACCTTCTGAAATGCCCCCAGCTCTCTTGACAACCTGAAGCCAGTGGTTAAATAAAAATGTCGGTCAGGCACAGTCAATGCCATAATCTGATGCATTAAACTGTTTCATTGACTGCATACAAAAGTCACAAATATGAATAACTAGGAGAAACAATGCACATTAAACTTTTCATTTTCCTTAATATGAGATAGCCCCCTGTGGTCATAAGAATGAGTCATTCCCGTTCATGCACTTGACTTGTGACACATATAAGGACATCCTGGTGTACAATGGTATGAGAACATGGTTCCGTCCTAGCTCATTGCAGTAAGAGAGGAAGGTTCCTACGCTCTTGTTGACAGAAACTTATTCAACTGTGAGCGTTGTTGAACTAGGAACTCACTTCAACCGATTCATTCCGCAGCGAAAAAAGAACAAGTAGCAGAGTTGCATCGGTACAGGACAATGTGAAGGATGAGATGGACCATGGAAGCTAAACTTATTTTAGTGAAACAAATCAACACTGGCCGCATCAATGAAGATAATCTGCAGAACTGAACTTCTCTAAACACACTCGTTATAGCTACAGAGAATTTGGCGCACAATGGGCCGGTGGCCACAAGAACCGAAGTGAGCTACTGAACACGCAGGACTTGGACGTACACATGAAACAAGTCAACTGAAACAACCCCCAACCATGAGCAACTGGCCACAGCAAGACAAGGGGATGTAGGAAAGAAAAAGACTTGGTAAAAAGGAAGATAACACGAGATGCATCCCAAAATTTCGCACAGTACAAGCACAGCAGAACAATAGGAGCTCAAGAGAAAAAGAAGAAGGGGGGTGGGGGAAGAGGGGGAAGAGCGCACTTGGCCGCTACGCCCGAGGGTGATGGTGACTTGAGGCTTGGCAGACATCCTCCGCAACCCACGCAGAACCGGACGGTGCCTCACGACTGCTCCCAAACCCTACACCAAAACTCCCCAGAGCACAAAACGAAGGATTAGATCCGGCAGAAACCCTAGAAAGCGACGGAAGGGGAGAGATTGGGGGAGAAAGACAGAAAAGGACGCCAAATATAGCAGGGAAAAAAATGGGAAAAACCAAGCGAGAGAGGGCGGCGCTCTCACCTCATTCTGGGAAAGCAAGCAGCGGGGATCACTCAGCAGAGAGGAAGTACATCGGGGAAGCTTTGCGGCAAGCGGTCGCCGGGGGACAGAGATGGTGAGGGCAGCGGCGCGAAGGAGATCGCGTCGCTGGGGAGAGAGAGAGAGAGAGAGAGAGAAGAGAAGGGGGGGTCGCCCGCGTCTGCGTCTCTTCGATTCCGCCCCCTCTCTATCTCTCGTCTCCACTGTTGTTCTCGGTCCCTTTCTCTCTCTAAAAAGTTCTCTCTCTCTCTCTCCTCTTCCCACACCCTTTCTGGCTCGCTGGAGAAGAGCGGCGCGCACAGAGAACCGAATGAGGTGGGGGGCGGGGGTCGTGCGGGGTGTGTGGGTCCCACGGTGGGACATCGACCTCGGCCGAGGCGCGAGTTCAGGCAACGGGTGGGACCACGTCGGTCGTCCCTCTTTCTCCACGGCCACGGGAAAATAACAACTGGACTTCTATTTCTTTTCTTTTTTTTCTTTTATAAGAAAATTAGATTTATTTTTGGTGTACATAAATTAGATGAGGACAATTTTGTGTCGGCACAAGTGATTGGGGGAATTACCCTGCCTAAACACAAAAGATTGGTCACTTGTGTTGATATCATTTCCCCCCCCAAATTGGACATACTAATAGTAGTGTGCATTTCAATCCAAGATTGTAATAGTTGATATAGAGATATATAAAATGTCACTTTTTTTAATAATAAGACGATATCTAAATGATACGGCAAAAGAGTGAACCTCCGATGTCACAATCAACTAGACAGATTTTTTATATATGGAAAGTATGAAAAGAAAAGTACATAAACAATGGGAGTACTAGCTAAAGACACCCTAAGTAGAGGGGTCAAGAGTACAAGACACATCAGTTCAAGGGACAAAAGATCAGTCCTCTGATTCTTCGTCAGAATCTACGCGTCGATGTGAAGTGTTATGAGTTCGGCCAACCCAATTCGTATGTAGAGTTAGCAGATCCACATCCTCAGCCTCAACGCCTCAAATACTTCTGATGTTACTTATCTCTTAAGTGGCACATCATCATTTGATGCGTCTAATTTGTACACATCAAATAACGTACACTAAATCCTTCTCATGCCAACTTCTCAAATCCATAGAGGGGGGTGAAGCCTGCACTCCTAACGTTGCAATCCCCATTTACGTCCTTCTCTCGACGCCCGAGAAAATCAGAGCTTCCGTACACCTAGCAACCATTGTTTTCATATATATTCTTTTTAGATATTTTGATTATGAATATAAAAATAGGGCAAATTAATTAGGAGTCCTTATCAGATTTTTAACTTATTTATTAGTCCTTAACAGAGCTGTAACTCATTACATTACGTGTTATCACCTGTTATAGTATATGTTAAGTCCTGTTACAGTAAGGACCTCTCTTTTACAGTCAGGAACTTCTAATTAATTTACCCATAAAAATATCTTCAAATTTATAATATATATGCCAAGTGAATAATATATTCCAAGTAATTTTTTAACGTAAGATCTTTGACGATATTTTATATTCAAAAAAAATGCGTGTATATATAAATATAAATTTGAAAAAGTTCTCACATAATTAATCTAGATATATATATATATAGTTATTTTTATTTTTTCCCTAAATTATTGAACAAATAAATCTATCTAATGTTTAAAGCATTTAGAAAATTATAGGCATCTCATCACTTTGGATATTTCGCATAGCAACACTTTACCCCATTTAAATCTCTAATTTGGAATACGTATCGATTTATTTTTTAGTCTTAGTCACATGAAATGTTTATTACTAACAGTTGGGTAAAAACCTCATACTGAAATTGTCATGTAGAATATTACTAGTTGGTTGCTCTGTGCATCCCACAAGCGCTGTTAAAAGAAAAGAAAGAAAGAAAATAACCACGCGATCCAAGTCCGTCTGTAATTAGGGGTGTCAATGGGCCGGGTCTGGACCGGGCCTGGTCTGGCCCAGGTCCAGCCCGGTCTCCAGATAATCGGCCAGGCCCGACCCAGGCCCGGGGCAAAGCTCGGTTTAAAAAAAAAAAAAGCCCAGCCCGGGGTCAGTTTTTGAGGCTCGGCCCGGCCTGGGGGCGAGCGGCGTGCGAGGCGGGGGGCGCGGGGAGGCCGAGGCGGGCGGGGACGCGGGCCGAGGCGGGGGGCGCGGGGAGGCCGAGGCGGGCGGGGATGCGTGCCGAGGCGGGGGCGAGGCGGGGGGCGCGGGGAGGCCGAGGCGGGCGGGGATGCGTGCCGAGGCGGGGGCGAGGCGGGGGGCGCGGGGAGGCCGAGGCGGGCGGGGACGCGGGCCGAGGCGGGGGGCGCGGGGAGGCCGAGGCGGGCGGAGACGCGGGGAGGCGAGGGGCGCGGGAGGCGGGCCGGTCGGGCCGGGCCAGGCCAAGCCCGGAATCGGCCCAAATTTTTTCCGGGCCGGGCCAGGCTGAAATATAAAATTTAATAAAAAAAATTAGACCCAGGCCCATGTTATACCGGGCCAGGCTTCCGGGCCTCTGGGCCGGCCCGGCCCAGTTGACACCCCTATCTGCAATGGTGTTAATTTTAAAAAACACACACATAACTCGTACAAAATAGAGGGGGAGTTGTCCTCGTTGCCGCTCCTGACGCCCCCTCCATTCACCTTGTCATCTGTACCATGTCAAATGAGTAGAGGTCAACAAAGTTTAACAGAGTTCACTTGAAGTGGTAGCCGAGATCTCTGTTTAGTAGTATAAGATAGATTAAACTATATATACAACACGTGAATCTCATTAACTTTTTTTTCTCTCTATTTATATGTAAATTTATATTTTCAATGTAAAAAAGCCATTTTCCCATCTAAATTGGCTACTTGTCTTTTTTACTTAGTGATTTGTCAACTTTAATGAGTTATGAGTAACAAATTTTTTATAAGAAATGATATAAAAGCTATAGCCATTTGTCCCTTTAGTTGGCGGTATGTCACCATTAGCAATCATTGTCAAAAAAAAAATTGACACCATTAGCGAGTTAATGGTGACAAAAATACTCTTATTTAAAATATATAATAATTTATCTCTCATAGTTAACTATTTATCATCCTTAACTTATTAGTTATTTGTCACTCTTCATAAGTTAAATATGACAAATAACTTTATAATGAAATATATAAGAGCAATGCTCCCGTTGAGATGATGTAAGATATTAAATACTGTTAATAGATGAGGTTTGCACAAATAACGGATTATCTATGTGATCGTGCAACTAACATTTCTCTTTTACATAATTGGATCTAGTGGTGCCATCTCAAGGTGGTTATACCTGAGATACATGTTTTGTATAGTTATTAATGTAGTCATATAACCCCCAATTACTAGAGGTGTCAATGGGTCGGACTTGGACCGGACCTTGTTAGGCCCGACCCAAATCCAATTTTTTAAAAGTCGGTCCAGACCCGGCCCAGGCCCAGGCCCGGGGGTATTCCTATATATAACTTTTACCTTACCTCCATGGAAGAGATATCTATCTCCGTCTTAACATTCATTTATCCGTGTTTAAAAGTTATCACCGAAATTTATCATAAATCTGTTATCAAAGTAGGTAAAATTTATCACCCATGTTAAACGAAGTGTACAAACTTTTAACCGGTTATCATACCCCCTAATATCTTGTCTCCATATCTATGGATCACTTAGAAGTTCAACAAATAACATCAACCTTGTTTACACACCCATCACCTAAGAGTATATCAAGTATATTATGTGGTTTGGGGTGTTAATCGGGTAGTTTTGTCTTCACAATGTTCATTCGCTCATATAGAGTTTTTCCTCTATCTCCAAATCTTATATCACTCGCTATGCATGCTAAATTGGGAAGAAAAATATTTATTTATCTCTAAGAAAGATAAAAAAATTAATATAAATTACTTGACAAATAATTTTATTAGTTACAAGTTTGATAAAAAATTTCTCTCTCCTTCTCTCTTAACCAATATGATTCCTAACCAAGCAATCCACATTCTTTCTTACCTTTTTTTTAGAGGACACTAAGTATTTCTCAATTGGAAAAACATATCTCATGATGGAAAATCTACATAGCCTCTGCACCTCATAAAAATACTATTATGTTTACACTTTGGGGCCTACAAAGAAGCCATTCATGTGAAACTTATGTATGAAGGGGGGTTATGAGGTTATCTTTCCTGGTGATCACTGATAACTAACCCGTTCCTTTTATTTCATCTTTTCATGATAGAGCATGGGTTGATTTATCCATTGTCGAGGAGCAATATATGTATATTAATCCTCTTTCAATTTTGATTATATCAGGAAGATCATCTCACTTGCATAAACTCATGATGCTGCTAAATACCAATCCATTTTAGATGTCCATATAAGAATATTTTCAATGGTTGTTTTAGATACAATGGAAATTGTTGGCAAAAGCCATTTAGTATTGCTTTGAGGGCTTCATGAGCTAATTTGTATTTGTACCAACTCTGGGCAACTTCTTCTAACAACTTATGAGTTTTGGGTCAATAGAATAGTTCGGCAACTCTTAAGGGTCAACATAATTTTGTTATATGAGTTTACTTGCGTTTGTCATAGTAATGTAACATCCCAAAATTTTAAGTTTAATAACCTAAAATGGTTTATAGAGTATGATGAGGCCGATCTGACCCACAAAAAATTTGATGAGTAGACCTCTGGGGGATTCAATTTGGAGCTTAGACACTAAGGGAGGTTGGAGGAATAAGACTATACTTTTGGCCAAAGTTGATGCGACCTACAGAGAAAATCAATCTCGAGGAGGTGTTCTCGAAACCAATTCTCTGACAACCAAGTCAATGTTCTCGGCTTAGCTCGACTTGAGGAAGAAAAAAAAATACTTGTTCTACTTTCAAACGTACTTGAAAATGTGCTTCTACCTTTCTCATTGGCTAATGACACATTATATCCATTCAACGAGAGATCAAAAAGTGCATTTGAAAGTGCAATTCGTATCTCTCAAGAAAGAAAATATATGTTCGCAAAGAGTACGAAGAAAGTGTGGAGTTAGACACCTTGGCTGACATATATCCTCCCCTTTTTACCTCTGCTTGTTGGCCTTCATTCGAAGGCAGCTAAGATGAGGAAGAAAAAAAGACATCTAATATAGGACTAAAGTCTCTTTGGATCTCTTCCCTTTTTCTCTATTTCCTTCTCTCTCCAATTGATTTTATTGGGCCCACTCCAAAAGACAGAGAAAAGTCCAAATGTTAGTCTTCTTAAAAGTTTAGGGCCCATTGGCTAGTCCTAAATAGATTCAATCACCAAGCAATCAAAGATCATTAGTCTACCAAAGGTGATTAGATTCAATACACTAAAGAGAGTAGGCCATTCAGTTCAGTCTAGCTAAATTTAACCTTTTGAAAATTTAACCTGGTAATATTAATAGTGGAATACAAACATAACCCTTCACAAAAGATTAGGTTTAAGTGAAACTTAGAACCATTAAAAAGGTAATGAGTTAGTTAAAATTTATATCAATCGCCATTCCTATCTGATCCGATTGATGGGCCAAAATTGGCTATAAAAAAGAAAAAAAAGTTTGTTAATAATTACTTTTAAAATTTAAGAACAAAAGTTACAAAACTAACTTAATTCTATCATAGTTAATGAGCTAATAAATATTAATGTAAGTAAGGTAAGGTTTTAGTCCTTCATTAGGAAACACAATATTGGATAGGTGACAATTGGCTTTTGGGCTTAAACGTAGATAGCCACCTCTTCTTGAGTAGGCATGAAATGTGTCAGATCTTGTACGGGATGTGTACCTCGTGCGTTGCGGAATGTCGTAAGATCGGGAAGAAGTCTACAAAAGTCTTCTTCGTAGTTCCTTGCTCCAAACGTCCTCGAGATTCGATGGTGATGTCCCGTGAAAGAAGCCTTGCACTTGTGTGTATGTGAGAGAGTGAGAGAGAGATGGATAGTCTTGCGCAGTTCCTCCCAAGTGAGAAGTCCTCCTCACTCTTTTTGCATGCGCATGGGGGGGAGGAAGAGTCCTCCTCTTCCTGGAGACAACCGCACAGCGGTTGTGTCTCCTTCCCAAAGGTTGCCAATGCAACCTTTGGTGCCCATGTGGGCAGCCAACAACCGATGGCATCATGCCATCGGTTAACATCTCCCACTTGCCCACAGAGGACACAATAAAATGTCAGTTGCTCACTAAGAGCAATTCATCTCTCGATACTTGCTTCTCAATGGCCCGGCTGGCCGCGAGCCTGGCCGCGGGCCACGCGGCTTGCCGCGCTGCTGCGAGGCCGCCTCCGCGCGAGTGCGCCTGGCCGCGAGCATGGCTGCGCTGGCCCGCCTGGCCACGAGCCACGCGGCCTGCCGCACTTGCTGCGAAGCCGCGGTCGGTGCCTCCGTGCAAATCTGCATGGCCCGCCCTCACGGTCTGTCTCGCCCTCTCCTGTGTTTGCCTGCAACGCTGCACGGATTGCATGGCTGGGAACGGCGTCGCCCGCATGGCCGCGATCCCCCTGCTGTGCAGTCGCGCGTGCAGCGTCGACCGGGTGCGACGAGGGAGAAGCGCCCAGCGCTGCAACGTAATCCCGTGCAGTCAGAGTCACCGGATTCTAATTGGCGCCACGGATTCATGCGTGGGCGTCGGGCCACTACCAACCGTGCTATCCCCATCGCTGTCCGAGGAGATCTCCGTCGGTTCGAAATCTTCTTCTTCCATTGCAGCAAGCTCTTGCACATGGATATCGTTGGACGACATCGTGGAGAGAAGAACGTGATCGCTCTGATACCAATGTCAGATCTTGTACGGGGTGTATACCTCGTGTGTTGCGAAATGTCGTAGGATCGGGAAGAAGTCTACAAGAGTCTTCTTCGTAGTTCCTCACTCTAAACGTCCTCGGATCCGATGGTGATGTCCTGTGAGAGAAGCCTTGCACTTGTGTGTGTGAGAGAGAGTGAGAGAGAGATGGATAGTCTTGCGCAGTTCCTCCCAAGTGAGAAGTCCTTCTCACTCTTTCTGCATGCGCATGGGGGGGAGGAAGAGTCCTCCTCTTCCTGGAGACAACGCACATCGGTTGTGTCTCCTTCCCAAAGGTTGCCAATGCAACCTTGGTGCCCAAGTGGGCAGCCAACAACTGATGGCATCATGCCATCGGTTAACACAATGAAACAAGGTGGTAGAAGAGAGAGTCAAAGCGAATAAACCTTTTTTCTTATAGGTAAGCTGGTTGGGGATGGAGAGAAATGAGGAGAGGGTGCGGGATCGATCCCGCGCCCTCCCGTCTCCCCCCCTCCATTTGGCAGGGGGGGGGGGGCGACCACCGCGCCATTTGGCGGGGCTCAAAGAATAAGTCTTATGAGTAAACAGATGGTTCTAAAACCAAAAAAAGCATCCTTTCAGTCTATGATAAGGGTTTAAGATGGGGTATTTGACATTTTCTCACATGTTGTTCCCCATTTTTTGTGCGACATAGAAGAAGTGAGAGAATAACAAAGAGAAAGAAATAATTACTAAGGGGGATGCTACTTCAGGAGTAATATTTGTCGAACAATTAGGTGTACTGATGTGATAGACACATTTATATGTGATTGGCCTATATAAAAAGAAGAGATTTTTTTAAAAAATAACATTATTTAATAAATATTTATCTAGATATATCTAATTCTAACATATTTACAATATATAATATCTCTCTCTTACCACGCGAGCAAACTTATCAGGTACTTACATGTCATGCTAATTTTTGTCCTAATATTGTCACGTCGAGGTGTGTAGGAAAGAGGAAGAGGTGGGTGCACACAAGAGAGAGAGGGAGTGAGAGGTGCGAATGTGTGTGTGTGTGTGTGTGAGAGAGAGATCCATTTTATACATTGTACTTTAATAGTGTAATATGGAGTGGATTTGTATATCTAATGAGTTAGTTGTACATGTTGGTGATGCAACAGTTGTGAAATGAGGCTGAGTGGAGGATGCAATGGTCGATGGCGGAAATGACGGTGATGAGTAGCACGACGGCAATGTCGGGGGAGATTGGGGTGGAGACAAATCGTAATTACAATAGAGACGACAATAGCAACAGTGCAACAAAAGATGACGTTGTTGTAATGAGAAGTCATTACACTTTGTGACAGAAGATGGTAGCAATTAAGAGCACAAAGACTCTAGTGCCATGCCACAAACATAGAGGGGTGAAATTGGAGAACTAAGCCTCTCTTATTGTATTAACATGTGTATATATGCAAGTAAAATGGCCAAAAGAGGGCAAGGCTAACTACCAAACTTCCCATTCCTACCATGATACAAAATATAGGAGGAGAGAAGGGAGAAAGGCTGCATAAAGGACTGATCCTAATAGGATCTAGAGACCTTTCTCTTAACAACTGTAATCCTTCAGCATAGATTTTAGAGAAAGGCTTATTGCACTTGGCTAGACAACAAATTCATGTGGCATCCAACAATTAGATTGTCACTTCCTCACTCCTCATATGAGGGGTGCCACATGAGCTATTGCCTGGTCATATTGCACTTAAAGTGCAATATACAAGTGCAATAAATCTTTCTCTATATTTTATGGGCCCTCTTGCACCTAAAAAATAGTTACAAGAAGAAAATTTTGGGAAAAAACTGACACAAACCAATCCAACCTCTATGAGCTATTTTTTGCATTGATCACAATTTATATTATGATTTGATCACAATCTATATAATTTTGTCGTGAAAGACACCTCACAAGTTGTAGATCCAAATTCTACACATACAGCTCAGTCCTTTTCCATTTGGATTAACATACTAGCTATATGATTATCTATGCAACCTCTTCTCATGCGGTAGTTCCACATCATTATAGAGTAACCCTCTCCAATGAATCGAGATCCTCTCGGTTCCCTGCAGGAGGGGGGGGGGTCAGTACAAAGGGTGGGGGGGGGGATTTTCATTTCTCAAACATCCCCTTTTTTGGTGTTTTACACAGGGGGGTATGTGAAAAAATCCCCCCCACCTCATGTACTGACCGGCCCCCTCCTGCGGGGGGCCGAGAGGATCCGCCTCCTCTCCAATTGACAACACTTAACTTCCCTATTTTCTTTTTTGCCACCTAATTCAACTCACTACACTAAAACAGAAAAATTTGAACGCTAAATAGAAACTTGGACGTCAAAATAAAAGTTGGGCTCTAAATTTTTTTTAAAAAAAAGATGACACAGTACGACGCAATAAACTAAATGAGGTGGACTAATAAAATTTCAAAATATATTTAAAATTGGTATTACTGCACTGAGATCAGTACAATAAGCTCTTATCGTCCTTGTGAGAGCCTATAAAATGATAGCCTCTGATCATGTGGAACAGCTCTACTTGTTTAGGACTTGTGGTCCCCATGCACTATATGTAGATGTCTGCCATATTTTTCAGCAAAACCATTGTCAAAATCAGAAAGAGCATGCAATAAAGCTTTAGCTATCACCAAGTATATAATATATATATATATATATATATGCTTGAAGGATTCCAGATGATCACACATGCCAGCGGTACCCAAAAACTAAATAAGTATTGATGATGTTAATTATAACCTATTTCCAGTTCCAAGGGTGTTTAAATTTCATTTGCAGATCAGAACATCAGAATCAAATTTGGCCAAAGGATGCAACAATTAATTAAATGCTGAACAACAAAGAAACATCTATATATCTTGAATACCAACACTACATCCCCTCGGCCCGATGCATGTGAACTCCGCATTAGCTATATAGCAATATTGTAGCGATTATCAATTTTTTAATAGTAAATACTATTATTCTGATATTTTTGAATGAAATAGTATGCGTTTGTTATGATTGATTAATTTTCTGTAACTCGAATCCTTAATTTTTAATTCATCAGGTTGACTTACGGGTTATTTATTTGGGCTCATAGGAGTCTTAATAAAGAAGGAATCCAAACTATGATTAAAACAATAAGTTTAAGTCGATATGCATAGCCAGTAACATATATATCATTTATTTTAGTGTGTAAGATCAGTTGACCTAATTTTTTGAACTGTACTGACAAATCCTAGATTAGAGACTGAGAAAGCAGACCTAAATTCTAACCATTTAACAAATTGAAATGCTGATTTGGCCATCTAAGAGTGGCCATCTGGAAGATGCATGAAACAATCTGCATATTTTACATGTTGGTATAATGCATGAGTTACTTCACTGAGTTTATGAATTTATAATCACATAAAGTGTATATATACGTTCCCATATACTCTTTATGACTCACGTCAAAAAAAATTCAAAGTTAATATATTTTGATGAGTAACAAATTTGATGACAAAGGCTGTTTTTTCACATATGCAAACCCTCGACCAATGTTTCCAAAACCATATTTTACACTATCTCATGAAGATTTAAAAAAATTACCTTCATGTGAATTATATCTATATATATATATAGCCTTGTAATGCTTTACATGCAAATCATGCAATCTGAAGGTGTTTCAATCATTCATATATTGGACTTGAAATAAGAGTAACTATATATATTTCGCATTATAAAACATACGTCCGTAAGTGACTTTTAAGCAATTTAATATTGGGGTATAAAAGTTAAAAAAAGTGTTTAAATATCTCAATATTGTCGCATGAACTATATTAATGAGTTGTCTGTACTAGATTAATTGTGTAAATATATTTATTAATTTTATGTATTATTATTTAACATAACATGTACACATGCAAAGCTTGTTACTTCTCCTATTGAAACCATCTTGGAACATCATTTATGTCATTCTCTCTCAATCGTCCAAACATCAAACATCACTTCTTGTAGAACAACTTTAGTATTGAGAAATAACGAAGTATACAACATACTTATAAACAGTATTGTTTTATGATTTTTGTTTTATACACTATATTCTAATGAAAACTCTACCTTGTCTTATATTGAAAAAAGATAGCTTATAAAACATACTTATAATAGTAGAGTGCTCTTCGCTCAGTCTCAGGAATTAACAAGAACTGAAAAGACATAAGGTGATGAATGCAAAAGACTTCATTATTATAAACACATTATAATTTTGTCCCTTTTCCAATGTGAAAGTTGGAGACCTTCCCTTAATTTCTATCTTACATAATTACCCCTATTTACTACACCTCCCTTTCTCCACCTCCAGAAAAAAGGGAAAAAGTGAACGAGTCCTTTTTTTTTTCACCCTGTAATAAGTCATTTATCAAATATAAGAAAACATATGTTCAATGATTAAGCTCCTCTATGTCTATCTAGTAACTTGGATTTAAATTTTTGGCAACATTATTCACCAAAAGAGTGTCTTAGAGTAGTCCCATAGTAGAAATATACACAATATCTCTATATTTATAATAATGATATCCTCTGCATTCATCACCTTAAAATTTTGAATCAAAATATCAAATCCAATATGATATCAAAACCCACCCAGATTCTTCACAAACCCAATACAAATAGATGAGTCTTCTGGAGGGAAGTTATCCTCCTTTCCCCTCTATTTCTCTCTCCTATTCCTCATTTGTACAGTTATCAGTTCCTACTTGCCCCTATTCTATAGTCCTATTTGCCTTCTGAACTTTATCCACTATTTGCACCCCTTTCCCATATGAAAGTTTGTTTGTTAACTTCGAATGATTTTGTTTATGGAAACATAAAAAAACATACATGAAACTATAAATAGTTCTCCGTGGGTTCATTGGTTAAAATTAACCCTCTTATCTATATCCACAAAAGACATTGCGGACTCTTCACATTCAATAAAGCACAAGCTTTTCTTACAATTTTCCTTTCACAAAAAAAACAGATTGAAATCTGCATTTAGAACCACGAAATTATTGGCTGCAGTTCCTCCATAACTTGTATTAACAACAAAGATGATTATCCAAGACTACATTAATGCATGTACAGTTTCCTTTTAATCTCAACTTTTGCTGCTAAGGAGTCTTAGCTACAATATTGTAGGGAATCCTAGTTCTTACCCCTTGTAATCTGTCATACATATATAGAGATTAGACACTCCAATCTAGATACTTATTTATGAATCTCCGTAACTACAACTGTACATTAAGAGTGACCGAGTTGGTAGGAGGTTCAATACTCAAATTTGACAGAATTTAAGAAAATTGTCTAAATATATATATATATATATTCAAGATTTAGATGTCGGTCATAAATATTAAACCCATGACCTCTCTGTTGTACATATTCAAAGACTAAAACAACAGACTTAACACACACAAAAAATTACAATCTTACAATTACCTCTGTTACTAGTATATTTTTCACAAGGAGCGCTGATCATGGGAGATAATACATCATGAGTATGATGTACATATCACAAGTTCTTTGACATAGCCGTAGAGAGATGATATAAAGAAAAGAGAAGGCGAGGTCTCGCATGTTCTTTTGACAATCCTCGTCTTAACTACACAGTCATGAAAGAAACAAATACAACCCATGCATGCATATTACAATATGCGGAAAGATCGGCTGTTTACCATGTGACAAGTTTTACCATAACCTAATGCAAGCTGATATAATATTGCCACACTTGATTGATATCCTAGACTTGATGAAAGATATAGAAACTTCATGTGGGTGGAAAAGCAAGATATTAAAATATCAGCTTATGTGATGATTAGCAAGAAAGTAGTCAAAGTTCCACACATCAAACCTTCATCCAACGTTTGATCACAGAAACAAGAATTTATGAGGGGAAAAGGCAGCAACAGGAAAACATGATCACTTTGGGGAATTATCCATTGGGGGGCAACAAGATTTCATATGAGAAACAAAGAACCTGCAGAATTAAGAAGAGAAAGCAGCAGCGTTTGAGGGTTTAATTAGAACACCCACTATATATTACTGTCAGGTGAAGGTCACGACAACATGAACATGACCAGAAGAAAGTATCAGGGCATCTTGGAAAGTTGTCCACAAATGAGGACAATTATGCATGCAACGGATGCTTGCTGGACTCCCAGAATTTTTTGCATCAGATGAGTGCGATGGCTGCTACATCAAGGATTCTAACTACGAGTTGATCGACTCCTCTCAACCAATAAAAGATTGCTTTGTTGCAGACAAATTTAGTTGACCACATTTAAGTAATATCCACTTATTTGCTTAGTTTGGCCAGAATAACCAGTAACAGTACCAGAACAGCAGTAATGCTACAATCGAACAACATGGTGAAAGTTTTATTAAGAGTCTGACTTAGAAACAAAAGGACAAAACCTGATCTGAAATTGAGATTAAACGTTTCGCAACACATGTGCAAAGCAACAAAGACAATTGAATAAGAAATGCAGAGTAGGATCTAATACCTTGGCAAAGTCTAATGGTACAAATTAAACATGGATTCCCAAGTGATTATAATGGAGATAAAAATGCAAGAAGATTTTAGTCACCAAATGATGCAAACTGCCAAGTAAATGTAAAGAGTTCAAATAAATAAATAAAAATCAGTAGAAATACTGAACACTAGTGAGCCATCTTGTCATTTGTCAATTCCAAACCAGCATAATTGAAGCCAGTAGTCGTTGCTGCATGCGGTCAGTCTAGCCTCATGTAACTTTCTAGAGAGAAGACCAACCTAAAGCTAATCACTTTCTTCCCAGCAAAAAGTTAAAAAAACTGATATCCCTACAAATGGCATGGAAGAAATACACGTACAAACATAGACCTATGTGCTACACTCTCTCTCCAAATATCCAAAGCTAAATTCACAGCTTCCTATATATATCATATAATGCCTTTTTTGTCATAGGCTGAGTGTTAGGTAAGAATTAATTTTCTTGGGACCTGCAATTACACAGATGTTTGCAAAGTTGCAAATAGCTACAGCATGTGTACCACAAAGTAGAATTCTTTTCAAAAAGCTAGACAAAAACAACCCCAACAGTAAGGATCAAATCAACAGCATGCAATTTGTCTTCCTCTGAAAGGCCAGAATCATAAATTACTAGGCCCCAAGAAAGGGATGAAACCCTAGTCTTGAAAACTAAAGGTACCTGTTCTAGTCCTCGGAATGTTGCACATGCGATTGTTAGCCTCTGCAAGAAAAGATTTGCTAATTGACCAAACAGCTTCTCTTCTTTCCATCCTGAATGAAGTACACAGTCTGATTCTACTCTTCCTGGATCATAACGCAGGCCAAACTTAGCTTCCTTATAACATGACATCTGGATACCCAGTAGACACTTCGATTCACTAATGCCATATTTACTTCCTGCTCAGTTTGATGTTAGACAACTCGCAGTAAAGAAAGAGAGCAGCATTTTATAAACAAAACTACTTTATGCTTTAGCACAATAAAGACCCTTTGGCACCGGCATCTGTGACCACACCAGGCATCTATCTATCTATCTATATACATGATTACATATCCTGTACGGACAGCAAGCTGGTGCCTGCTTGCGAACGTGCTGAAAATTATGTCCAAACAATGCACCATGATCTTAAATATGCATATGGATCGGCAATAAAAGGAAAACGTATATATGCTTTAAAGTGCATTAGAAAAAAGACCATATCTTGCAGCATCGATCTGTGCCTCCCTTCCTTAAAATGTTTCAACAAGTTACTAGTTCCTTAAAATACGTTCACCGCAACCAAAAGAATATTCATAAATCCTCTTTTCCTCCCTATGATCACAATCACATCTCTAAATACTCCTAGATATAATTCTCTTGGCATTTATATATCCATCACCTACCCGATGGGGATCGCCTGTGTTTCTACCAAGGGCTTTCACCAGTACTCACCTCTGAACACAGTTAAAAACGTACCACAACTTGAGTGGTTCAAGTGAACTAGACTGGCAGCAGTGTATCTTCAGATCAGAGAAGAAGGCCACAGAGAGCGAGAGATAGAGAGAGCGCTATCACCATGCCATATATCCTCACAAAACGTTTCAGACATATATATAATGGAGGATGTTACGTATGCTCGCTATATCCTCCCAGCTCACGGCGTTCACAGATGAGAAGGAAGATATGCTTGCGCTGATCACAAAACCGAACCACCATACTAATAAGAGCGAGCAAAATGGTACCTTTCACCATGATGAAACCTGCAGTCTTCGACTGTCCGTCAGCTGTTGATCATGAGAAAAAGCGTCCAAGAGAGAACATGGAAACCGGAGGATTAACAACGATTAGCATGAAACCATGCATATACACAGCAGATGTTCATGACCATCACAAAAGGGTGCAGTGGAAACTGCACTACATATATAAGATCCTTCAAGATGTACATGAACAGAACTACGTACTTCTTCCTCTCTCTTTTTTTCTATTATACTTCTCACATAATGAGATCATGTTAAAGCTTTCGGATGCACGCCATACAGCACTCTCCAAAACACAGGCGCATCAAACATGTATATCTCCATCTATCCACACACCTTCAATCACACCAAAACTAAACACAACACACGCCGAGCAAGCAAGCAATTAACGTACCCCGTGTCTACAACGACAGAAATTAACAAGATAATATCGCTCGTCTGAAGAGGAGAGGGAGAAGTAGCGAAGAGAACACAAGACAAAAGGAGAAAGAAAGAAAGAAACAAACAGTAGGCGAAATTAAGGATGTGGGATGCTGCGGTGATGGGTTTTCCTTTATGAAGCAAAGGATCGGACCAGGACGCTTGATTCCCCGAAGAAGGATAATACATCAAGGGTGGTTGGGTTTGGGGGGGGGGGGACTGGACAGAAGGTGCTCTTATTCCGACATGGGTCTGGGTTTCAGACACAGATCAAGGCACCACCTTTCCTCCCCCTTCGCCGCCGCCTCCTCCTGCAACTTTTATCCGTTGTCTGCTTCGTGGTCGTCTGCTGCCTCGCCCGGGCGGTCGGCCGGCGGGTGCCCTTCTTCGTCGTCTTCCTGCTCTTCTCCGTCTTCGAGGGCGCTGGACCAGCAGGAGAAGATGGCGCGGGTGGTGCAGGTGGGAGGGTAATGATGGAGGGGGTTCACGGGGAGTCGCAGTGGTGGCGCTGGTTGTCGTGATGATGGTGTGGGGAAGCGGGAGGTCATGATGGCGGATGCCGGTGGGGCGGGGCCTTCCTCGGGGCGGTGAGTGTGGAGAAATCCCAAGGCAGGAGGTACTGACTTGGCTGCTGTGGGCAATCTAATCGAGGTGGAGACTCTCACATGGGAGAATGATCACACCAAACCCTTGACAGTGTGACAGCATGTCACCCCCCCCCCTCCCACTCCTAGTTCTGAAATCCAAACATAGAAAATACTACTTTTTTAAGTGACAGTGTTAACTAATATCACAGTTTCCAAGTTTTCAGTAGAGAGGGAGAGAGAGAGAGAGACCTGGGGTTGGCCTCCTTCACCTTCACTAGCTGATGAGATCCACACAGACGCAGCTCAAGTCCTCATTATGTTCTCTAGGTTTGTGTATGATTGAGAGGGAGAGGGAGAGGGAGAGGCCTCGGTTAGGTTTTCCACTGTTAGCATAAAGCAAACAGAATTCTTGTTTTATCTCCTGGGGCAGGAAGAGCAAGAGGAAGGGAAGGACCAAGGATATGAGACTGTCGTTAGGGTCCTCATCTGAGATGATCTGCTGTATGCCCAACAAATGAAGAGAGAGAGAGGCACCTCGAGAGAGAGAGAGAGAGAGAGAGAGAGAGAGAGAGGAGCTTTCAATCACTTATCAAACTATTCTACTAATTTGCAGGGAAAGATTGATGATGGGAAGCGTATCACTGGCAGCTAAGACATGATATAATTTACAAGTAAAAAAAGAAAAAAAAACTGTGGTGAGTACAAAAGGCGACACATCCACCATTTCCTGTGTTTTTATGCTAGCCTTGTGAGATGTGGTGGGGGGGGGGGGGGGGCAGTTTGGACAGTGTCAGGAGAGCAGCTAGCACAGGAGCACTCTAGTGATCTCTGATGAGGGGATTGGAACCAAAGTGGCCAGGGCCCTGCACTTTGCAAAGTTGAACTGACGTAAATTGGCCGCATGATTGCAGGGATCCCACCGGATCGGAGGGCTCAGAGTGTTTTGGAAGCTTTCAGCTCCCTGCTGATCCGTCATGTCTTGCCATTTAGTGTAGAGAAAAAGTTCAAATTTAATATGGTCATGTTGGTAGGTGTTATTAAGAGTTAAATAAACCATTTAATAAAAGTTTTGAATTTGTGTAACATTAAAAGCGGAATGATTTAACATTTTTTAGCTAGAGATGGATGGAAACATTGGAACCAGACTTCAAATGTTTCTTATAAAAAACACTACAGGGCATTATATTCCTTAGCCTAAAATTATTCAAGTTAATTATTGTTGCTTGTCTTTTGCACTAATTTGAATGGCAGATGTTCCAAGCATGGAGGTGATACCCACTGAAGAACCAAAGCATTGGTAGTTTTGTTACTTTTTTTCTTTCCAAAAAAGCATAAAAGATCTTACTAATTTTATGTTGACATTAAGAATGTGTTTAGATGTAAGAACATTTATCGACATTAAGAATGTGTTTAGATGTAAGAACATTAAGAGATATATAAAAAATATGTTTATGAAAAACTTATAAATCATAAACATGTTTTACATTAACTCATGTTTGGAGTTTTTTTCATAAACTTAAGTGCCATTACGTCGAACTCTGTTTAAAAGGAGAGTCTCCACCATAAATTAATTCATAAGATTTAAAGAAAACAAGTTCATGAAGACATTTTGAACTCATAGGTAAATTTATGACAAATTTACCTTTAAGTCTTCGAACTAAAGTTACACTAAAAAATGAGTTTATGATAAAAAGCTAGCCATAAATGCCTCTGATCATAACCTTTTAGACAAAAACTAACCTTGGCCACAAAATGCTTCTCTATAATCTTACTTTTCTTTATAATTTTATTTTTTTAATTGGAAGCTGAATTAACAAGTAAATAATTTCTCATATTTTAAATGATTTTGTCTACATACTTTGTGAAAAGCTAAGAATTATCAAATTAAAAGTTACTCAACGATTATGTCTTAATTTTGGACATTTGCGGCGTCGACCAGCCCCTATTTCCTAGAGGCTAGATCATTCAATAGAACAAACAAAGTCATTAATTTGTTCTTGAAAGAGCGTTGTTATGATTGATGTGATAGTGGTAGATCTCGAGTTTGGATCTCATTTTTTCACGATTTTAATTACTGGAGGGAGAGATCATAAAAAGATCCATTTCATGGACCTTGAAAATTCTTCCAAAGTCCTACATATGGTAGCTAGGTGATGGGTCTCACTACATTGGTAGGCCTTCTAAAACCTGTGTCTAATAAGTACGTAAAAATTAAATTCACAAACTACATATGTAGACAATGCTAGGAGTCATGCAAATAGGACCAAACTAACTATGTGATGTTACATTTGATTGGACATATATAGCATGATATAGAATGCGAGGAGAAGTGGCAGACAATGACAGTGAGAGCTGGCGATAATTATTTGTGGTGATTGCTTCCGACGGGCCTTGTGTAGTAAAAGAGTCGAGTATTATGGTGCTCAAATTCTGTTCGATAATTTTTTATCGAGTTCGAGTCGAATTCGAGTTATATCGAGTATTGAAAATGTCTGTTCAAACTCGACTCGTTTAAATATTCTCGAGCTCGAGCTCTTAACGAATATTTTAACGAGTTTAATTGAATTTGTGAGTTCGTATATATAAGTCCAATCCAATCTATAAGTAAAAAATTGATTGTTCATAAGACCTTAATTTATCTTATTTACATATCTCAATAGTTTTGATAAGTTACTTAATTTAACTATTTTAATATAATGTTTGAAATATATTCATAATTTGTCACAAAGTAATATGAGATTAATAGATAGACACCGGAAGGGAGGGGTTGGTGCGCGACAAGATAGGGGCGGTGCTACAACTCTCCTTCGCACACCGCCCAGAGCTCCATTTTTGCACCGTCGGTGACAGTATTGCGGCCGTCGAGAGCACCGTCTGTTACTAACGGATAGTCCACAGTGGTCGCCGGAGATGCTAGTGGTCGACAACGTATCCCTCGGCCCCACCGGAGGGCTCACCTACTGCGCAAGTCGGTCTTGGGAGGAAGAAGATGCTTGATACGCTAGTGGACCTTGCAACACTAAATTTTGTGTTCATGCCCCTATTTACATGATTTGTGTATATACCCTCATTTGCATAATTTGTGTATATACAATGTGGATTTAGTCTATGACATTTAAGCCCCCATAAATATTTATATTGTAATAATAAATATATAAAAATAAATAAATATTTTTATATCAATATATACTTATTATATTTAAAGAAATATTTAAACGAAGTGTTAGCGAGTACTTAGACAAGTTCTTAACGAGTATTTAATCGAGCTCTTAACGAGTTCTTAAACGAGCTGTTCACGAGTATAATCGAGCCGAGCCCACATGTGTTCAAACTCGGCTAGTTTATGAATCGAGCTTTTTTTTTTTGTTCAAGTTCGGCTCGTTAATTAAATAAACGAGTCGGATCGAGTTTTTATCGACGCGAGTTTCGAACTACTCGTCGAACGTATCGACTCGTTTACACCCCTAGCGGCCCTTATGATGACACATATATAGTTATATTTGGCATTTTAATAGATTGGGAATAGAGTAGCATTAACCCTACTATATATATATCCCTACTCTATCCAAATATCAAACATAACATCTAGATAGAGTTGGGACAAAAGAAAGGAGTGAGATATTATGCAGGTTGATCATGAATCTCGGAGTTAGATAGTATAGCATTCATCATATAGAATATGGTCCCATAAGTGGCTTAAGAAAGATTTTAAATTGCTTAGAACCTATAAACACCTTGCCAAAATAATGAGAGAAATATTTAATGTGCTTGCACCAAGTGCAATATTAATATCTGTGTTATGTGACATGGCAGTTAACAATGATGTTATGCAGATTGCATTAATGAAGTGCGTGGGCAGCAACAAATGATGATGATGACAATGGATGACGACAGCGATATATAATGGACTATGGGAGGCGGTGGCTGCTACATCAAGGAAGTATAAATAAAGATCCTTGGAAGTATGCAGACTTATTTTCTGATCTGTGTCACAAAAGGTGCCCTAAGTAGTCCTGCCTTTTGATAGGTTTTAATAATCCGTCTCTAGAAGATAGTTTTCGTCTTTTATTTTATTTCTTATTTTATCTTTTCACATAATTAATGTATATATTTATTCCATACCATCAGATATGTATAACCATTATATTTATATTTTAATCGATTTTCTCTTTTACTTTAACTATTTTTTCATCTACTTTAATTAGATTTGTCGTCTACTTTATCTTATTCTGATGTTATTATTCTATGTTCTTATACTTTAATCAAATTCTTCTTTTACTTTAACTCACGTACAATATTACTTTAACACATTCATATGTGTACTTTAATATATAAAGAGGTTGATCTTCTCTATTACTTCAACTATTTACGTATTTTAATTACAGTAAGATGAATTATTTATTATTTTAACAATTTACAATTTTATTTTGACATTCTATGTTACACAATGAGAAAAGTTTACTGCACTTTCCCATTGCACTTTGGCCTTTCTATTAGCCAAATACCCTAGAGGCACATTATGCCCACCCAATGGAAAGCAAGAAGTGCATGGGAAAGTGCAATGAGAAAGTGCAATAAACTTTTCTCGTTACACAATATATCACATACATAACTATTGTAAAAACTTTAAGATAAATGTTCGAAGTCATTAAAATATATGTGATTATAAATTAGAATGTATGAGATTTAAAATTACTGTTGACATGATTTAAAATCTAAATTTGAATGTGTTAAATAAAAAGTCAAAGGCGCATAAAATATGTGTATTAGTAAATTAAAATGTGTAAAACTTAAAGTTATGACTAACATGACTTAAAATAAGGGTTCAAAGATGTTAAAGTAAGAATTCAAAGTCGTTGAAATATAAATGACGTTAAGTTAAAATGTGTGAAATTTAAAATTATTGTTAACATAATTTAAAATTTAAATTCTAAAGTGTTAAAGTGAGAGTCAGAAGTTGTTAAAATACATGTGACGATAAATTAAAATATATGAGACTTAAAAAACAATTGATACGATTTAAAATATAAATTTAAAATATTAAAATAAGAGTTGACATTACTTCCTACCAGAACATCAAAAATGTCTCTGGCACATCGTGCATTATGAATATCGAAAAGGAAAATAGTTTAGTAACACCATTTAATAACACATTAAAATAACACACCAATCAAAATACACCACAACCTCTCATAAAATTTATGAGATATTTTTAATTTTTTTATTTTAATTATTAATATGACACAATTTTAATGATGATATTAATAAATAGTATTACCAAATGATGTTATAAAACTGTTTCTCTATCGAAAAAAGGTAAGAACCAAAAGTAGTACTCCTAAAAGTACTTAAACTTTTTCGCTCAAATATTTTGATAGGAACCTCCAATTAAGGTGTTCTCACCTACAATTAATTTTCCTTAAAACAACTATCGTGCACGAGTGAAGACAGGCATACTGCCGATCGACGCACCAGAGTGCAGTCACTAGTCCTGCCGAATCAATGCTCCTCCTCCTACTCAAGCAAGGCAATAAAAGAGGGGAAGTTACAAGCATGCGCAGGCCCCTCTCTCTCTCTCTCTCTCTCTCTCTCTCTCAAGGTGGTGTGACAAAGGAGAGAAACACACACACTACTCTCTCCCTTTCTCTCTCTCACAGTAACTACGCAAGGCAAAAGAGTGAAAAAAAAAAACACCGGTCGCAAGCACCACGAGCGCGCGCACACACGTACGACACTATTCTCTCTCTCTCTCTCTCCGATCCCCTTGATGCCAACAGTGGTACACATAAAAATTCTCACAAGTAGCTAGTGATCAGACGAGTGGGGGCTCCGGCTATCATATATATTCTGTGCTCGGAGGAAAGCACGTCTAAGCAGGTCCTACCTCTGCTTTCTCCTCCCCGCCCCTCTCCGAGCTGCCGTGGCCATCTTCGGGTGGTGAAAGAATCCTTCATTTCTTACCCCTGCAGCTAGCCAACACTACTGTGGCAGCTCAACGTACTGTGTGCGTTGGGACAGAAAGAGAGCTGGAGACAAAGTCTAACTCCACACTCCACAGTGACAGTGACAAAGATTAAAGGAGATGGAAGGAAAAGTGATGTGTCTGTTTGTGTGTGTGTGCAGCTGGGAACGTGAAACCGTGAGGAGTAAACACCCCCGGATCGCAGGGTTGCGCTCCCACTGATCACTTGTTTCCATTCCCTGTAACATATCATGTTGCTTCTTGTGCAGGGATTAATGGAGGGAAGGCATGGCCGGCTCAGGCTGCATGCAGGGACAGGGACCATTCCTCTCTACGTACGTCCCTGCGCCCGCTTTTAGGGGTTGAGTGGGTGGGTTACCGTCGCAGGTTAATTATTCCTTTTTTTAACTTCTCTTTTTCCTTTGTCTTCCTAAGGGTGGAGTAGAAGGTTGAGAAAGATTTAACGTATTTTTGTATTATATTTTAAGTGTAATATGATTAGGTAATAGTTTATGTGACATCTAACAATTAAGTTGTCATTTTATCACTCTCAATGCAAGTGGTGTCACATAAATTTTTACATAATTATATTATATTTAAAATGCAATACAAAAGTGTACAAATTTTTTCTCGGAGAAAGATATGGGTGGGTGCATTTTGTGGACACTAGCCGGCCGACAACAAATTAAAGAGGGCCGGGGATGTGTACATATTTTTTTAATTAGAAAGAGAGAATGGGGGGATTATAATTTAATTTATGATATTTTTATTTTGATAGGCAACTCATAATAGTTTTACGAGACTTGAAAGGAAAGATAGAGTTATTAAGATTGATTTATCAATGATAATATTACTGACAAAGTTTTGATAAGCAAAACAACTTTCTATTTATAATCAAAATTGATAAAACTCCTTTTATTACAAATTATCCGATTATCAAATTAAGCGACTTTTAATATCGACTTGGTATGGAAATTAATAGAGTGGGAATAATGATGATTTATCTTTATTTTCTATTTGATATGTTTAACGTTCGTGAGAATAAGGAGTGTTAAAGAAAATAAGAATTCTACTAAACTAACAATATTAGAGATAACTCATTTTATAAGAGACCTCTCAAGAGCTCTTATTGAGCCATGGAGGTCCAATCTCGTGAATGATAATATAAGATTTTATTGCACATCTTGCACCATGTTTATCGCCTGCACTCTCCTTAATTAAGTGGGTTATAATTTAATAATTAGACTTTCATTTATTAGATTAAATTCAACATATTAGGTCTTACGATTTGGGCTAGAGAATTGAGATTTACCATCTCCACAAAATTGGCTTTTTTTTTTTCTTCTAAACTAGATGCGATCGATTTTGTATTCTTTAGTGAGAATCTAATAATGAGATAGAGACAAAAGAATTGAACCGAAGATTAAAAAAAAGGATATATTTGAGAGCCTTAATCGTCAAGCCACAATTCGGATGTACCTTAGTAGGAAGGATAAAAAATCTTATATATGTGGATAAGTCCCTTGATTAGCTCATCTCTTTTTTTTAATCTACGGAGCTGGTAGCTAGATATCTTGGGCTATCTTAATTAATTAGAGACTATCAAATTCAAAAAAAAAACATAAAAAGTAATGGGTATTTTACCTATATTTATGATTTTTTAATTAAAAATCTAAAAAGACCAATTTATTAAATATATGAGGAGTAACTTTGAAATCAGATATAGTTAACAACTATAAGACCCAACTAAAATAGGAGCTAACTAGAACTCCATTAAAGATCTATCCCAAGAATAAGTACGTCGAAGGACTGTCCGAGGTCGCAGCCCTGGTCTTCGGGAACAACGCTTCATGTTATCTTTCTCTGAGTCTATTCTAGATACATCTGAGTTAAATTTAAATTGAGACATAAATATATTCTCTACTCTGGCAAGTTCGGCCACTTTATTCCTGGCATAAATATATTCCAGATACCTATATTTACGATTAAAGTTAAACCATTCTAAGTTAATAACTTAAGGCGTTCCGAATTGATTTCAAATTTTGATATGAATATTTGACCTTCCATGGCATCCGTCCGCGTCACGTACACGCATATTACATGTAAATATACATATACTCATTAAAAAATACATCGCATTGAAATTTTTCATGTGACTTAACCATATTTTTCAAGAAAAAGCTAACTTGCAAAGGTTAACAAAATTCGGATTGTTCAAACAACAAATATTTCTCTTCAATTAACGTTGTGATATTCGGAGAATAAGCAAAGTTACATTTTTTTCTCCCAATTTTTTTTTAAATAAAAGGAACTCGTAGTAATTAAAGACCCGACATATATTATTGGCCTAATGGCCCATCTTAAATTGTCTGAGGCGAGCAACTCGACTGGCAATACTAAATTGTTCTATTAGTAAAGAGGAGGCAACACCAACTTTGACATGACCGTTCAGGATTTTGTTAGAATCATTTCAAAGAGAAATATTTATTTATAATAATTACTTTTTAATAAATGTAGTATATATATATATATCTCTTCATTTCAAATACACAACTTGTGATCATGGTTTTGATATCTAGTGACGTGCTTGCCTTAATTTGACTTCAAATAAGTAAAAGCAACAGTAACATCTTTGTAGCCTTTTTGGATGTATAAATTCACAATTTTGTAGATTAACTTGGGGGTCTTGTAGGTTTATACTCTCATAGGACGCCATATTCTTATATATAATACCCCTAACCTTCGTGTACTGTTAAAAATACTTTGGCAAGGGTGATAAGGGAAGATAAGAGGGGATAAATTCATGGTGAAAAATAATTTTACATTGGGTAGCTGTATAGACTAACAAGAGACAATTAAAATTATTCATAAATAAAGGGTGATAATTCTATCCCTCTCCAAAGGAAAACTTATAAATAACTAGGGATAAAATGGATAAGAAAAAAACTGCTAAAATAAGATTGCTTAAGTTTGTAGTTAGCCTATATCCATAAAACAAAGAGGAAGTGATTGCAAAATTGCAATCCTACTTTTTTGGTCCTTCTGCCATTACAAGATTATGTAAAAATGTGAACGGACGTAAAAAGGGAGGATCTTCTAAAGATGTCCTTAAGACATGTGATCTCATCATATCCCCACGAAACATAACTTTGGTGTATGTTTGTCATTTAGCATTTAAAATCTGCTTAAGTTTATAAGGTTGCTGATATAATTGAGTCCTCTATTGTCAAGTGATGGAGCATGTAGAGAAACTATATGGATAGTAAAAACTACCCATCCACATCTATTTGTCCTACAAACTGGTTTAGACTTATTTATCACTCTTATCTTTGTTACCCTTATCTATTAAATTAAGATAACAAATCTCAAATAGGGGAGGCAAATAAGTTGGATAGGTAATAAAAACTACCAAGTAATATTAAGTATTTCTCAAAATTTATATATAAGGAGGAATTTTGTCATTGTAACACAGGAGAATCCCTTATTTAGGGAAGAAATACTAGAGATTACCTGCAACTTATATTAATGTGCTAAGACAGTTTAAACAACAAGAAATTAAGATTAATCATATCCTCTGTACATAATAGCCATGTTTAATTATTCAGTCAGAGATGTTCTTCTTCTCTCCATCCACCTCAAGAGTATAGTGGTAAAGAATGTTACAACACTTTCCAGGAAAGCTGAAGAAGCTTCTACGTACTATTTCAGACTTCAGAGTTTAGAACTTTTTTTTTTCTTCAATCAAATGGGTTTTACAGCTTTCCACTCTATATCCCAAGGGGTTGGAAATTAGCCTATTCTTTTTATCTCTTAGAGATTTCTAATAATCTTATTCCCAATGAGGCTTGAACCAGCTCTGACTTCACAAATTTGATGTATATAGAGAGCGAACTACTAGATCACTCTTTGAATACTCATGATCATTATAATCGTGGTCTTGAATTGTCTAAACCTGAAAATTTCCTTGCTCCAAGTATTCCAAGTCATTAAGTGCTTTATTTATTCATTTATAGTTGCAAATGGAGATGCCTTCGTGTTCTTCAGACTAGAGTAATTGTCATTTTCAGATAATTGTAGTTCCCCAACTGAATAATCATGGCATGTATGAATTCTTCCACTCTTTTGTGAGGGGAGCTACAATGGACAAAATTAATACACATGAAATGGCTCTCAGTTTCTTAATTGGATCATTTAACTCAAATCTCTAATCCGAAGAACAAATTAATGATGAACTCTTATTGTTAAAGTTATAAGTCATTTAATCGAACAACTTTGTTAGAGAATGGAGAAAGGCAGCATTTACATGTATTTTGTTTCGTCCCTGTTTAATAAGCATATCTGATCACTATGAGTAGGTCAACTGGGGTGCTAGCTATCACATGCACATAATAATCAACAATTTTTTTTTATTTAGGTAGTTGAAGATGCCTAAGTACAACACTACACATGCAAAACAAAAATAACAAGTTACTACAAGACACCACAAACATATCGTTAGTCTACTTAATTTGATAATTAGATAAAGGGGCTAGTTATCTCTTATTTATCACCCCTTACAATAAAAAAACTATTTTAATAACTAAGATAAGCTATATTAAAAATAAATGGATGAAATTAGGATAATTAAATATTAAATTAATAGAGATAAAAATAAACTTATCTAAGTAAAAACAAAATTAAAGAGGGATAACTCGATTACTTATCCCTAATAACTTATCGAGATATCTTTTTTTTTTCTTTGATAAAAGACCAAGGAAGGCCAAAATTTTATTAATAAGAGGAGATTGGAACAACCAAAGGGAAACGAAGTACAGCAAATGAACAAGATGAAACCAATCTAAAATTTCATGGAAGATCTATCCCATGAGTGAGTGTGCCGAAGAATTGTCTGTGGTCGTAAACTTGATCGTTGCGAACAACGCTCCAAAATATCTTCGTAAACCTGGTCGTCGTAAATCTGGTCTCCAACTTATCGAGATATCTAAGCGGCCCCTACAAACTAACTATACTCGCAAAAACCTTTATCCATTAAGGTGCATAATAATCAAAATGTGGTTGCTAAGAACACATTGTTGGCTTTGATACTTACTGGAGTTAGTGGATGAGCAAAATCTGACACACATTTAGAGGGCAAAGGTAAAAGAAGATGTGTCTTATCTTTTACCTCCGTTTACTTGAGCGTCTTCCATGCATCCATCTCAGCTAAAAGATCTCACAGTACTCTTGTTTTCTAGGTATCAAGTCATATTAAAACGAAAATTTAAGATAGGATATCTCGACAACATATGCTCCATTAATATTCAACATTTCTATCTGACTAACTATAGAGAAGGAGCAAAAGTGGCACTATGTACCATAGTTTGTCGTATTGCCGGCTCGTGTTAAGGGAAGGCCGAGCCCCTAACATATATAGTCGGCATGCTCGATCCCCTTCCCACCCCCCTATAGTCCTCTCCCTTTAACCTCCAATGCTCTCCGCCTCCTCCCCCACCTCTGGCACACCTAGAAACTCCGTGCAATTGGTCGGGGGGTCGTCGCGGTGGCCTCCAAGTCGTCGTTATGGTCGTCGGGGATGGGGACCACCAGTGGGTGGGGGAGGGTATAGAGAGCTTTGGGGTGGGGAGGGGGTTGGGGGAGGGAGCGCATAGGGCCGGGGATGGGCGAGGGGGGCGACCGAGGGTTGGGGAAGGAGGCGGAGAGCCGGATTAGTAACTTATCGCTGCGATAGATATCGATCCGACTTGTGTCAATAAAAATCTGATATGACAGGATCGAGTCCGCAACAAGATCAACCCTACCCTGTGTAAGGTAGGCTCATGGTGTGAAAATAACACATTGAAACCCAGAGAAGCAAACTTGCAGAGGGATTTAAATACAGAGCACAAAGTATAAAAGGGCAAGGATTCTGGTGATCCAAAAAGTGCTTCCAAAGCTTTGAGTGGGGGGGGGGGTAGTCCTCTCCCACCATCTGACACGTACACTTTTGCAAGCAAAAGGATTATTATTATTATTTATACCAAAAGTTCTCAGAGATCTCAAATCCTACCCACGTTCGAAAGATCGCCACGGTCGCTGGGTCTGAGCTTTTTGGCCGTCAATGGTTAGAAGCCTTGCCTATGGATGTTGGGCTAGCTTAGCTCCCCCGTGGCCGTGGGTGAGTGATGACACATCCATCTCCCTTTATCATACTCTTGTGTATCTCTATCAAGACAAACGACTAATTTGTTCCAGAGCTGGTGATCATCTTAAATATGAGAAAATTTTAGTATATTTTTATATTATATTTTAAGTATAATATGATTAAGTAAAATTTATGTAACACAATTTATATAAAGAGTGATAAAATGACAATCTAATTATTAGATGTCACGTAAATTATTATCTAATCATATTACACTTAGAAGGTAATATAAAAATACACTAAACTTTTCTCCTTAAATATATATATTAATTAGACGAGACTTGACAAATCTTACTTAGTGTATGTTTCCGAGACGGGTTTTGCTTGGGAGGAGTACTCTCATGAGTAGAGGTGTAAACGGAACCTGATATTCCGACTCGATTTCGATAAAAATTATCGGTTTCGGAATCGGAATATGATACCGATAGCTTATCGGAATCAGAATTGAAAAAATAATCGGAATCGGTATCAGTATCGATTATTCCGATAAATTATCATAAACTCAAGGTAAAATTATGGTAAACATCTTATCTTATCGGAATTTTGGTTCCGGTAATGTTATCGAAATTGGAACGGAATCGGAACTAACCATTTTTATCGGAATCGGAATCGAAATCATATTTCGGTTATCGGAATCAGAATCGAAATCTGTATTTCCGTTCCAAATCCGACCCGTTTGCTATCCTACTCATGAGTTTGGCAATGTTTAAGTTGCACTATTAACTCCATTAATTACTCCATATACAGTAGAAACTTGTCCTTGCGGTCAATTTCCACGGGGAGGACTGAGGAGGACTTGTACATATATATGTTTCAGTTCACTTCGGGAGGTGCAGGTTTGAGATTTGCTGGTCTTGAAAATTAGAATATTTATGCTGGCTTGGACGTATATATATTAAGATAAAATTGAAGTCTCTTAAGACATATTTGGCATTTGGATTGATCGGAGATAGAATAAAAATATTTTTAAAATAATAAAAATTTAATATTGAATAGATCGAAAATAAATATTTTTAAAATTTTAAAAATATATTTACTCTATCTCTAATATATCCAAATAACAAACATGTTATTATACTTATTTACGTAAATTCAAGTATTACATATTATGTTAAAATTTTCCAAAGAAACTTACACTAGCGTTGATTATTATATGTATAATAGTATATAGAGAGAAAAAATAATACCACAGTAAGGGCCATGATAGTACTGCAGCATTTCAAACACCCAGAAATCGCTCGCGTGGGACTTCAGTGTATGCCCCTGTAGGGCAGTAGATTCCACTCACAAGAACACCTTTTGTCCCTTTTATTTGTATATCTACTTTCATCATTTTTATTTTGTACGTTTTTTCATATGATTGTAAATTATGATTTGAGTCAACAAAATATTGAGTCACACTCAACTGGGCTTCTCCAATAGTTTTTCAGGTCCTTTTTAGTTTTCAATCACATTTATAAGTTTTTATATTTAAAACTTACTTTCTTAAGGTTTTTTATTTTTTATTATTCTTTACAGTTACATTTTTTGGGAATTTTCTTTTCTGTATTTATAACTTGTCATACTTATATATTCATTTAATCATGGTTGGTAGTCCGACAAGTCTCTGGCACGGTTAATACGATACGATTATTATAATGTTATAATATTATAATTTATTTTTATCTTTTTTACTTTTTATTATTAATTTAAAATATATTATTTAGATCAAAGTGTACCGATGCGATATAATTCGATGCGACTCATGCTAACAGAAGTCTGATACGATTGATCCGCAAGGCACAACCAACCTTATATTTAATAAATATTTTGAGACTTTTTCTAACCAATTTACAGACTTTGTCTGCTTGCCAGATATTTTCATTAGATCATTTAAGATTTTAAAGAGTTAAGTATAAAATTGAAACTTTAAAATATCTAATATAAAGTGTATACATAAATATAAATATTAGAGTGTTAGAATCTAAACCATACGAGATACTTGTGGGTGCGGAGGAGCTACCCGTTTTGGGCTCCGGAAGGCCCCGCATCCGGCATTTGCCGGTGCCTTCCGCCTTGTGCTTAATAGGGAGGATATTTTTTTCTTAAAATTTTTTTGTCAAATTAATTAGAAGTCTTTTACTGTAATATGGAGGTTCTTACTGTAACAGAACTTAACGTATATTATAACATATGATAACACTAACTGTAATGAGTTACGACTCTGTTAGAAACTAACACATAAGTTGATATGGACTCCTAATTAATTTACCATTTTTCATGCTAGATTTTATAAATTTAATTAATTATATATTAATATCTCAAACCTAATTATTATCATATTAGTCTATTAAAATCTTGCAGAAAAATTCATTTGGCAGAGACTAACATATAGAATTTAGAAATTTTGAGAGACTAATATGATAATGATGAATTAATTTCAATCAACTAAGTTTATAGGGATTAATATGAAAAAAAAACTCTTTTTTGTTTCTTTTTTTGACAAGTCATATTTTTTCTTTCTTTTGAAACCATTGGATTAAAATTTTGATAATAAGATGGGGTGATTTACCTTTCATTTACGATTTTTGAAAATATTTAGTTTATTTTTAAGGGTAAATTAATTAGGAGTCCCTAATAGATATTTGATTTATTTTTTAGTCCCTGACAGAACTGTAACTCATTACAGTAAGTGTTATTTTTTATTACAGTACACATTAAATCATGTTATAGTAAGAACCTCCATATTACAGCACCGGCTCTTCTAGAGGTGGAAGCTGCAGTGGCCGCACCAGACGCAGAGCGTATGCGTCTTGTTGCGCCACTTTCCGAAGCTCCCCGTACCCTTCCCCTGCAAACCACAGCGCCGCCGTCGTCAGCGCTTCCCGTAAGGACCTCCCTCTTCCTCGGCGATGGTGAGGCACAGCCGTTGGCGGAGTAGGGCACAGGAGGGAGAAAGCGAGAGCAGGGAAAAGGCGAAGGCGCGTGGGGGGCTTCGAGACAGAAAGGGGGGAAAAGGGAAAAGGGGAAAAGGGTTTCGAGAGGGAAAAAGAATTAAAAAAAAAGAAAAAAGAGATTTATACCTACTCTAATTAAAAATAGTGTAGGTATACTTTAATTTTATTTGTCGTAAGTACATCCTTCTAATATCTTCAACTATCAAACGTGTAGGTGTAGGTATGATGTAAGTAAAAGTTAATTTTCTTGTAGTGTTTTCTCTATTTTTAATGATAAAAACTATCTAAGATAAATAAATGTTACACATGTGATAACGTATCCCTCTCATGGAAGGAGATAAAAGTTATTCACAGTGATAACTCATTCATTATTATCCTTTCATTCTAAAAATTCATATATTCTCACCCTATACTAGGACAAATGATATATTTTGTTTGTCAAAGTAGAGATAAAAGGGTGATTAATCAATACACCTGTCACAATCTAAATAATGTAAAGTTACAGTAGAACTGTATCTTATGGTTGGATGTACTGTGCCATCTTGTCATGCCGAGTTCATACAGGTGCATACAATATGAAGACATATCGTACCGTATTGATACATTCCAACTCCCTCGAATATATATTTTTTAAAACTTAGAAATAACATTATTTCACAGGTATCGTGTCGAGCCGTGCCAATTCAAGACTTTCTGATCCCTGGCATTGGGATGCCCCCGCCAACCATGCATGCTCCTAACATACATATATATATATAGTCTTTGGCAGCTGAGAAGAGCTAATTAATGACGAAATTATAATGAGAAGTTTTTAACTGCACTTTCTTAATGAAATTTTGACCTTTTTATTAGGTGGGGCAAAGCATATTGGCCAGTAAATTAAGAGACTCAAATATATTAGAAAATATAATAAATATATATTTCTCAACCATAATTTATCCCACTATCCATATTGGACGGTCTCATCCGAAGCCGGCGCCGCTAAAGAAGGTCAAACTCTTTTGACAGTATCTTCTTGGCAGCTATCAACAAAAGAAAAGTTCTTCTATCCTAATGTGTGCATACATATATAGTTTTGAGGGGAGAAAAGACATGATCTGAGAGGAGAAATATTAATTTCTTTCTCTACGACCTATTGTTTTTTTTTTCTTTTAAATTAATCGACTGCCATTAGGTGATCTTTCCCGTGAACTTGTGAACTGTTCACTCAGCAACAGACGGAAAAAAGCTACGGCGCCCCATCCTTGGCATCTCTCTACAATTCTCGGTTGCAGCAGACAGGTGCAAACAAGACCAAGACCTCCGACAAGAATCTAAAAACAGAATCTAAGTACTCTATAGAACCAGCCTGGTCAGTATTTGAGGTATATGTTTTTTCTAAGAGCGAGGGATCTCCTTTAATTACAAGAATCCTAGAATTAACCCGGGATACATAAGAACCCACTTAGCATGAACGATCCCTGTTCTCATGCTTGTCATGAGCAGACAATCCAGCTGACCACCTCGTACAGAACCCAGTTCATGGAAGGATTCGTTTGCGGATATGACACCTTCGAATCCCTCTCTCTGTACATGTGTGTGTTTTATGGAACCAAAACTTAGCTAATTGATTGGTAAGCTTTTACAAGTTGCAAACCAAAGGTCATCTCCTCACCTGCTCGATCGAATTCTCCATCGCCAAGCTGATCAGGAGCGCCGTGCTACTCTGCAAATTGTTGCAGGAATGGAGCATAAACCCTCCAGACCTTTATGTCGCAGTCCAAGCTTCCGGTGTAGATGGTGTGGAAGACGCCTCCACAGGCGTCTGCCTCGTCTTCCTGCAGCTCGCCACCCACAGCCGCCGCCACGCACTTCACAGGCGCGCGGTGCCCTTCCAGAACTGCCAGGCAGGAGTAGCTCTTGTCCAGCCCCCTTCTCCAAACCCTCGCACTCTTGTCGGCCGAGCCGCTGCACACCAGCTCCCCCACCGTCGCCAGGCACAGCACCGCCTTGGTGTGCCCTCTGAGCGCCCCGACCACGACCATGGGGGTCGATGAAGACCCACCACCACTACTTCCGCCGCCGCCCTCCCAGACCACGACGGACCTGTCGCAGGCGCCGGAGTACAGCACCGACCCGTCAGGGCTCAACGCCAGCGCGTTGACGGCCGACCTGTGCCGCTCCAGCGTCCCGGCCAGCGAATGCCTGGTCTCCCCCGGGAGCCGCCGCCACACCTTGACGGTGGTGTCGGCGGAGCCGGTGTAGGCGGTCCCGTCCCTGGACACCACGATGGCGTTGACGGCGTCGTGGTGGGCGTCCGCCACTGACTCCAGACACTTGCCGTCGGAGGTCCGCCACACCTTGAAGGTGCGGTCCCAGGAAGCCGAGAAGAGGAGGGCGCCGTCGTGGGACAGGGCGAGGGCGGAGACGGCGTCGACGTGGTGGACCCACGTGCACTTCTTGTGCCGGCGCACCTCGACGTAGCTCTCCGGGGACAGTAGGCTCAGCAGCCTGTCCCCGGCGGTGGGCAGCGTGGCGGCCAGCCTATAACCAGCATGAGACGTCTCCCTCTGGTGGCTGATCTGCCAGACGTGGATCCTGCGGTCCTGGTACGCGCCGAACAGCCTGCCACGGGACCACCAGCGCCTTCACGGCGCTCCTGCGGACGGCGACCACATGGCCGGCGTAGCCGCCGGCGCCGCCGCCGTCTCCTCCGGAGCCAACATCGCAAGTTATCCGTTTGTTATGACAAAGACCACTCCGACAGACAGAGTGATGCCCAAGGATCTTGATCCGCACAACAGAAGAAAGGAGAGGGAAGAAGGATCAATCACACAAGATAATAACACAAGGATTTACGTGGTTCGGAGAGACAATGTGTCTTCCTACGTCCACGGGCGACGGCGACAGCGGAACTTCACTAGATGTGGAGAATAATACAAGAAGTACACACCCTCTAAACCGGAGGAACAAATCCTCTTCAAAACTCTCACAAGCTCACACCCCCAAGACTCTTTAGATCTCTCTCTAAAGAACTCTCTTGGCTCTCACCATGGGATGCCTAAGCTGTGGGAGAGGCCCTCCTTTTATAGTGGTCGGCCCCTTTGTATTTGCTGCTTTGGGAAGAGATCCGTAAGCAACGGAAGCCTTGAATACCCCTGGTTAATGGCTTGACGGTTCTTCTCTCACTTGCAGAACAACCGCATTCACTGCATGAGAGCTAATCTCTCGTCAGTTTCAATGGGATTAATTCCCACCGCCCACGTAACTGCATGGCAGTTTTCTTGGAGGCTTTGAGAAACCGAGACATGCACAACAATTCTCCTCTTGGCTCGTCTTCACAAGCCGTATCAAGTGCCAAGCTCTGCCACGACCGCCGTCACCATCCATGCCCCCGCCGGGGCCACCTCACGTGCTCTGCAAGCCGATCAAGCTCAGGCAGTGCCTAAACTTCTCTGAAGGGATAGGCTTCGTCAGCATGTCTGCAGGGTTCTCTGTTGTAGAAATCTTCTGAACAGCCACAGTACCCTGCAACACAACATCACGAACAAAGTGATACCTGACATCGATGTGTTTGGTCCTCTCATGATACATCTGATTTTTGGTCAGATGTATGGCACTCTGACTATCACAGTACACGAGGAGTGTCTCCTGCACATGACCTAGATCACCAACCAAACCTCTCAGCCACAAGGCTTCTTTAACTCCTCTGCCGCTGCCATATACTCTGCCTCTGTAGTAGACAAAGCCACAGTAGACTGCAAAACAGCCTTCCAACTAATAGCACAGCCTGAGAAAGTAAAGACATAACCTGTCAGGGATCTCCTCTTATCCAGATCACCAGCATAATCTGAATCGACGTAGCCAACCAGTTGACCACCATCAGTGTTTCCTTTCTGAAATACCAAGCTCACATCTGAAGCACCTTTGAGGTAACGAAGAATCCACTTCACAGCCTCCCAGTGGACCTTTCCTGGATTTCCCATGTACCTGCTAACCACACTAACAGCATGAGAAATATCAGGTCGAGTACATACCATAGCATACATAATGCTACCAACTGCACTCGCATATGGAACCTTGGACATCAGTTCCATCTCCTTCTCTGTCTTCGGTGAATCTTCTGCAGACAATCTGAAGTGGGCTGCCAATGGAGTACTTACAGCCTTGCAATCCTTCATGCCAAACCGCTCCAGCACCTTCTCACATACTTTTTCTGTGACAAGTACAACCTTCCAGTGCTACGGTCTCTGTAAATCTCCATGCCCAAAATCTTCTTTGCTGCACCGAGATCTTTCATCTCGAATTCACTACTCAACTGAGATTTCAAATGATTAATTTCTGACATGTTTTTAGCAGCAATTAACATGTCATCTACATACAGCAACAAATAAATAAATGAACCATCTGGAAGCCTTTTATAATACACACAGCTATCATAATCACTTCTAGAGTATTATGACTCAGCATAAAAGTATCAAATCTCTTGTACCACTGTCTCGGTGATTGCTTTAAGCCATACAAAGACTTCTTTAGTAGGCACACATGATCTTCCTTACCAGAAACCACGAATCCCTCTGGTTGGTGCATGTAGATTTCCTCCTCCAGCTCACCATGTAAGAACGCTGTCTTAACATCCAGTTGCTCTAACTCTAAATCAAATAAAGCAACTATAGCAAGCAACACACGAATAGAGGTATGTTTCACAACAGGGGAGAATACCTCATTGAAGTCAATACCCTCTCGCTGTGTGAATCCCTTCGCCACTAGTCGTGCCTTAAATCTAGCATCTTCTACACCAGGGATTCCTTCCTTCGTTTTGAAGACCCATTTGCACCCCACAATCTTCTGACCAGGTGGTACTTTCACCAACTTCCATGTCTTGTTCTTCTCTAGAGACTCAATCTCCTCTTGCATGGCCAAATGCCATTTAGAAGACTCGTCTGATGTAGCTGCCTCTTTATAAGAACTCGGTTCTTCCCCTTCAATAGTATCTGCAACAGATAAAGCAAAGGCTACCATGTCAGCATGACCATACCTGCTGGGTGGTCTGATCACCCTTCGCTCTCTATTTGTTGCAATACTGTGCTGCCTCTGAGGGGCCTGCTGTTGTGTGTACTGCTCTCTGGCACATCAACTGTCACATCTGGGACTCGAACTGTCTCCTCTTGCACTGCACTTTCTGTTGAGAGCTTCACCTCTAGCTCTCCCTGCTTGCCACTAACCTGATCTCCATTTTCTGTTGTTGATTTCTCTCCCGATCGGAGCATTGCAGACTCATCGAAGGTCACATCTCTCTTAATCATGAACTTGGTGACTGAGGATCGGTACACCACAACCGATATGCCTTCACACCCTGTGTCTGTGCATATCCAACGAAAATGCACTTCTTGCCTTTGGCTCCAACTTGTCACCTGTGACATGAGCATAGGCAGGACAACCGAAAATTCTGAGGTTAGAATAATCAGAAGGAGAACCAGACCATACCTCCTCGGGAGTTTTCAACTCTATGGCTGTGGATGGAGATCTATTCACCAAGTAGCAAGCCGTGTTGACAGCTTCTGCCCAGAATGCCTTTGACAGACTTGCCTGAGATAACATACTTCTCGCTCTTTCTAAGAGTGTCCTGTTCATTCGTTCTGCATACCGTTCTGTTGTGGTGTTCCTGCTACAGTGCGATGCCGAACGATGCCATCATTCCTGCAGAACTCATCAATTCTTTCGAGCAGAATTCCATACCATTATCAGTACGGAGGCGCTTGATCTTCTTACCAGTCTGCCTCTCAATCAACGCCTTCCACTGCTTGAAAGTGACGAACACCTCACTCTTTTTCTTCAGAAAATATACCCAGACCTTTCTTGAAAAATCATCAATAAAGGTTAGTAAATAACTTGCTCCACCCTTCGAGACAACTGGAGCAGGACCCCAAAGGTCAGAGTGGATGTAATCCACAGTGCCCTTAGTCCTATGGACTGCTGTACTAAATTTCACCCTGCACTGCTTGCCGAACACACAGTGCTCACAGAAATCTAGCTTCCAATCTTTTGATCAGCAAGCAATCCACGTTTGCTCAACTCCATCATGCCTCTCTCACTCATGTGGCCCAGTCTCATGTGCCACAATTGGGTAGGATCATCTGAACTTCGTGCCACATTGGCACTGCCCATCACGGTGCTGCCTTGTAGATGATAAAGGCCACCAATCAGCTTCCCTTTCATTACAACCAATGCACCTCTAGAAACCTTGAGGATTCCATTCTCTGCAGAGAACCGGTATCCATGCATGTCTAAAATACTCAAGGAGATTAGACTCTTCTTCAGTTCTGGAATATGCCGCACTTCCAGAGTTCTGATGACATTATCGAACATCTTGATTCTAATTGTACCAACCCCAGCAACTGCAAGGGTTCTATTGTCTCCCAAGGTTACGGTACCACTACTTACTGATCTGTAAGTAGAAAACCATTCCCTGTGAGGACACATGTGGAAGGTACAACCAGAATCAAGTATCCAGTCATCCCCTGTAGTACTGGTAGAGACCGACAAAACAGTCTCGTCATCGACAGTCTCCTCTTGAATAACATTCGCTGCATCAGAAGAAGACTCCTCCTGAACCTTGCCTTTCCCCTTTAATTTTGGACAATCTTTCCTAATATGCCCTCTTTGGTTGCATTCATAACATTTTACCTTCTTCACTGACTTGGACTTTGATCTACCCCTGCCCTTCTTACCAAACTCTTTTTTTTCAGTTCTCCCTCTGACCATCAGGCCATCTGCCCGATCTTCGCCATGAGTTTCTAGTACCCGCCGTTTCAACTCCTTAGAGTTCAAGGAATCCTTGACATCTTCTACAGAGATATCATCTCTCCCATACAGCAAAGTATCAACGAAATGTTCATACGAAGGAGGTAATGAACATAAGAGTATGAGGGCTTGGTCCTCATCATCTACTTTAACACCGACATTTTTAAGATCTATAACAATCTTAGTAAACTCGTTCAGATGATCAGCAATGGGCATACCTTCTTTCATGCGAAAAGTAAACAACCGTTGCTTTAGGTACAAACGGTTTGTGAGAGATTTCGTCATGTACCTTGACTCGAGCTTGAGCCAGAGTTTCGCTGGAGTGTCTTCATCAGCAACTTCTCTCAGCACATCATCTGCCAAGCACAGACGAATTGCCGCAAGAGCACGCTCCAAGTACTCTTCTCTCTTCGTCTTTCCACTCGGCGGGTAGAACCTCCTTGCCTTTAACTGCCTTGCTCAGTCCCTGTTGGACCAACAGGGATTGCATCTTCAGTCGCCAGATGCTGAAATCCTTCGTCCTTCCATCGAACACTTCAACGTCGAACTTCATTGCCGATGTCGACTTTGTAGCCATCAACAAGGAACACGGATCAAAAAATCCACGGGCTCTGATACCAGTTTGTTATGACAAAGACCACTCCGACAGACAGAGTGATGCCCAAGGATCTTGATCCGCACAACAAGAAGAAAGGAGAGGGAAGAAGGATCAATCACACAAGATAATAACACAAGGATTTACGTGGTTCGGAGAGACAATGTGTCTTCCTACGTCCACGGGCGACGGCGACAGCGGAACTTCACTAGATGTGGAGAATAATACAAGAAGTACACACCTCTAACCCGGAGGAACAAATCCTCTTCAAAACTCTCACAAGCTCACACCCCCAAGACTCTTTAGATCTCTCTCTAAAGAACTCTCTTGGCTCTCACCATGGGATGCCTAAGCTGTGGGAGAGGCCCTCCTTTTATAGTGGTCGGACCCCCTTTGTATTTGCTGCTTTGGAGAAGAGATCCGTAAGCAACGGAAGCCTTGAATACCCCTGGTTAATGGCTTGACGGTTTCTTCTCTCACTTGCAGAACAACCGCATTCACTGCATGAGAGCTAATCTCTCGTCAGGTTTCAATGGGATTAATTTCCCACCGCCCACGTAACTGCATGGCAGTTTTCTTGGAGGCTTTGAGAAACCGAGACATGCACAACAATACCCAGCCTCCACGACCGGATCTCCCCGTCGGAGGAGCCGCTGTAGAGCGAGCTGCCGTCGGCCGCGATGGCGGAGACGTAGGAGGAGTGCCCGCACAGGGTGAGGACACAGTGGTGGAGTGTGGAGGGTCGCTGCTGGTGCAAGTCCAGTGAGGGCAGAGACCCAAGGCTCGACTGCGACGAGAGAGACATGGACTTGGATAGGTGGCCACCTGCACTGCACTGGTAGTTCTGGTCAACCCACCGGCCGGATGCCTGCTGCCGTGGGGATGATTCCTCTACCACATGGCATCCCTTCGCACAGCTTATCATCCCCATCTATGTATACTATATACTAGGTGCCACAAGAGAGAGAGAGAGAGAGAGAGAGAGAGAGAGAGGTGTCTTGGGGTTTGCATGGAATATTGGAGAGAATAGAAGGCTATATATAATATAGTGGAGAAGGTAGGTAGCAGTACCATGGTTGTTCTTCATGTACAGTGACAAGCTAGGTCAAGCTTCATGGAGATTTGAGAGGATATGTAGCTAGGGTGGGACAAGGGCTTAATTGGGGCAATATATCCACATGCAATTGGATCAATTCATCAGGAAAAGGAGTGGCCTCTGAACTCCTTTTTGCTCAGGCAGGCACTGGATTGTTTGGGGGGTGGAGATGGATGGGAGGAGCTTTCCAGCTCCCACTAGTAGATAGCTGTGGATGCTTCATGCAACCATCCAGAAGGGTGGGGGAGGGGGTGGGGAGAATGGGTGGACAATATTGATGTTGATATGTTACATTCACACCAACTGGTTCACACCAACTGTTACCAATAAACCTAGCTAGCTAGCTAGTCTCTCCCCTCTCTCACACCGCCTCAGCTTTTCTCTCATCCGTGTAAATTTTTGTAGCCTATTAGTTTCTTCCTTAAAAACTCTTCATAATTATATTCCTAATTCCAATGGGATATATTTAATTCAAATGTCATATTTCAAGTATTAGTGTATACGGAGGACTAACCATTAGGTCTACTTGATTCTTTTAAAATTTGAACTCGATCGCAACCACATTATAGTGTAACCACAAGACTACTAGTATACCGTTTTATTTTGTAATAAATATTTAGATAAATTAATTAAAATTTTCTATCAAATATTTAACTTATTTTCTAACATTTGATAGATGCATAATTTATTACAATAAATATTATCTTCTGTGACAGTATATGTTAAGTCTTGTTATAACAAAGACATTCTATATTACAGTCAGAAGAGACTATTAATTAATTTATCCTAAATATTTCTCTTATATATTAACTACAAATAGCCTTAATCTCTTCTCTGCCTTTCCACACACACCCACTGATGAGAAGGACTGCCAAGTTCTAGCGGGTATGCCACAATTATGACAACTGGCCAAAGCAATTATATCATATGCTTAATCAAACTGGCTACATAAAAGTGTTCCTCTATAAGATCTTGCAATAAATTAAGACAGAGTTAGACTCTAATTAAGAAAGCAAACTGATTAGTCAGCAAGTATAAGAAATATGAAATTTGTCGAGACTCTAGCTAAATCCATCTTATAATTTCTCTCCCTATATATATATACATATTATATGATTTATATGCATGCATAATTAATTAAGGGAAATACTAGAGTACTCTCAAAAACCATTTAGATACAAAGTCTAAAAAGTCCACAGTGCATATCATTTTTTTTTTTTGATAACGAAGAACCCCCCCGTAGGGGTGTCAACTAGGCCGGGCCGGCCCGGAGGCCCGGAAGCCCGGCCCGGTATAACACGGGCCTGAGCCTATTTTTTTTATAAAAATTAAATTTTAGCCCGGCCCGGAAAAAATCTGGGCCGATTCCGGGCTTTGCCTGGCCCGGCCCGGCCGGCCGCGCCCACCGCTCCCCCCACCCCGCCTCGGCCTCCCCGCGCCCCTGCCCGCGCCCCCGCCTCGGCCTCACCCCCTGCCTCGCACGCCGTGCGCCCCCGCCTCGGCCTCACCCCCGCCTCGCACGCCGCGCGCCCCTGCCTCGCACGCCGCGCGCCCCCGCCTCGGCCTCCCCGCGCCGCGCCTCGGCCTCCCCGCGCCCCTGGCTGCCTGCCTCGGCCTCCCCGCCCGCGCCTCGGCCTCCCCTGGCCCCCTGCCTCGGCCTCCCCGCGCCCCTGGCCCTCGGCCTCCCCGCGCCGCGCCTCGGCCTCCCCGCGCCCCCGCCTCGCACAGCGCTCGCCCCAGGCCGGCCGGACCGGGCCTGGGCCGGGCCTTAAAATTGACTCCCGGGCTGGGCCATATTTCTGAAAATCGGGCTTTGCCCCGGGCCTGGGCCGGCTATCTTGAGACCGGGCTGGGCCTGGGCCAGACCAGGCCCGGTCCAGGCCCGGCCCATTGACACCCCTAAACCCCCGCCCCGTATGGTTTTGTGGGCTCAGAGATTGGTGTTCGTGAACTCCAAGGTCAGGACTTGGCAGCTCTTACTTTCCGTGTACCCGTATTGTCCTTATCCCACTTGACCGAAAAAATTCTAGATCTACGCACCTCGAAGATTGCATGTAGATCATGTAAGCCCCCCAACAATCGAACTCGGGACCTCTTACTTTTAAGCAAGAGTTCGACCCAATCGACCCAATCGAGTCCTCTCATAGTGCAGATCATCTATTTAGAGACGGAAGATACAGATTTCCCATTAATTAGTCCTCCTCTATCTTATCTGTGCGTGTGTGTTTTGAGTGCCGAGTCAACTGCAGACAACAGACAAGAGAGCGGACAAGAGAATCTTTCCTTCTCTTCACCACAATGTGCGGAACACAGCAATCTCACAACTCCTCCGTTAAATTTTAATTAATCGCCCGGCACCTGCACTTGGGTCAACCGCACGTCAACCCACCGAACGAGCTCATTATTCGCAGCTCCATTTAGTTGTATGTAAATAGTTTAATGGGGAAATAATTTTTTTATGAAATAGTATTTATATAAAAATAAAATTTTAATTATCTATTTAATTGTCAAGTAAATATTTTTATTAGTTATTTATGTAAATACGGAGAAAAATTGAAATGTCAATAACATTAAATGTAAATTTTTACTATAAAATTTTATAGAGAGGTGTGGAATCTTATGATCGACTCGAATGAGAGAGAGTCACTGTGTACTAATACTATTCATTTTTTATTTTTAATATTTTTTTAAAAAAATAAAATAATAAAAAACTAATGAAAATAAGTAACTTTGACAAAGACAATTTAAAGTAAGAGAAATAAAATAAAAACATAATTTGAATGAATAGTATTTTACAGATATTTTAATAAAAAAATAAAAATTATATTAACTAATAAAAAATAATTAAATTTGTCAAAGACTACTTAAATAAGAGGAAAGAAAATAAAAATACAACTTTGAATGAATAGTGGCTAAAAACTGTCACTGTAGAATCTGGGCGCAACAGTGTGAAGTGTGAATTGGAAAATGGCGTCCGCTTTTTTAGCGCGGATGCCAAAATCCGGAAAATTTAGGATACATATCTTGTTTTTGAGGAATACCAAATGACTTAAAAAAAATTCCAGAAAATTTTTCCTAATGAAATTTTACGTTAAAACAAATAGACCTTAAGTTTTCCACTTGGGACGAAGAGATTGTATGTGTCTGAAACAAAACAAAACATTAAAAAAAAAAAGCTTCAACGACTGTGAGTACTCTGTGAGGCAAACGTCCCCATCCTAATAAATAAATCAATCTATTTTTTCCCACATGAATAAATTTGTTTACATAATATTTATTTCTTCCGGAAAAAATGATCCGATCCCTTCGGAGTAGAGCTAGGTAAGACGACTTTCTCTTTCATCAAACATATACACACGCCAAAGTTACTCCATGCTAATTAAGCCACACGTTTGGTATAGGTTATAATGTGCATTGCTCCTTAATGATTTCTATCATTTGATTGAGAGCAAGCCCACAACGTGCAAATGTATAGATAGAGTACTACGTACAAATTATGTTCTCGATTAATTACTTTGATCTTCTCAAGAATATAATTAACTTAGACCACATATATATATTCTTCAGATCATCACGGCCCTCGGATCTTGACGGATTAAAATCTAAGAACTATGACCAACGTAGGACACATGGAGACAAGATTAATTAGTCTATGTCCTTGTCTTTTTGTACATATTTTTGATAGGGTAAGTCTTGTTGCAAACCGTCACATGGCGGTTTGCAACAAACTCAGCTCCCCATTGGGGGGAGCTGAGGTGGGGCCAAACCCACCCCCAATGGGGATGTGGTTTGCACCCACGTGGATGCAAACTCCCATGGAGAGTTTGCACCAAGTGTACTCTTTTTGATAACTGACGGTCGCTTTATATGTCAACGACTTTTTTTTGCTGTCATATATTTCATATGTCAATAATATTAAATCGTTGATATATATCTCATATGTCAACAGTTAGCAAAGATCGTTGACAAATATTAATCGATGATTAATTTGTCAACAGTTGTGTCAACGATTTATAGCCACTGACATTTGTTTATGTCAACGGTTATACTTCTTTTATCAACGACTTTTAACCGATGACATAAAACTTATTTCTTGTAGTTAGGGCAAATTAATTAGTCTATGTCTTTGTATCGAACTACTTATTATTCGAGCATGCGAGATCCTACCAAGTACCAACTAATTTATTATTTCTCAAGTATATATATATATATATGAAGCGATTGATCACTCTGCAAGAGGACCTCGGTTGGGTCGATCGGTTAGAATTCTTGCTTAAAAGCAGGAGGTCCCGAGTTCGATTCTTGGGGGGGGGGCTTACTTGATTTACATGCAATCCACGAGGTGTGTAAATTTGAAATTTTTCGGTCAAATGAGGTAAGAGCAATACGGGTATACGGAAAATAGGAGCTGTCAAGTCCTGATCTTGGAGTTCACGAACACCAATCATTGAACCCACAAAATCACATGAACGGGATTAGCTCGTTATTTAAAAAAAAAAAAGATTGATCACTCTGCAAGAGTACGTAGAAGTGGCCCCTAGATGGAGCCCTGTGGTACGTACATATTTAGAGAGAGAGAGAGAGAGGGTGTGGGGACGGGATGCGCCCCCATCCATCGGCAATCCCACGCCATATTCCGCCGTCGTATGTGGGCTTGGATCGGCGACGGGGACGCTGAACATACATAGGCCGGGCGACACACGCAAACAACACAGCAGCATGTGGTGGGTGGGATTCCCTTTCAACGTCATGCCACAGCCGGAGCATGCACGGCGCCGCGCGACGAGCTCTCTCTACGGCGATCGACGTCGACGGGTTTCTTCTTCTGCCCAGCGCAGCAATTCGTCAGCAGAGGGTGGTGGGTACGTGGGAGCATGACAAGAAGACATGGAAATCGCACAGAGAGAGAGAGAGAGAGAGAGAGAGAGAGAGAGAGAGAGAGAGAGAGAGAGAGAGAGAGAGAGAGAGAGAGAGAGAGAGACACACACACACACACACACACACACACAGAGCTAGGGAGGGTGGGTGAGGCGTTAAGTTCTTCTGTGTGGTCCTCCTTGGAGGCGTTAAGTTCTTGTAGCTTGAAACAGGCCGGAAGTTTCTGTGGGCAAGTCTTGGGAGAGCAGGGTGTTCATACTAGCTAGCTAGTGCTAGCTGCAGGAGGACCCCGGCCCCATGCATATATGGAGAATGTGGAGTATAACAGGGCTGTACTGCACCTGCAAAAAGTGGGCGATAGGTTGAAGCGTGTGGACCTTTTATTAGGTGATTGGGTTTGTGTTTTTTTGCTCCGGGGACTTGGAATCTTGTGATGGGAGAGGATTGCACTTTGACGGGAAGAGATGTGTAAACGTTGCATGACGTCATATATATATATATATATATATATAACATAATATTAGAAGTTGAAAAACATCTCTCCAACATCTAACATGTGAATGGATATGTATTAAATGAAGTGGTGGATCATCATAATATTGTTCAGAGGATAATATACATGGTAGGGCAGGGGTTGTCAGTTGGGTCGACCATATACATATAGATGAGGTTGATGAGGTTGAGTACACATGGCCTCCAGTCATCACCATATTCATGGCAGGGTTGATTTCCCTTGTGAGTTGTGACTATACAAAAGGGCACGAACCATATCGGAATACAGCCGGATGAGAAGATTTTTTGTGATAAATTTTGATTTTAATTAAATTTTTTCAATATTGTATAATATGCTGCAAATTTTCGTTTTCTTCAAAAGAGCTTTTAAGACAGCCATATTAGTTTTTGATCCCTGTTCGAGGCAGAGAACAAGCTGGTTCGGTCGGAAGATGTTTTCTTGGGAGCTCGGATCTAAGCTGTGTCGATCGATGGTCGGTACACAGATAGAGCAATTCGCATCCGAAACGTAAAAATGCCCAATATATTAGGACCTATAATTTGGCTAACCGTTAAAAAAAGATTTTTGGATACTTAAGTCAGATTAAATTAAATTAATATAAATTATTAAATACATCATAAATATGTATCTTGTGGCAGAGGGCGCGCGCTGATAGCTTGACGAGACTTTTGGTGTGGACGAAGCCCAAGGTTTGGCCCGTGATTAAATGTTGGTTTCATCAAGTTTTGCTAAGCTATTGGAGACAGCAAGCCTTAATATGCGCTGATGTCAAGCAATTAGACATTGTAAGTAATGTTTGGAGGTAAAAAAAAAGATGAGAAGGAGAGAAGTTAATAGATTAGGATCCACATTAATCTAGAAGGAAAGTGGGTTATTAGACAATCATGACAAAGAGGCTGTATTTATTAGTCATACACATTTGGCTAAGAAGCCTTTAAAACTTAATTTTAAAGGACTATAGAAGCTGTGATTTTTTTTTCCGGTTTATTATGTTATGTTATCTTTAAAATCCGGGCCTGTTTGATGCACACTATATATGAACACCGTTCAGGTTTATCATAAATTTTTATCATGGTCTGCTGATAAACCAAGATAAAATACTCAAATGATCCTTCTTAACAGAAGATTATAGAAATGTGAAATGTTTATGGCAAGAAAACCCTTCTTGTAATCAGCATTTCTCTAGACATAACTCCATCTATTGAAGAACTAAAACAACTGAGAGGAGCTCGTCGACTGTTTTCCAAGCGCTACACTATATCTGTTATGGTTAATATGAGAGAGAGGGGAGGAAGAATCTTTAAATATTGAGAGTTGTTACTTGCACGTGTAGATCGGGCAAATGAACGTGTAAATCGGGTAAATTATTACTCGATTTACCTGTCTTGGTTGGCGCGCAGGTCTCTTTGCGCGCCAGTCAATGGAGATACTGACCAGACAAATTATTTGTTCGGCCAATTGATTATTAAACATTTTTCTTAAATATTTTAAAACTTGTGGCTCAACTCTATATCATGAATGATTGTTCACTTTAACTCAAACAAACATAAGAATGCATGTCAATATGTTAATGATGTGCTGCATCAAATCTGGCATGCTACCCTCTGCAATGGAGAGATATAATGGCCATGGTTGTACTACTTGTCTGCCCCTCCCCAACAATTATGTTTGGTGTTCCCCATTTGGGTAGGCAATGACATAGCTTCTTCTACTCACCTATAAAGAGCAATCAGACTCTTCTTTCATACAAAAGGTAAAGGGAAGAGGGAAGGATTTTTCCTTTCATTGGGACCTCATATTTTTTCACACTATTGTCTTTCCCAGATGAAAATTAATAAGCTAAAATATGATGCCTATTCTTCACTAATACTTGCTAAATGACACAAATTTTCACACTGAGACCAACAGACTTAGAGCTGATGTTAGTGAGCATATAAGTAACTATTGATATTTGAGCATATAGGTAGTGTTACGGTACATGGGTCGGAAGTTGTAGGTTCAAATCCCCTCCCTCATACTTACCTATCAAAAAAGAAATTTATTAGTAGGGGTGTGTGTGTATATATATATATATACACTAAATATTCGATTATATTCCATCACATCTATGCCATTCCATTTCATCATATTTCTCCTTCAATGGTTGGGTTCATGGGACAAAAAATCTAATCTGCCTCTCTCTTAAAAATCTCGCCAAAACACTTCACCCATTAATTTATCTCTCTTCAATGTTGGGTTAGGATATATTAGCAGAATATTTTTAGATTCCAATGGTTAGCCAATCTAAGGAATATAAAAAAAAATTACTATTAAATATAAGACATACGTGATGATCAGGTTAAATTTTTAGGGGTATATATAGGAGTGCATGTATTTTCTCTTGATATTTTCTTGTGGGAACAATTGTGGTAAAAGAAAAAAAGTTAGTTTCTATCCACATTGTGTAACATAGACTTAAGTGAAGAGAAAAATATGCGAACGTATGTACGAGATCAATTAAGAGGGAGGGATGAATTGATTATCACCTAAATAAAATTTTTTTACACAAAATAGATTAGACTCAATTAAGATAAATTATAAAATGATATGCACAGTAAATATGATAATTGAACAGCGAAACTAATTATCCTAACGTGTGTAGGATGGAGATAGAAGAAAATGATCAAATCACAAATGCACGTAAGATATAGAGTGGTTCGGCAAACACACTCATGTGTGCGTCTACGCCCACTACCTCACAGCCTCATGAGGATTTCCACTAACTTGTTTCCCAGGTACAAGTTACAAACCCTCACTAGACACTGTTGTTTCCTGGGACAACCACAACCCCGCTCGTTTCCAGGGACAAGATCACTCGATATTTAACACACCACACGCACCGCACACCAACCACACAAATTGATCTTGGTTCAAAGAAGAACAAATTAAAGAACGTGGACAGGAGAGACACCAATATAAACAAGCAAAGTATAGAGTTCTCATGTCTCAGAAGTTCGACCTTTGTAGTTGTCTTTGCCCGACGATGTCACAGTACAAAATTGGCCGATGTAGAACACTTCAGAACGAAGTATTGCAAGATACAGCACCAAGTCCACGCCTTTTTTATGGAGAACACATTCTTGGAATGTCTGGAAGGTTTCTAGACGATGAAGACTCATTCATCAGGCTTATACAGATGGAGAGCTTCTATAGACTCTTTCCTAGATCACAACCCCTCTCCCAAACTCTAGGGCACAAGAACAAATTTTTGGAGGTGTGTAGAACTCTCCCAAATCATGAAAACAAGTATTTATAATCTCAAGAGGTATATCAAAGTTTGGAAAGAGTCTAACCTTCGTAAGACTCATTTTTTGAAAGTTCGTATCGAGAAACGCCGGAATCAGTCGACCGATTTCACCAAATCGGTCAACCGATTTCAAACACTTGTATTTTGATGTGCTGACACTGTTCATTTATGTTGACCGATTTTATTGTTCTTGCAGACCAAAAAGTTACTGACTAGGTCAGTCGACCGATTTTCAGAAATAAGTCGACCGATTCTGTCAGTTTTGTAGTATTTTAGTCAGTCTTCTAGCTATTTCTGCTTTGTCCAATATTTGGTCTTTGTAAAGTCCACTTCATTTGCGACTTTTGACATATTTTACTACACACTTAACACATAAATTCGACCCTCAAATCCAATATGAATAGTTCAAACACTTGGGTCATAAACATGAATGAGAATTGATCTTTTGTGATTTTATCATCATAGATTAAATTAGTATTTTATTATTATCAAAATCTACAGAATACAACATTAAGAACATTAAGCTGGCGTTTTATAACACTTAAGTTTTAAGTCTGAAATCTTATTTCTCATCTATTCTTTAAATCTGAAATTTTAAAAAATACTTAATATATATAAGATATTTATTAGAGTTACTTGATAACCAACTAAAGTAACATCTGAATTAATATCTAATTTGACAAAAATAGCAAATTAATTATTTTTGAACATTTTAATAAATGAAAAGGCAATCAACGATTCAAATTTGACTGTTGATTGTCAAAATTCAATGACCGCAGAATTTGTGACTCCAATCATTGGATTCTGGTCACGGGAAAAATCGTTAGATTCTGACGTCTGATAGGTGAAATTTGGCGACTAGTTGTTGGAATTTGATGACTCGTCGATTTTCGGCTGTTGAAATCTAGATGTCGACCACCGGATTGAATAGATAAAAATATTTAATTTTATATTTTTCACAACAAAATTTGTGACAGTTGGTTAGCGTGTCATATTTCTATTGATAGGTCTTAGGTTCAAAACTTGAAACCACATTAAAATAATTTTTTTTTGAACGAAGTTGTTGGCCAACCGCTGGCGCAGAGTTGTCGGGATTTCGGCCGGCCGCAGGTAGAGTCGCCAATCGTTAACCGTAAGTTGAGAAAGTTGACAGTCTAAAAAAAGTGATTTCCCTCGACACTAAAATTAAGTAATTTTTTAGATTTAAGTGATTGAATTATATATTATTTTAGATATTTTATAAACAATCTAAAATCTTAAAAAAATTTCACTTCCGACATCAAATACCTATTAAATGTTATCAAACATGCCCTAAATCAATGCCGCAGCAATATCTAGTTATCTATCTCACCTCCAACAAGTATAATATATATATATATATATATATATATATATATATATATATATGAGAGAGAGAGAGAGAAAGAGAGAGAGAGAGAGAGAAACATAGCCAATTAAAGGGGGCACACGTCAAGCCTCTGTAAAGAGGTTGTTCATTTGGACTTTGGAGGTAGGATAATATGTGCATCTGCCGTTATAGGTGGAGGAGTTGGTGAGAAGAAGAAAACAAGAAAAGTTTTCAATTAAATTTTTTTATTCATTGGCTAAACCAAGGAACTAATTAATCTTGGTGGGAGCAGGTCAGCCATACAGGGACCATAATATATATGCTACATGACTCAACTATCTATTGGTTACTGACTTTTCTCCCCTACATTAGGAATGAATAGGTCCTACTTAGTTAAGAAAAATAATTTAGGACACATTTGATAAACATCCATTGATGCTTAATTTGCAACCCAACGACCACACACATTTGTCCTTAGCTCTCATCACTCTAATAATATTACTAGAAGAGCAATACAAATTTGAATTCATTCATATGATTGGTTCATAGGAAGGTGTTTAGATCTATGAACGTTGGTTGATCAGTGGATGATTGGTTCATACACCATTAGATTTGCCCTTTAGAAACCTTCTTGCGTCATTCTTGTGTGTCCTAAATTGGGTTTATTAATCTGTGCTTTATTATTTGTCCTCTTTTAAGAGGAAAATACTACCCTTTGGTTTTGTATTTTGATTTGTGGTGAGTTACTGTCCTCACTTCTAGTTAGGACTGTTCATAATACGGTTCAAACCGTAAAATCGAACCGAACCGGCCAGTTCGGTTCGGTTCGAGTTGAGAGGTCTGACGGTTCAGTTCGATTTTGTATTGAAAATCGAATGAACCGAATATATATTAAATATATTAAATATATAATATATAACAGAGAGGAGCGCGTAGCCCAGTGGGCTAGCGCCTCCCATTTACTTGGACAGATCAGGTCTGCCATCTGGACCATTAAAGTTCGTTTTTTTTTTTTTTTTTCGATTCAAACCGAACTGAATTCGGTTCGATTCGATTCAACCTTAATTTCGGTTCGGTTTCGGTTCACCTAAAAAGTGAGGTGAACCGAACCGAACTGAATCATGTTCACCCCTACTTCTAGTAATTTTGGGGCAAGTTTGCGCCCTTATATGTAGTGGTTTTGTCGTTTGTGGCAAGTTAACGGCCTTATGTCTAGCAAATTTGTGGTGTATTAGTGCCCTTTTCTGTCTAATGTGGTAAGAGATGTTCCTACCTTTATGTTAGGTATGGGTAAAGTGATCAGCTAGCACACTTATGTCTAGTGTGGTGAGTTAAGCTTGCACCTTGTTGGTGAGCGAGCATAATAGGTGGGCTAACACCTTCGTATCTCTAGTGGGTAGTAGTGAGAGCACTTCAGACATCTCCACTTTGAGAAGTGTTAGAAAATTAGTTTGAGGTGAGTATGATTTTTTTTGCACTTTAATAAGTCAATTTACTTAATCAAGAGGGGGTTGGATAGAAATGGTGTTGAGGGGGAGGGGAGAGGGAGGTTTAACCTACCTAAGTCAAAAGATCTAAGTAGCTTTAATCTGTTTCTTACACAAGGGCCCATTTTTAGGACTCAAAGTAAATAACATTTTTGTGTGTTAAGTAATACTTAAATAAAATAATTACAAGTTGTTTAACTATTTTTCAAAACGGATCTTGGAGTGGATGCAGGTCAGTATAAGCTGTCGAAACCACTTTAAAATCACAGTCTCTTTGTGAAGTCCGGTTCCTCTCAATACATGGGAGGACCGGACTCCAGCAGTCACCAATGGGAAGAGAGGGATTTGAGGAAATTTTACAAAAAAGTCCAAAATCGAAAACTTTTTCACGTTTCTGTTTGGGTTTTTTCGTAAAATACAGGCAAGGGCACCCAAGCCCCCTCTTTCCATTGGTGACTGCTGGAGTCCGGTCCTCCCATGTACTGAGAGGATCCGGACTCCTCTTTGTGTGTGATTCTTCCCTCTTCCTCTCTCCTTGTTCATCTTTGGTTGGTGTTATCTCACATTATTGTGTTTGGCGAAATATTCTCACAAACTTTCATGTTGAAACTGACATGACTGGATATTGTGTCCCTTGTTATGTCCCCTTCATGAGTCATTTGGAACCTTTTCAAAACTAGCAATAATGTGTAGTTTATATAGGGGCGGCTTGTGCACATTCCCCTTTAAGATCAAAGAAGTGTCGTTGTCCCCCAAAGCCAACAAAGTGATACAGATTCAGTGCAACATCTAGTACTCAAAACAGGAAAAGAGATCATTTCAATGCATTGATTTTTCTTGATTGTGTTCATGTGATCCGAGATTACATTAATTAGGGGAAAAAAGACTTTATGAATAAGTCTATGTAATCTACTCTAATTTTAGATAGAGAAAGATTTAATATTCGATCGTCATATTCAACCGAGCATTACTCATTCTCACAAGTAGATGTGGATCTCGTTGTTAATATAGTAGTAGATAATTCTTTCTCTTCTAGATATAAGATGCATTCCCAATATCCCCGTGATCCGAGCAAAATGTAGGGAGTTTTGTTGTGAATAAGAAGGTGGTTTAGGGGTTACAGGGACTTACCCAATATTAAGAAACCTCTTAAAGTTGATATGTCTATATGAACATGCAAGATATTTCATGTGGGTCCTTGCATTAGATGTAAAGTACAAGCCAGTTTGAAGAAGGGATTAGGTACTCTCGATTTTTTAACTAGGGGTTATTATATTTTAAAGGAAAATAAATTTGGGGAGGGAAAGTGGGACTCAAAGATCATGAGGGGTTAGTAACCTTCCTAGATAGATGGGGTACACTAACATCTTTTTAACCTCCACTTTTCATATTTTAACCCGATTAACCTAACACCCCCCCCCCTCCAAGCCAACTCATGCCCCTAACCCACGGCGTGCCCTCCCATACCCCCCCCCCCCCGCCAAATCGGTGATGAGACAAAAATATCAAAGCTTGCATAAGTAGTGTTAGTCCATCATAGGAAACGAGAAAGATTTAGTATATTTTTTATTACACTTAAGTATAATATGATTAGACACTAAATTTATATGACACCAAATAATTGAGTTGTCACTTTATCACTCTATATGTGAGAAATGTCACATGAGTTTAATACCTAGTCATATTACACTTAAGTACAATAAAAAAGTGCACTAAACCTTTCTCCATATGAAACACTTAGGGTCTATTTGGTTGTACGTAAAACAGTTTAATAGGGAAATAATTTTCTACGGAATAATTTTTACGTGAAAATAAAAACGTAATTGTCTATTTGGTTGTCAAGTAAATATAAAATTGTATGGAGGGGTATAAAATCTTATGATCCACACAAATAAGGGAGAGTCATATATCTCTTGTGTACTAATACTATTCATCAATTTTTTTTATTTTTTATTTTAATATTTTTTTAAAAAATAAAAAATAAGATAATTAATGAAAAATATGTAACTTTGACAAAGACAATTTAAAATAGGAAAAATAAAAAAAAACACAATTTGAATGAATAGTATTCTACAGATATTTTAATAAAAAAGTAAAAATTAAATTAACTAATAAAAAATAATTAAACTTAACAAGACTACTTAAATGAGTAGAAAAAAATAAAAATACAAGTTACATGAATAATACCTAAACTGGTTCCTGGAGAACCAGAAACTGCAGCCGCGGCCATTGGAAAATGGCATCCGCGGTTTTCAAGCGGATGCCAAAATCTGGATTTTCGGTGATTTAGTTTTTCAAATTTTAATTTTTAATGGTACCAAATGATATAAAAAATTAATTTTTTTTAAAAATTATTTCCTAACCCAAATTTTCCGTGCAAACAAACAACAACAACTGGCCAAAGAGGAGAGCCAAGAAGTCACAGAGACATGGGTTGTATGAACATTCACATTCCACAATTTAATCAGATATTCCAAGGTGTGGTCTACAAAATTTAAGTTAACTGAGCAACACAGTGACCAATAACAGTGCCAACGTGTGCACACCCACCGTGCACAAAATATCTTTTTTTGTCAAAATCACGAGAGTCTGATACTAGAATAGTCTCTAACAACGTAAATGATAAATATAAATAATGATCTATCCAAATTCATCCAATGTTTATGGAAGCATATGAGCACAAAAGTTAATAGAGAAAAGATGAAGACATGAACCTTACCCTCATACACTTTTCATTGCCACTTATTATACCCATTCTCTTCTAATTTTAATACCATTACAATTGATGGAAGATTCTATTGATAATATTAAGAGAAAGATTTAGTATACTTTTGTATTACACTTTAAGTGTAATATGACTAGATAATAATCTATACGGCACTCCTCACATGGAGAGTGATAATTGACAACCCAATATTGGATGTCACATAAATTATTATCTAATTATATTGCACCTAAAATATATATAAAAATGCACTAAATCTTTTTCAAAAATCAAACTTTGGAGGTGTACACAACCGACATAAGGGATTGTATTTAGGGTTTTTGACGTATTAATCCTTACAAATTTAGTTAATTGTAAATTAGTTTCTTAAATCTAACTATTGTTATATTAAACTTGTCACACGCAATGGTAAAATCTGCCCGTTCTGGAAGCCTCCCGGCTCCGTAGCAACCATTGCCCGCACTTGCGCCGGAGGGGGGAGAGCACGGCGTCGAACACCGCGAGGGCGCCTCCGAGGAAACCTTCCAGAACTTCCTCTTTCTACGGGTGGTGGCCGGTGGCGGCCGCAGTATGGAGCAGTAGCACAGGTTGTGGAGAGGTGAGCTTCTCAGGGTTGCGCGTTCCGGCTTTTAGCTGGGATTCTAAACCACACTGGAAGCAAGTTGCGAGGTTCGCCTGTTCCCTTCTCTGCAATCTGATGGTGCGTATCTCTCTCTATCTCTCTCTCTCACCGTTCTATACGTTTCTCGTACCTCGTCTGTCATCCAACATAGCGGTCTTTTAATCCTTCAGGAACAGTCCCCAGCTCTCGAAGACTGCTTGAAGCTGCTGAGAGGGGAAAGGGACGAGCAGAGGCTCGCCGGCCTCCTGCTCGCCACCAAATTGTTCCAGGGTGATGACAACGCCTCGGTTCTCAAGGTCTACGAGGCAGTCGGCACTCGGTTTCTCGATCGTCTCCTCATGACCGGTGAGTCGTCTACTCCGTGAACTCCTTTTTCCTGAACCATCCGTCTTGTTCTTGGTAGAAGGTGAGGTGGGATGTGTAATCCACTGTCTGCTATTTTAACCTGCGCCAGGAATGGGGAAAGGGTCTTCCCAAGCCAAGGAAGGGGAGGAGCGGGCCGCGTATCTGAGGCTATCGGTGACAGTAGTGGCGGCATTCTGCCGGGTTCCGGAGATTGCATCTTCCGAAGATATGATCTCGAAGGTTCCGCTTGTGCTCGAAATTATCTCCAAGTCGTAAGTTTTCAGTTGATTTTGTGGTAGGCTTGTCGGCGTGGATGGTACGCTATTAAGTTAATTTTCTTCTTTTTGGTGGGGCGTCTGCACATCTGAAACCTTTGAAAGCTTAATGCATTCTGTGGTAGCATTGCTTTAGTTTCATACATCCAATTCACCAAGCGAAGATATGTCTGAACTCTGAAGAGGTGATCTCAAATTGGGAAGACCCCCCAAAAAGTATCGTTAGAAAGTTGGAAAGAATAGTTGCAATGTTATAAAATATATAGCATACAAGACGTTAGTTTTGAAGGATATGTACGTCACCAAGTTGTGAGTAAATCGTGTTTCTGAACTTACCTAGAGTTTAAAGAGTTTTTAATAAAATTTGATTTATGCAAAAAGCAATAACATTGAAAATGCGATTAAATGATGACTTTTGAAATATAACATATTTATATAACAATAATCATATGTATACAAACTCACTTGTAAAACCTAGATAGGCATACTTTCCACTAAATAGTATGTTAAAGCATTACTGCCAAATTTTAGACGATGCTCCATCTAGATAACAGATGATTGTGGACACGGGATTTTTCTTCTTTCCTTTCCATTTATGTTTAAAGTGTTTGTTCATTATCTATATTTTGATTTCGTATTGCGGGGCGTGCCAGCCTGCCTGCCAGGCAGAAGTAAGGGTCTGCGTAATGCAGAGAAAGAATTTTTGTATATCCGTGAAACGGATGAGTGCGCTGTGTTTTGATCTGAACTTCTTTGATTCCGTGCCTTTTAATCATCAGGCGATTAGGGTGGCGTGTACTGGACCCCTGTCTCCATCGATCGAAATCAATGTTGCATTTACATCGAGTTAAAAGCCTTAGGTGTCGTATTCACACCTGTTTCAACCCGAATACAATTTCATAGCATGGGCGAGAATATATGCATCTGTAAGAAATTCCAAGACAACATTTTTTGCTTTGTTTATTTTGAACAGAATGAGTCTAAGTTTGAAAATAGGGTTGTCTTTTTGAAAAGAGTATGAGTTTCCTTTGTGGAACTTGTCATGTAGCTTGCAATGGGCAGGAACATGCCCGTGTTAGCGAAATTATCTTCTGAGTATATACTCGTCTCCAGGGACAAGATCTCAGTTGAAATGTATGCATATAAACACATAGTTATGAACATACGAGTAAATTTTAGGACGGAATTTCCGTTTAGACGGAGTGTCCTTGAGGAAATATATGCATAAGATTGTACTTACATGGATATGTTCTCGGGTAGAACCCCTGCATGGGCAGAGTTCAACTCAGGATTCATATCCGTATGAACATAGACTCACGATTATATGAGTATGTATTCGAGGAGAATTTCTGTTTAGACAGAGTTTCCTCAAGAAAACATATGCATATAAGCTTGAGATTACAATCATACAGATATGCTCTTGAGCAGAATCCCTGCTTGAGCAGAGTCTCCTCGAAGAAACATATACATGTGAGTACAAGGCATCTAAATGTCCGTACCCATAGAGTCTTGCTCAATATGGAGGCATTTAGAGCACAACATACAAGGGTATTTAAATACCATATGTCCATAGAGACTTGCTCGATATGAACAGTATTTAAACCCCGAAAAATCCCCACAGAGACTTGCTCGATGTGGGGGACAGAATATACCAAGATACAAACATACAAGAGTATTGTGCTTGTATGGATATGTTCTCGGGCAGAACCCCTGCGTGAGCAGAGTTCATCCTAAGAATCATATACATATGATCATAAGGTCATGATTATATGGATATGTATTTGAGCAGAACTTCTGTTTATACAGAGTTTTCTCAAGAAAACATATGCATATAAGTACGAGATTAAGATCATATGGATATCTTCTTGGGCAGAACTTCTGCTTGGGCAGAGTCTCCTCGAAGAAACATATAGATACAAGAACAAACGGCATCTAAATGCACATGCCCATAGAGACTTGCTCGATATGGAGGCATTTAGAGCACAAACATACAAGGGTATTTAAATACCATATGTCCGTAGAGTCTTGCTCGATACGGACAGTATTTAAATCTCGAAAAATCCCCACAGAGACTTGCTCGATGTGGGGATATGAAATATACAAACATACAAGGGCATTTAAATACATGTGTCCATAGAGACTTACTCGATATGGACGGTATTTAAATCCCGAAGAATCCCCACAGAGACTTGCTCGATGTGGGGATATGAAATATACTATAGAACTTTGGAGAAACCCTTTATGGAGGGGACGAGGAGATGTCGAAGCTGTATACGATGGCGATCTCCCGCTCTTTTCCCCGCTATCGAGCACTCCTCACTCCATATCGAGCAAGAAATGAGCGAATATCTTCACGCCGAACCAAGAATGGAAGAACCGACGAGAGGAGATTGGAAAGACAGAAAATTTTCTATTTCTGCACTTCTCAGAACCGGGGGGCTTTTACAAAGCTTTGGGGGACTGGTTTACAAGCTTTGGGGTTGCGAAACAGCAGGAATTTGGGGGACTGGTTGGCCAGCATATGGGGGTTTTCTGGGGGTTTTTTCCCTCTATATGGGGACTGGTTTTTCCAGCATAAAGGGGGGATTTGTGGGGCTTCATGCACACTTGGAATGGAGGAGGTGCCTCCCTATTTATAGGGGAGGGCTTCTTCTCCCCTTGCTGCCTGCGCAGTAGAAGGAGAGGGGGATATAAAACCGGTTGGGGGAGGATCTCCCCCAACCAGTTTTATATAAAACCGGTTTTATATAAAACCGGTTTTATATAAAACTGGTTGGGGGAGATCCTCCCCCAACCGGTTTTATATAAAACCGGTTGGGGGGAGATCTCCCCAACTGTTTTATATAAAAAGGTTGGAGGTCCCCCAACCCGTTTTATATAAAACCGGTTGGGGGATCTCCCCCAACCAGTTTTATATAAAACAGGTTGGGGGGGGGAGATCTCCCCAACTGTTTTATATAAAAGGGTTGGAGGCTTGGAGCTCCATTCGTCCCCTTATAGGGGTACTTTTGATATTTTAGGGAATGGAGGGTTTTTCTGACATTTTTTCATGCCAACAATGATGTCATGATTTCTGACCAGTCATTGACCATTTGTTTCCTATCTTTTGAATGTTTTTAGGTGACATTCAAATCTATACTTTATGGTTCTGTACAAGTTTTTGTTAATTCTATTGTTTATCTTTAATTTTCTATGTGCCAGACAAATTTGTGCAAGCATATAAGAGTTCAAAGGAGAATTCTGGAAAACCATCTTCCAAGTGCGAAATCTTGGGAAAGCAATCACCAAAAATCAAAATATGTATTTGTTCATACATATATATTTGTATAGTTTGTATAAATTTATTATGAATGTACATATGTACATACGTTTGTCATTGAACCTTCTTGATCTCATTCTCCTTACGTAATGAACTGGACCTTCTTCCTCCATATATCAATACATATTTATAAAAGGAATATAGGCCCTTCCTCTTTTTCCTTTGTTGCATGTATGTCTGCCTTTCCTTTTCTCTTTCAGGCATTTCTTCATTTTGAGGTGATCATAAGAGATTAAGGATCTCATTATTCTGCTTTTCTTCACAAATTTTCCTTTTTGCCATATGCAGATCGTCAAACATACCCATTATTGAAGAATGCTTTGAAATTTTGTTGTTGGTTGCAACAACATCAGAGGAAGGGTTTACCAGATTGTATGAGTCTGGATCCATGGAAGTGCTTGCTTCAAATATATCTGCTTTGCCTGATGGTATAGTTAGCCTAGCAATTTTTTTTCCTCTTTTGCAATCTTACATAGTTTGTTTCACAGTTTGTCTGGTCTTTAAAAGTAGTCCTCCTTTTCGTTGGTAATAATTTATGAAAGGTTGATACAATCAAGGGAAGGAGGTTCTCTGTCTAGATGGTAGACTGAATCCCACATATCCCATCGGTGAAGTTACATAAGCCCTGTACAAACCCATCTTATACAATAAATTAGACTGTAATTCTGGTACCGTACAGAGTAACATGCCAGTCATGTAACAGGTTGATACAGCTTTTAACAACGGTAGAAGGGTGTTAGGGTTCATCTGTGAAAATTCTTTGTTCCTGCCTTGCCAAATATACCAAATCATATCAAGCAAGCACATCATCCAAATGTCGTTGTCGGCCTCCATTGATGTATACCTGTGCCATTTTTCCTTGAAGCCATGTGAGTTTTATGGAGATTGGTGAGGGGTTGTAGCCACGGTGAAGGATAGAGTGGCATTTTGTACCCTGTTTTATGTTTTCTTTCTAGTTGTTAAGTCAGGTTATTTATCCCTATTTGAGGGGTATTTTGTCCCTGTTTGTAATTTCTTTGTTTGGACTGCCCTATTATTAAAAAAACACAAGGTGAGGCTGCTGGACTTCTATGACCTTGGTTACTCCCTCTCCGCTCTCCTACTTCCTCTCTCTCCAATTCTCAATATGTTCTTGCTCTGAAAAATATCAGGGGCCATTCACACCAATAATCTCAAAAACTGAAACCAGCCTGTTCCCATAATATTCCGCAGTTGAGAAGCAGATGATCCATTTTTTCATAACACTGCATTCTGATGTCTGATTTAAACCCACATATTCTGTCAGCTGTTGATAGATAGAAAGATATGAAGACTGGAGTCTGATGGAATCATTAGCTCAACTACCAGGGTTCTTTCACAGGGAAGGGTTAAGGTGCAAAGGAAAAGGAATGTCTGGATTAGAAACTTCTCTATCAACATTGGAATTTTGATGTGGAATATTGTTTGGCAAAGGCTGCCTAACTTATGATGAATTGCACAAAGTTGAAGTCTCACAATTTCACATGCATCTTCGGTGGTAGTTTTGAGGAAAATTTGGAGCATATATTGAACTTACAAAATTATTGAAGTTGCTAATGACTTCCATAGTGAAGGGCGCCAATCTCATGCTTTACCCTTTAATGACTTTTCTAATCTTTCTAGGACCCGAACTTTGGACCATAAAATGGATTTATTCTGGCCAGGGATGATTATATATGTACCTCCACTCCAGAATATATATAATGTTCCGCTATCATCATCAGAGCCTTATCCCATTAGTCGGGGTCGGCTACATGAATATTTTTCCGCCAAAGATTTCTATCAAGTGCTATATTCGTATTTAAACTCAAAAAGTCCAAGTCCTTCCTAATAACATTGAAACATCTCATTCTAGGCCTACCCCTAGCTCTTTTACTGACATCCACTAAGATTTGGTCACATCTTTTAACCGTCGCCGAGTTAGGGTGACGATACATGTGTCTAAACCACCTAAGTCTATTTTCTTTCAGACAATATTCTTTATACTGTTAGGGTGACGGTACATGTATCTATTACCCAATATTCTTTATACTGTCACATATATCATCATAATAGTCAAATTGTTCTGGTTATATCTCAATACTTCCACGACCATCACAATCAGACAATATTCCATTAGAAACACTACTAAAACGGAGGTTTTAGAAGTATACATGTATTTATCACATAGGATTTTGGAAGTTACATGAGGATGAGCACTCTTTTTCCTCTCTTTATTCACCCAAAGCAAAAGGTGACATTGGGGTATCAATGTCAAAAATCAATCTAATATGCGGATATACGTAGCAATATAAGGGACTTTTCAAAAAAAAAAAATCAATATAAGGGATATGGGAGCATACAGTGTTATTTGAGAGGAGTGTTGTTTGTCTAAGTTTTTGCTTTATGACTTTCTTTGGGGACTGCTGCTACTTCTTCCACTTTTTTCTGGCAGTGGATAGTGTCCTTTCAGTCATAATGGATTTCTTGTGCCAGTTGAAGCTACTTTTCTGTTTTGTGATTAAGTTTACGATTATGTGTAGGTTCTCGTTCAATGGAGCTTGCCATGAAAGTACTGCAGTTAATATTAACCAAATTTCCTTCTGACTTGCTGATTAATAGACATCAATCAGAAATATCAAAGCTGGTACAGCAGCATTTGTTTTTATTTTTTTGTCTTTGGTTCTCTTTGTAAACATCACTTTCCAAAAGGAAAAAGGTTGTGAGCATTCTTGTTTTTTATGGAGTTTTACAAACTTTCTCTGACTCATCCCCCCTTCTCTTTTTTGGTTCAGGTGCCAGCTATAGCAAGACAATTTGCTCTCCTACATAATGCTCTCAAGTTTGATGCGTTGCACCTGCTTGCTACTATTATGTCATCAAAAGACATTGTATGTGAATGTATTCTACATGTTGCGCTTCGGATAGCATAATGCCATATTCTCATTGATGCGGGAGCATGTTGGGTCTCCCTGGGTATTTGGGTCCATATCATTTTTGGGGTTTTAATGTCTTTTGGGCCAGACATGTACAAAAGCTTTATTTGGGCCCATTAGTAGCTAGTGTTATTTGGAATCTTTTTATGTTTTCTTATGTATTTTCTGTTTGGGTCTTTAGTTGATAAATGGCCCATGTCCCTTAAGTAGTTTGGGCCCACTATGGAGGCCTTTAGAGTTACCCTCTGTAAAGGGGATGTATTAGGGACTTCTGAAATCATGAAGAAAGGGAATACAAAATTGAAGGAAAAATGTAAAGAGTCTTAGGGGCATCGCCTCTCTCTCTCTCTCTCTCTCTCTCTCGAATTCCTAGCCTGAACAAAACTGAGGGGTGCAAGGCCCTTAGCCTTGCCAGACATCGCTGCTGGCCCGCCTGCGCCACCGTAACCTTGCTCTGCCGGACATCGCCCCAAGCGGTGGTCCAGCACCCACTGCAGGCCCACAACCACCTCTGGCCTTGTCCCGGTCTGTGGCTGGGCCAGCGGGTCCAGCCCCAACTGACAGGGTGAACAGCCAGCCCAGCCACCTCCCTGCTGGCTGGCCCAGCCAGGCCCATTTGGCAGTAGGCCATCCGAGCTCAATTTTGGCCCGCCAGCCCGGCCCAGTTCTGCATTGGGCCATCACCAGTGCCCACCCTCATGGGCCAGCCCACCATCGTCCGACAGGCCCAGCTCATCCCACATCACTCATACATGGTCTATCATATGCTTTCTACCTTCTTTTATTATGGTTGCAGTTTAAGCTTACTCCTGGATATGAGAATCTTTAGGAGTTGGTAAAAGTGGCATGAGTTTAACATTTAAATAGAATAGTTCTCTGGGCAGGGTGTATTGAGTTCTGGCTATTCTTTTCAGGATTTATGAGTCATTTGAAAGTAGCTTAGCTCTTGAAACAACACATAATCCTTGAAGGATTTGAGACAAGTAATGGCTTTTAAAGAAAATTGACCTCAGACTTTGAAGAGGATTTGTATACTTTTAACATCGTCTCACATGGCCTGCTGGCTTTCATTATGTGAATATATTTGAGATATCCATTTGAACATGCACAATGGTGTCTAATGATATCATGGCAAAGAAGTGATCATATGTGGATTTGGGCATTCATGTGAAGGAAGTTTTCCATACCTATATAAATTGCCTTATCAAATAGGGATCACTCTAGTGTGGCCTGGGTGAACTCAGGACTGAATCAATAATGGAATGTGAAATTCATATGAAACCTCAAAAAGCAGAAAAAAATTGAGTTTATAGTATTTCCACATTTGCTGGATAATATGAACATAATATATGGGAAGAGAGATCAGAATTAGGTGGTGGGAAAGATCAGGAATATTCTCAGTCAAATGAACAGTGAGAATTCTGGTGCAAGGGGTGTCAGAAGGTCCCTTGGCACAAGAGTGTTTGGAACAGGAAACTTCCAATCAAAATCAGGATATTCATGTGGACAATAGCATGGTGATGAGGTTCAGAAAAGATGTCAGAGCAAGGGTTTTTTTGTGTGGATATTACAAGGAAAACATGGACATGAGTCCATTTTTTTTGCAAACTTTGATGTAGGGGCTCAAGAGTAGAAGAGAATGTGGAGCCTCTTAGGATGTTGAAGGACACACAATACAAGAATTTGTAATTATATAAAAAGGAAGAAAAGATGACTGCGTTAATCTTTATGGACTGAGGAAAGTCATTGTTGAATGCTGTACTGTTTCTATTGTTGCATTGGATTCATATGGCAGCACAGTACTGCTGACTCTGGTGTGAGAAACGTTGTTAGCACGCTTTGACTACCATAAGAACTTAGATTATTGATCTGAAGCTTTGTGCCAATATATATCCAAACTGTTGAAACTTGGAAGAGGACAACAAAATAAGGATGGGAGGGAGTATGGAGAAGACTTGCTGGTCACATGCACATGCATTAGAATTTACTCAGCTACTCATAATTTTATTAGTTCTTTGAAAAAAAAACAATATGCATGATTACAGCGACCACTTGAATTCCTTTTTAAAAACAAATATACATCATTACAGCGACCATGTGTATTCCTTTTTAAAAAACAAATATGCATGATTACAGTGACCCTCAACTCAAGTCTCAAGTGGTCAATCAGAACAACTACAAGCAATTAAGCAAAAGCCACTCAACCGAACAAGTTGAAATGTGAGACTTAAGTACCCCGCCAACTATTCTTCAGCTTTTACACAATCCAATAAGCAAATAAACAAAACTATTGTACCTCCTCTGTTTTTTAACGAAACTGGTGGTAGATTCTACTTTCCCCCCCAAAAAATGATAATAAATCTATCAAGAGCCTTATGCCGTCATTCTGTTGATTAATAGAACTGTTTAGGTATGTAGACACTTCAAAATAGGTCTCCATCGGGAACATTCCTTCTTAAAGAAAAAGACATTTACATGCACATTGAAAAAAATCATAATTCCCATTGAAGAAAATCATGTCCATGTATATTAGTATTTCATTGAAATGAGTTTGAGGTTAAATGCAGTCAGTTGAAATATCGGATGAATGTTTAGTTTCTTCTCATTTTCTTGTCTTTTGGAGAACAGGTGGCTTTTCAATTTGTCAATAATTTCTTAAAAGTGCCCAGCAATCAAATCCCCCAGTTGTTCCTGTAAGGGATTATAGTTCACTTTCACCTTAAAGTCAACTACAGAGTTTTCTCATGCAGGAAATGCTGCATGGCGCTTTGAAGTCGGTCACTGATAAAGTTTGGGCCGCTTATATGCACGTTGGTATTTTGGCTATTCTACAAAATCGTGTTGGTAAGATATGTTGATTTTTTAAGGTGGTTGACTTATTTAGTTCTCCAGACCTTTAAAATAGTTGAAAATCCATTTTTCATCATTCTGATAATGATGTTATATTCAGGATGTGGCCAAGAGTCCCAAGACTATAGACTATGATTTTCCTTAATTTTACTTATAAGCTAGAATTGATCTCCGGGAAGTTGTTGGAATGTTTTAAATGAAAAGGTAAAAATATTTCTTTTGAGGTCTTTGTGGTCTCAGGTAGCATGGAGGTCCTTTCCATAACAGATGGCCAGGAGGCTGATCATAACATACTTTATTCTTAATTTTATTGTCTTCTTTATCTGTTATTTCTCCTTCGTTCTCTTTCTCTGTTTCCTCCTCCTGCTCTAACTGCTTCTCCTCTGGCAACTGCTGCCATCGCACATGATCGGCAGACAAATGGCAGTGTGGTGACAGCCTGCATTTCTTCTTCTTTGTCCATTCCTTTCTCCTTGATGCGTCTCCTGCACTCCTTAATATGCAAGTTCTCTGTAGAAACAACAGCATTATACAATCTTACTTGATCTGTCATGTATTTTTGGCACAAGAAGTGAGTGGTTGGCATTGAACCGATGCCTGCTGGAACATTTTATTCAAATTCTTGGTCCTGTCTTCCAAAATTCTAAGTGAACATATAGGCCCTTTTATAATCTTCTTACTGTATTGTGTTCCACTTTCGCTGACAAACTAAGAATGGGATGAAGCAGCATAAATTGCTCCTTATTGGCATCAGTTGTTTTTGACCTTGTCAATTTGTAGCTTCTGCGGATAAGTTTCGGGCTCTTATTCTAGTGGAGTCAACAATGTCCATTCTTGGAGAGAACTGGCTACTGGATTGCACACATTTACCTGATGATCAAAATCCGTTGTCGGTTGACAAGTAAGGCTCATGGTTTCATATCATACCTAATTAAGTTTCTTTTGCTTTTGTTCTCATTGTCTCAGTTTCTCCACTCTCTTACAGGTCATTGTTACTTATTCTTGAATCTGCAAGGGTTGAAGTTGCAGTTCTGCTCGATGAACTTGCTTATTTGAAGTATGAGGCTTCCAAGAATACTTCCTCTACCATTGAATCTATTATAGACAAACAAATGAATCTAGTTGTATTGTTTTCGTTACTGGAGCAGATCATCAAACTAATATCAAATATCTCTGGCACTCATGGTACGACAGGTAATAACTTAGTGGCTTAGGAGTTACTAGAATGTGTTTGTGTACTGCATTCTAATCGATTGCATGTGATATTCTCGTGTTCTTTTATGAGAATATGCTTTTCTGTATTCCAATTACAGTTTTTCCTCCAACATGCATTTTATTTCTTTGACCATTGTAGAACTTAAACAAGGGCTTGCACTGATTTGTTACAAAGCCTCTGTTATAGGGTGGCTGTGCCAGGATTTGCCTGAATGAGCATGTGCCCAGGCTTAATACCCCTGTGAGCATGAAATGTATGAACTGGAAAGATGGCCTTTAAAAGGCAGTTTTGCATGCCCCAATACCTTCTGTGTCAACAAATGAGGAGGTGCAAGAGGGGTTATCTGACCTTCGGTGTCAAAAAAGTTTGGCAACTAGAACCTTTTTATGGCAATAGCACTTGATCCAGTTAACCTGGTGATTAATATTCAGTTTCTCTGAAAAGGGGTTGGATATACCAGTTCTACATTCTAACCATTTTCTAAATAATATGCATAAGGAAAACTATTCTTCCCATACTTCATCAATTGCCAAATGGGTGCCAGGCGTCTTATCCTACCCTTAGGGATGTGGTTGGCTGCAAATTAAAAGTTTGTTTGCAGAATAGGAAACCTTTGAGGAATGCAAATCATTAGATTTAGATTGTTGGTGTGGCTATTTAAGATGTAAAACATGGACAGTCTCTGGTTATTCATACATGAAAATTGCAGAGAAGCCATTAAAACACATGGCAAATTAGAGTGCATTACATTCTACAGACTGCCGTAGGTACCCAGGCGTGAACAAGAGATGTGGCTTGGGTGCCACAAATTCCCCAAGATTATTAATATTGAGATTTCAATCACTTAGAAGTTTTTGTTTGGAGACAATTTTAGTGTTTTGGTGGTCTTGTCCTAGTGCCTTTATTTAGATGGCAATTGGTATCAAATTACAACTACAGTAGCTGGAAATTCACAAGATTGAAAATGTCAAATACAGAATGACATCAAGATCATTATTAGAGAAACTGAGGGAGACAAGGACACTTCAGTGCCATAAGTGTGCATGTGCAGGCTTTAAATGTGCCCCCAAGGCACAGGTAGTTGCTGCTGGCCGTTTGGAAGCAGTCAGTGCTTGTTAATTTGACAGGATTGGTCAATATGATGCCAAAGATGAGAATGATACACCATGTTCAACAATATCCTTTAAGAATGGATATGGGTTGACTGATCTGTGGCAACTTTTGAAGCCTTGATTTCTTAGGTCATGTTTGGTATTGGGATAGGAGAGGAGGGGAATAGGCATAAGTCATGCCAGGTTCATTTATGCCTATTCCTATTCCTACAGCCGTTTAGTATGCACTAGGATAAATCAAACTTGAATTTATTCTCTGTTTGATGCAAATGTGGATAGGGGTGGGGATAAGGATGAATGCGGACTGTTTTGCCATGCCTAACCCAGGTACCAAGGGCATGTCCTAACCCCCATTTGGTGAAAAAATGGGGATAACACATAGAAATAAACAATTGTACTTTGTTTATCCTGGGCATAGAAATAAACAATTGTACTTTGTTTATCCTGGGTTACAAGGGCATTCATAGATCTTTTGATGTGGGACAAGCAGGAGAGGTGGGCGTCACCCCTGGAGGGAGAAGGAGAAAGGCTTCGCTCCTAGGGTTTCACACCTGGGAGAGGGCAAGGAGGGAGACGGCCCAAACAGGATTTCTGCTTTCATTCATTCATTCCATAATTCCGTAAGCTTGGGTACAACCATATTTAAAGGAATTGGGCTGCTCCCAATCCTAATAAAATTTAACAAATTAGAGATCTAAAGAAACGAAAATATAGAATCTTACCTAAATAAGACTTCACTCAAATGAAGAAATGCAAAAATACATAATAAAAGCTAAATGGACTCTTAATTTGACTCTTTTGGAAGACTTTACCCACAGACTCAAGAAATAGTGCAAAAATTGCACTAAATTACAGAAAAATATAAGACTCCACATGGGCCTCAAATGGGCCAAACAATTCTGCAGCTCCTTGTTCCTCATCATTCTCCCCTGGTTCGAGAAAACTCATCCTCGAGTTTTGAAGTATTATAGTATCCATACAGTAGGCAGGAGAATAACAAAGTCATGTACTAATAAAGTCTTCGTAGAGACATCCAAACTAATATGCCATTTGAAAAGTTGCAGTCCGCATTCAATGTGTGCGTCAAGATCACACCATATCATATCATAGATGTACTGATCTCTAGTGAATCTTGTGGATCACTGACAGTTGTCAATGATGGGTCTACCTCAAACACATCATCACATATCAAATGAAGTCTGAACTCAACGAACAAGCCATGATCCCAAGTATTACTAGCCATAGACTTCACACATACACCGACAACAATAGTTGTCAACTCTAGTGGCTTTTCATCAGTCATAGTCTTCTCTGAAAGCATTGGCTTGACAAAGGTAGAAGTATACGTGGGAAAACAAAATTTGCCCCTTAAATGTGGTGGCTGGATGATACAAATAGACTGGTTAGAGTCTATAGTACATGTTGCTCTTCCATCCACTCTAGTGGCTTTTCATCAGTCATAATCTCTTACACATGTGCCATATGAATTTTAGCATCATCGTCTGTCTACCAAATGAGAAGCCAGCAGAAATAGTACTCAACGAGGAGCAACATGACAATTATGTTTCCCGAGCTACTGCTGATATTTTATTGCAAATTGGTGAGATTATTGTTAACGGTGATTGGGCTTTTGTAGAGTTTCACCGGAAATTTTTAGGCACAACCCAGTTGAAATCAGTTAATTATTTTGATGGAGCATGGTGCACTATTGATCCCTCGAGATCTTGCAATATTTTGGGAAAAGAGTGGTTGAAAGAACGACATGTTATTATAGACTCTAACCTATCTATTTGTATCATCCAACCACCGCATTTAAGGGGTAAATTTTATTTTCCTAAGCATGTTTCTGCTAGTGTCAAGCCCCCAATTAAGGAAGTAACCTATGAAGCCGATCCCGCATGGGCCAAAGAGTATGAAACAGAGATGCTAGCATGGTCTATGTCACAAGACAAGTGGGATGAAAACTTATTTGTTGATTTTGGGTTTGATTTGATAGATGATAGCACACTCACTTTTGCCTCGTCTTTTGAGAGTATTTTGATAACAATTTCTAATGATACTTGGGATCAGAGTTTATTTCTTATGTCTGGACTTGACTTGATTGACGACACTATATTTGAGGATGCTTCGTCAGTTGTTCCTTCTGTTGTTGCATTATTTTTGGAGTTGTCTTGTGGTGATTTAGTATGGTCAGATATTTGTGAGGCACATATTGGCCACCAATTTGAGGTTCTTGATTTGATTGTTTGCATGTAGTTCTATATGTGCACTTTTGTGTTCGCCTTCGTCCTACTGCGGCACTTCAAAATTCGAGGACAAATTGTTTTCGAAGTGGGGGAGATTGATGGGAAATGAGACCCGTGATGGATGAGGAGGGAGACTCGTGACTGCAGACTACGAGTTTTATTGGCGTGTCGTACCTCGGCGACATTCGTGTAGTGATTTTTATTTTTATTATGTATTTTCACTTTAATTGAGTCTAGTTAAAAAAAAACAAATATATCTTTTTTTGGTCTTCTTTTATTAAACTTGAGGTCATTCTGGGTCGCACCTGTTTGGGCCATATTTGTGCTTTTATATTTTGTGAAGGGGTCTGAGGGTATTTTGGTCTTTAGGTTATGAGGAGGGCCACTAGGTTCCCAACCTGTTTAAATACTCGTGTATTCTCAACTTTTGGAGGATGGAACGAAGAAAAGAAGAAGTAAATGAGTTTGAGTGTATCTCTTGTGTGTGGGTGTGATGCCCAAGGGTGAGAAACCCTAACCCGGTGTGATTCCGGCGGCTTTGCCTCCCTCTCCTATGAGATTCCAGCATCCCTCCCCACTTTCTCCCCTTGGTCCTGCATCAGATACTTATTTTAAATATTTAGAGCAAGTACATGGGGAGGAAAATATTTGTCCGGAGTTTCGGGTAAAAATAACCCCCGAATCTATTTATTCTGAATTTTCAGGATGAATGAATGAAAAGAAAATATTTATTTTGAATTTTCGGAATAAATAAACTGCAGAAAAAGAAATATTTCTGCACATCTCAGAACTTTGAAAAAGTCGTTCGGGGCAAGCCGGAGCAGAAACCAATTTATCCCCGGTGTTTTCGGATTAAAAATCCCTCCGTGTGAATAAATTTTAACGTCCCGAAATGTTCTGGTGGAAGTCGTCCTATGTGGCCCGCAATATTAAACATGTGACGGGGTCTGGCCCCAATACCCATGGCGACGAAAATGACGTGGCACGGGCACAGATTCTTACACAACAAACAGACAAAAATATTCACCCTTGGAGTAACACACGTGGTGGAAACAATAGCCATGTGGCTTAATATATAGGAAAGGAGAACTCCAAGGGGTCCCATCGGGATCTACGCTCTGTTGGGAGTCCCAACGGGAGTTGCGCCGGTTGGACCCGCGGTGGACTGCCCCACCGGCCATCCGCCTGTCCGGTGGGAGTCCCACCGGGAACCGCAGCTCGGTGGGACTCCCACTGGGGCCCCGCGACCCGGTGGGACTCCCATCGCCGCAGTGGGGAGCCCACCGGTCCCCACCAAAGGGCGTCCGATGGGATCCCCAACTCCCTCATCTAAAAATAAAAAAAAACACGGAAGAATCTTACCTTAATGAAGATGCTCCGGTGGGATGCTTGGAGATGTTCCGGTGGGATGTCCAACTCTCCACCCAAGCTTCTATAAAAGGAAGGCAAACACCAAGAAAGAAAGCAGAGCTGAAAACCACCAAGTCTTGGGGATCTAAAAATCGGCCAAGAAGGAGAGCTTGAAGAAATCGCCCAAGCCCCTCCCTGCGAAAGTCTGAAGTGTGAAGTGTTGTGTGGTCTTTTTGCTTCAGGCAAGGCCATATACCAAGCCATGTACTTCTTGTAAATAGGTCCTTCTGGGTTGATAAATTACCCCAATGGACTATTCTTGTCAAGATCATGTTTATACCTAAGGAATGAGTGAAAGAAATGTTAAAATGTCCTCACTTGGTGTGTACACGATGGGGAATATTATTCATGCATATTAAAACAGAAAATTACAAATAAACCCTGTCCTTCGTTTATTTGTGTAAACGACCAAGAGATATAGTGAACCGGCTAAACTTAACACTTCTAGATGAAATAATTGTTAAGACCAATTCTGAAAATTCAGAAATGATGTTTTATGGGGTAGCACCCAAGAAAAAGGGTTATACAACAGCCCCCATTCCTAAAAAAAATTACGAATTAACTTCTGTATGACAAAAAATGTCAAATCAGTCCCTAAATGGCGAAGAATTTGTAAATCAGTCCTCACTTTTCTTGGGAAAGTTAGGGAGGATACCCCCCGAAAAAAGAAGAAGAAAGAAAGATCCTATTCTCATCCAGAAAGGCGGAGTATGGGGCTATGGGTTATACATCCCAATCTATTCGAATGTGTTTTCATGAATTGCTTATTTACAACTAAAGGGTCTAAACATGTATCAAAGGTCTTCGAGTTCTCCTCGATGTAGAGGAAATGCCTATTTCGATCGACAAGGAATGGTCCAGCACACAAAGTCATAATCATCTGAAAATCATGTGTGGAAGATGACGATAAACCCCTAAGCATGGTCAAGTCCATATTTTCCACCCATTGATATACCCATATCAAAAAGAACTGAATGATATGTTATGTTCTTTTTAAACACACATCCATATCAATGACGAAGAATAAGCATTTGTACACCTATTGGCTGTGTATTAGCCGTGCACTTCCCCATATAACTTCAGATATACAATACACATTGTATCACACATATACACAAAAATCATGCATAAATGATGTCAACACATATTTGAAGGAAGAGTAAGAATTCAATTAAATGGGCATCATAGATACATGAATGATCTAAACCCACAAGTTTCGAGCCTACAATGGGAAGCCCAGCATGAAAATGAACACAATGTAATTTCATCTAACATTTTCTAGGATACATAGACGCCAACACAAGCGTTGGCAGGCAGAGATCCAGACAAGCACAGGGCGACAGGCAAATGCCAAAAAAAAAAAAAAAAACACAGGCAAAGACCTGGGTAGGCATAGGCACAGCCACAGCCATCCACAGCCATAAATGCAAGAATCTACCCACATGAAAACAGGAGACACTTGGGCCTCAAAGGCTTCATTTTCTTGAGACACCATGGGGGATCTGTTATATGTGTCTCTCCAGCTAAGAGAATATGGGTGGATGGATTCCGATAAGTGACCTGGAGCCAAGATCCATGCCACATGAGAAGAAAAAGAGGTGCAGAGGTTTTAGAGGCTGTTGAAGTATATATGAGGGTTGCTTTGGGGCTTTGCCTCCTGCGGATGCAACACAGACCCGAGAGAAAAGGAAAAACAAAACGACACCTAAATCCACATGACAGACCAATTGAAACTCAGATGATCTAAGCACACACAACCTACGAACATCAATTACAATAGAAAATCTATTACAACATACCTGCATTGTTGGATAGAGGCCAGTCGAGGTAGACCCACACAACTAGTTGGGAAAGGGGAACGAGTACCTTGCAAATATGATTTCTTCCATGGATCAGAAGGACAATCATGCAGGGAAAGGAGGAAGGGGGGAATCAGATGTAATATGCCCTTACTATGAATGGGGTGGGGTGGGGGGGGGGGTGGCGTGCGGATGCAGGAGATTAGGTTTTCGCCATCATCCATCATCCTTGTACAGAGCGGCATTCCAGGAACTCCCTCACTGGAGTTGTACGAAGCAGCAGCCACAGGACCTTCGGGAAGGAGCGTTCTCGTCATTGTTTTCTGAGAAAAAGGGAAGCAGCATTTTATGAGGATAGGAAGGGCATCTCACGAGACAGGTGCATTCTTTTTCTTCTTTTTTTAATGTGGGAACTGCTTTTTGGAATAGGCAAGCGGGCAAAAGCTATTCCCCATTCCTTAGGGAATGACTTATGCCCGGTCTTATCCCCCATGTTTGGGGATTTTCTCAAAACCCTTAAACTGCCCTTGTCCCTGTCTCTACTTTGCCTATCGAACGTAGAATGGGCTAAAGTCATCCTTATCCCGTTGTTATCGTCATACCAAACATGACTTTAGGCTTTTTCTATTGCCATAAATTTTATTTTACTCTTTAAATACTTCGGAACTTTGTTTTGACTACACACATATGTAATGGTCATGCTTCTTATGTGATTAGCATATTTTTGTGTTACATATATTTTATTTTGAGTTATAAAAATAGGTTTTTTGCATAGAAACCATCCTTACAGAAAAATGGCAAATTTGCCATTATTATTAAAATGTATTGTCAGAAGTGCCACTCATAAATGTGAAACATTGCGGGTATGCCATCACAGTTAACTTCTGTGCCAGGAAAGTGAATATTCCACCAAAGTTCCCTTATTCCCATTAGTTTAATATCTTTCTGATAGAAATGCCCTTACATGGGTCGGTGTAACCCATGGTGGGGTTGGGATTGCAAATGGGACCCAGGTACTAAGGTGTTTTAACCCAAGGCAAAGAAGATATTTCCTTTCTTGGGGTTAGTCTAACCCATGGTTGAATGGATGGGTATGTAACGGTGGTGGTATATCCGCAATGTTTCACATCTACGAATGACATTTTTGACAATTGTTTTTAGCAATGATGACATATTTGTGAATTTTCTTGTAAGAATCGTTTCTATGCGAAAGCCCCTTAGAAATCTGTTTTGTTCATCAGATTCTTAAACATGCTCTTTGAAACCTATGATCGTTTGTCTCTATTTTCTATTTCCGAGTGAATTATAGCATGAAAATTTATCCAGGTGGCTCAATCAGTGAAAGCACTTCAATCAAAGTGATTGATGGCCTCAATGAAACAATTGGTCTTGTTCTAGATTTTCTACAGGATGCAAAGGTAACAAAATTGGAAATTATAATTAAAATAGGAAATTGTAGTTATCTCAAATATGAATAGTAGAAAGGTATAAAGTACCAGTATTTGATTAGATAATGTAGGTTTCTTTCTTTTCTTTGATAGGATCACGGGGAAAGAAAAGGGGATGATCTTTTGGCTTCAGTACGAATAGTCGGAAGGTCAGCTGTAGAACATAATAGCTTTGTGCTTCCAAATTTGTTTTTTATTTTTGTTTCCATGTTACAGAAACTTGAAATCCTTATGTGCTGTATGTTGGCCTCTCTGGATAAGCAACTGTAGACTGAGAGCTGCACAATGGGATTGGAAAATTTCAGCTTATGTAGATTAATATGGTAACTAAATACTTAGGTAGTGCAAGCATGTGGCTGTAAAAGTAAATTGGTACACTTCTATTCTCCCAACTAAGTTCGAGAATTGTAGATAATAACCAATTAAATCTTGAAAATACTGTCATACTGGAAACATCCAAATCTGAATGTTTGCATGTTATGCAGTCACAGGATTGTATTGATATGCTCGAACATTACATCTGCATAGCATATTTGTGGGTATAGTTAGCTTCATACTCCTGAAGGAATTTGTAAGGATAGGTCATCCTTCAATGCATATCTTAATGTGCTCATTGCAGATATCTTGCGGAAGCACCATTTGCTTGTAAAGAGAAGACTGAAGATCTATTAGAGTATATTCTTTCCATTGAAGGTGGTGATGAATCAAGGTTGCTATCTGTCTATATGGACATGTTCTTTGAATTTTTATAACATAGTTTTATCCTGTCTAGTGAAATTAACTGACTTGACAAAACGCAGCCAATTTTGCTCTGTTCGCTTTATGCTTCCAATGCTGTGTCAAAGGACAATGGAGGTTGACGGTTGCAGCATCTTAGCTTCATTTGGTGGACATAAAGTTGTAAGTTTGGTCTGCTGCTGTGAGAAGTTTATTTAGTATAAGAGTGCATTTTGACATTGAGTTCTGCTGTCATAAAGTGACCCAGATAATGAACCCTCTAGCCTAACCTTACCATTGTTCTTAAGAGTATTTTTGTTTTTTTGTGGGGTGGATGGGTGTGGAATACCTCATTTCATATATTTTTGTCTAGGGATTAAAATTTCTGGTGGTAAGCTTCTTGTCATGCTTTTATGGAAAAAAAAAAAGAGAGAACTGCATGCAAGTGACTGAATATATGCCTCAACCATTATTTTTATTGAGCCATGGTAAAAGCTAGACTATAGATGATCTGTTATCTGTACGATTGGTCCAGAACTGTATGCTAGTGGTCGGTAGAACTATTTATCAGTGCACTGTCTCGAAGGTGTTGGATTCATAACCTAGATTGTACTGGCAAAGTGAGGAAGTTTAGGACTTCTTTGCCTGTTTGTGATTAACCAGTGTGAAAGATTCCACCATAAATTAGAATGCTAAATAATTCTATGATTGTCTGGACGATTCCTCATTAACAGGTAGCAGAATATCTTGCAAAATCAGTCGTGCAGAGCCAAAAAAGTTTGGAGGACGATGGGTCAATATTCTTGGCATGCGACACAATTATTAACCTCCTCCTGAATGTAAGTCACTTTTTTGAATGGCTGGTTCTATTTCCACATTGTATCATTTATTTACTCTAATAACCATTATTTTATCTAGGGAGGAAAAATTCGATCCCAGATCAATGGATCAGATTTTGTTGAGCTTCTGCAATCATTGGCATCGTGGGCTGGTACTAATTCATGCCATTCTCCTTGTATTTATCAATTCTGCTGCTTCTTTCTCAAACTCTACTTTGTATCGTGTTTGACAAACTCAATGAGGTTGATTGTGAGCTTTCGAAATGAAGTTCATCAATTCTAAAGGATAGAGGATTATGTATATGATGGATATCTGACACACAATTGCCTAGTCTGTTGTTGCGTAAGGCTGTTTTACTATATGGCATGCCATAGAATGGGCATGCCGGTCCTCTAACAGTACTGGAACTAGTTGCTTTTGGGCTACCTGGGAAAGAACCAGAGAGAAAGTATCATCATGATACAAGCATTGATATCAAAACAAATCCTCATGATTAACCATTACTATCACAACACAATGCAGAGCTCAGGGTTGTCAAGCAAGGATGAAAGGGTGTCTTCGTGAACTAATTCTGTGGTTTACCTGACTTGCAAGTGAATTTTCAGCATAGTCATGTCATCTATTCTTTTAATAGCTTAAGAAACATATTCGTTCTGTTTCTGATAATGTTACTCCTATCACACTGTAGGGAACAGCGACGACACATCAGTAGTCATGATGGCTTCATGCATCTGTTCTCTGGTCTTTGACCTAACGTCAGAGGATATTCTTCTAATGCATGAGGGCGTTGACGCTAGTTTACTTGAACGGATAGCTCAGCTATTTGTGAGAAGTTTGAACTCAGCTGTACAGGTAGATGATACCACTTGTCCCATCTTTTTTCCTTTTCCCCGTGTGCTCTTTTTAATCGAGCGGTGCCCGAGTTCACTGTTATCTTGTCTTTGAAACTATTTGCAGTATGGGAGGGATGACGCCAGAGAACATTCGGATCTTCATCAAATCATCACTGCAGGTTCACATGCTCCTCTCTGCTATATATACTCTCTATGAAAAGTTAGGGTGTGGCAGGGCGGACTGCGGCCGCAGCAGCGCGCGCAATGGGCGTATTTTTTTTTCTTTTGCTGCCATACTATAACATCACTCGTGCATATATATATATATTATATATATATATATATATATATATATATATATATATATTCCCGAGCCATCAATCAGGTTTTGAGCCCTCATCGGGGTAAATTGGGAGAAAGATTTAGTGTATTTTTGTATTATATTTTTAAGTGCAAAATGACTAGGTAATAACCCATGTGTCATTCTTCACATGAGGAGTGATAAAGTGGCAACTTAGTTGTTAGATGTCACATGAATTATTGTCTAATTATATTGCACTTAAATTGCAATATAAAAGTACACTAAATCTTTCTCAATAAGTTGGGTTGCGAAGAGCTACACCAAATAGTTTGTTTTGGAGTGTAGGGGCTTTTCAGGGTTAGAAGCTTTATCGACAAATTTTGCTATATTTTGTTCAGGTTTCTCTCGATGGGCCGGTCGCTTTCCACGTTTAAGGCAGGCTATTGAAAGGTCCAGCATACAACGGTGTTGAAATGCCGACAATCCAGACCGATCTGACAACCAAGAAAGAGTAATATCTGATGCATGATACTTGCACGTGACAAGCTGTTCTTGGCTCAAGTTCTATACCCTTGGATGCAACTTGTGCATGGGACGTTTGCATGTACGTTGTACGTAAGGAATCTGTTTTCTGTACGAGACGTTTATAATTTATTTATTACAAGAATTAAAAAAAATATCAGAAAGGTCTGTCTCTTTATTCCCAAAATTAACATTTTACATTGTTTTGTAAGTTTGGTACTTTTTTGAGCTACGTTTTTCCCACCTTGAGAACATGAAACTTCGACAGCATTTGTCAAATCTAGTCTCTTCCGCCACGTTAGATGGAAACAAAGAGCGGGCCTTCACAGTTGTTCTCCCCTTTCAAAATTCTCTCCCTCAAACTCTTAACGGGACTCCGGATGGATTTCCTCAGGTTCTTCGTTTACCACTCTTGGAAGCGCGCCTGCTGCTACCCTCAGAAGATGGTTCTGCTGCAGCTGGCTCTGGCAATGCAGTGGTACCCTCTTTGATCTCGTTCGGGGTGGTGGCTTCGTCCGTGCTCTCTTGCGTACCCAAGGCTTCAACACGCGCCAACAAGCCTAGAAGCTGCCAAATTAAAAGGTAAAGCGATGGATTAATAAGGACTTCAAGAAACGCCCCTTGATGCTAACACACATTACAGAAGAAACCATTAACCTGCTTGCGGGAAGAACTTATCTCCATCCTGGTGATTATAGAAAACACTGTGGCTTAAAAGGGCTTTGAACCACGCTAAGGATCCCCACCAAACAAAATCCGAGCTATTTGTTATAGGAAGTCTTTAACTTCACATGCAAATCTCACCAGTGTAAATTCTAAAAGGGTTCCCTATGATGGAGGATCAAAATGGATCTGGCAATTCGACGTACATGAGATCACACCTAAATGGTCATTAGTTTCGACACTTTCCCCACCTTAAAATGTTAAATATCATGGTGAAAAGCAGGGAAACTGAGGCCTGGAATGGGCCGATAAGAATTACCTGCTCCTCCAAATTCCGTATTTTCTCATCCCTCGATCTAACGGCTGTTTGCTCCCTGGAAATTTGAACAAATAGCCAGTCATTGCAGGTTACAAGAGAAGAAACTTTTCAGATCTTAATGGTGGAGATGTTCACACAGCTAAGTGCATGTGCAAACATCTCTAGTTCTAACCAAATGATGAACCAATAACGTTTATGCACACCAAACAAATGTCTTATTAATGACACGGTAAACCAAATCATTGACAGCCATAGACCTTTAGACTGAGATTTCTGAATTAAACAACAAATCATTGGAGGATAACACAGCCACCATTGGTTTCAACTAGTGCTATCCACTACAGTTAAAACTTTGAAAGGGTTTGCAATATTCCCCTGCAGAGGGACAACTACACCCCCAGTTATGGAGAACATACTAAATGCTACTATTGCACAAATCATGATATCAAATTCCTACTCAATCAGCATCACCAAGAAAGTATTTACATTATTCCAAAGAGCAGTAAGAATGTGAAAGACATACCTTTCTTCAACTTCTAAAATTTTTGATTTCCACGTCTCTTGGTTTCTCAGGAGATTTTCATTTAACTACAGACAAAAACAGCAACGTTGAAGAGATGTAACATGCAAACTAAAATTTGATTAAATTCACTATTACAAAGGACAACTAAGGCATGGTTGTAGGTTTCGTCCGAAACCGAAACCGACACGGCGAAACATGTCGGTTTCGGCCTTGGGCGACACGAAACCGGACCGGAACACTGTTCCGGTCCGAGACTTAATGGTTCGGGCGAAACCGAAATCGACACCACCCGGTGTCGGCCCGAAACCGGCGACACCAGGCGAAACCCGATGCGAACTCCCCTGAAAAGGGAGTTCGCGTCCCGTGATCTGAGACAGAAGGGGGGTGGACAATGCCGCAGGGCCGCAAGGGAGTGATTTCGACTTTTCTTGGGGGGGGGGGGGATTTTTTCTGCCGGAGGTGGGAGGAGAGGCAGGGGCGCAAGGGGGGAGGGGGACGCACTGCCGGAGACGCTCTTCCCGCCGCCGCTGTAGGTGTTCGCTTCGCTATATGTATTATTTTTTTGCTTTAGCCCCAGAGACCCCCGCAAGGGGCGCTGCCCCCTTGACCCCCGCGACCTGAACAAAATGGTCGATCCCCGCGACCTGACCGCGCAGGTCGATCCGCATGCGAAGGCGCACATTTGAGAATTCGAGCTCCACATTTGAACAATAAGTGATATGTTTGATTGTTTTAGGTTCCAAGCAGTCTTTTATGTGATTCTACTTAATCCAATTTATCGTAATATTTATAATAGTGCAAGACGACAACATCACTCCATGTTTATTGTTTAACTCTTTAATATGCATCGAATATTCCATTAACATGTCACCCACATATATCTGTCACTTAATCCAATTTTTTTCAATCTTATATGCATGTCCACTGGTTCTTTTGTGTTGTGATGAATTTTTATATTTTTACAGATCTATTTGAGTTTTTTTACAATTTTTTTGTCAACTTCTATAGGTTTCGGACGGTTTCGTCCGAAACCGAAACTGAAACCGTTTCGGTTTCGGCCCGACACCCTCATCCTTGAACTAAGGTCCTCAGAGACCAAATTAATGCAGTGGTCAAATTTCTACTAGGAATTTATCTCCTTAACATAACAGAATAGATGACAAATTCAGCACTCAGAAGTTGTAAATCACGACCCTAAAATTATTGGTGTTAAAAGAGTTTTCCATTTGAAAACTTGCCCAGAATAGATTGCATAGGATCAAGCATGTCCTAGACATAAGAACTGAAGGCATCAGTCCTGGTCCTGACAGGTTGAGCCAATACCATAAATTGGAGATTATATGCTGCAATTCAAAGGCAGAGGTCAAGCATTTCTCCATATTTCATCTCCTTGAATATGAACACATCATAAAGGATTCCTCCTTTGATTGTTACTCATGCTTCTGTTTGTAAACCAGGATTTTGGAATAAATGGGCAAACCAAACCGATTAAGATTCAGGTGAAGTTGCTCTTTCTTGTGTCACGTGGGACTAGTGCTCAAGAACTTCCTCACCAAAAAATATCAACCATTTTGTTGACCATACAAAAAGAGGCTTCGAGAAATGTAGGATCAGCCTAAGCCAAAACAGCAGATGTATATGTTTTGCATAAAATGTAATCAATATTATTTGATGTATTTCTCTGACTGTAAAAACTTCTACGATCATATCCAATGAGATTAGAATAGGCAATATTTCACTTCTTGGATCATGACTAGGGGTACCCACCTCATCAAGAAATTTCCTCTCTTGGATGCATTTATCAAGCTTGCTTTGTATCTTTTGCAGTTTAAGATTCAAGGCTTTCTCAATGGCTTCAGAAATCTCTCTCTGCGTTTCTTCCTCAGCTTCCAGAAGAAGTGATTCAAAATACTGCCACAGAAAGTTAACAATGTCACTGCATCATAGACACTCTCCACATAAAACCAGCTATTATGCATTCACCAACTTGTAATGCATGGTTCCCATGCTGGCAAACCTTGTGTAACCATGATAGGAGGATTCCCAATACACCAGGTCATAGCCTGTTGGGAATCAAACAAGATGCATCCTATAATGAACAATGCTCAAGCAGCTCTTCTAGAGCTTTAGAACAGTGAATTTTCGAATTTCTATTGAAAATGGTTCATAAAGATATTCAAATAAGATTCCCATCGATGAACAATCCAGAGGTGGAAGTAAATTCCAAAAATCTATGTAAAATACATGGCAAATCGTACCTTTCTTTGGTTCTCCAGTTGAGTGGTGAGGAGAACATTGTACTCATCAGAAATCTGCCATCCAAAAATAAAAAATAAGTGACCCTGGCTATGGTTGAAAAAGAAAAAGAAAAAGGGGAAACATGAAATTTAATGGATTAACCCAATTTATTGAAGAATAGTTACAGCTTCTATTTTACTGTTGAAAAGAGCTTCACTGATTCCAGTATCTGTACTACATTCACAAATTTCACATGTATCATTTGTGTGCACATAGTCAAACTCCACCAACTTTCCATCAGTTTTAGACTGAATCAATCGGTGAACATAATTGTCACCAACATAATCCCAGACTCTTCGTGTTTCTAGTTCAAGTGAATAGCAGTGTTGTGTTTCCTTCCAATGCTTGATTGCATGACCTTCTCTATACCTGAAAGGCAAAACATAAACAAATGGGAACTGTACAGTTCAGTCTGCATAAAAAATTGAGGACAGCACATAGAGAATAAAATTGTTCCTTTCAACTTTTTAAATAATTGTTCAATTACCTTCCACATCCAACAAAGCCACAGATAACACACATCCAAAGGTTTTCTGTAGTCTCACAAACTGAGCAAGTGGATTTTTCTGGTTGTTGCTGACAGTACCTGCAAACCTGAAGGTAAAAATCAACAAGCTACAATTTGCCAGATTTCTCATAAAGATTGTAAGTGGGAGAAGAACAGATCAATGACCAGTTCCTAAATCCAATTTCTGAAACCATAGATTTACATATCAACAAGTAATATGCATGGCCGCATCAATTTTAAATAGATAAGAAATTGAAACCACGTCCAAGGCAAACACATTATGTGGCATCATAAAGTGTTTGCTAAGTACTTCAGGTGAATAACAAAAGCAGAGCCATGGCTATAAAGGAAGTCTAAGATATAAAGATCCACTACAAGATAAAACTAACGACTGAGATCATTATAGTCTTATTTCTTCCCTTTCCTACTGATGCATTATGATTCCAAAAGGTGGATATGATGAAGCTTGTACCAGGAAATGAATCAATATCAAATACTGAGAAAATAATTCATTAACTATGCACTACACTTAGAACTGCTCCCCTCGTTCAGGCTCTCAATGTCAAAGGCCTCTATTAAGGAAAATGGTCTAATAACTCTCGCACATTTTTATTGGCTGGAGACAAGTTTGATGTCAAGGGAGTTAGTTAGTAAGCCGGTTTCCCTCTATTAAAGTCGCCAATGGGATTTGTCATGAGTTTTCAACCTTATTTAAGGATCTTCAGAAACAAAATTTGGCTAACAATTCAGTTACTTGCTTTGCCTAGTGGATCAATGTAACAGGTCGTCCTTTCTCATGGGTCAACTGTCCCTAGAATTCCCAGTAAAAATTCAGTGTGGAGAGCATTTGCACTAGAGCTTTGACATTCATAACCAGCTGGAGTAGGAATATCCTTCAGGCACCTTTCCAAAGTTTTAAGTTTTTTTTTTTATTTCTGTAGAATAGTAGTTTTCAGGATAAGGAACCTCTTCTTCCTCCCATTGATTGTACTGCCTTTTATTTCAATAAATTGGCAATGCAATCCACCTTCTTCAGAAAAAAAGAAATCAGTTATACCTCATACGTCAAGAGCCTCTATATTAGTGCACGTGTGGCAGAGAACTTGCATTTGCTCTCTTACTGAAAGTTCTCTCCACTACAAGCTTGACTCAGTGTAAAGTATTACAAATGAATTAGAGAAACTGTTACACTTGAATTTATTCAAGAATTACAAACTATAAAGAAAACATCATAGCAACAGAAACCTTACCGGACATGAAGAATCTGTCCATTTTGATATACAAGAGCAGTGGAAAGAATGATTACAAATCGTTGTGAGAATTCCACTGGTATCCTGGTCTAGTCTCTCTGCAGAACAGTATGGTTGAGTAAAGAGAAAAGGAATCAAAGATGAAGACAGAATGTCAAGCATTTGATAAACTCAAACTAATGAAATGTCAGTGTGATGTTTATATAAAAGTACAACATGTGGAATAAAGAAAACATGGCAAAATAATAAATAAAATATCACAAGCTATTCTGTACAAACAGCCTTCTGAAAGACAGCTACTGTTGCTAGCTAAAGTTTGATCCAGGTCTCCATGATAAGTGATGGACCAAATAAATGTCAGTCACATTCCCACCTCTCAAAAGAGCACCATTTTCTAAAGTGGTTGGTCACATGTACCAAAAGTATAAACAAAGGATAATACCAATGAATTAATAACAATCTATTATCAATAAGATCACTTATGTCCTAGTAATGAACTGGATTCAGTCATTTGCAGCCATACCATGTGCCCAAGTTTAACCTCTTATATGATTACGCAATATAATAGTTACATATATACTTCCAGAAACTTCCATATTCTACTATATGACTCCAAAACCTTATACTTTACACCTCAATTATTTAGTAATAATGTTTTCAATGGAATATTCATCTGATTCTGGTGATAATGAAATCCAAGTGGATGTAATGGTTTAATTTTGGTGTATATATAGGGGTATTGCACAGCACAGTATATTCTCGGGAGACATGTAAGTATGGCACTGTTAGTAGATTGCCTCTGGGAGCGCATTCTCCAATGCATATTGTGCATGGAAAACGGTCTGCTGCATAAAAACTTTTCATCAACGATGACCTCCCGGCTCCCACAATACATCACAGCCGTAGAAGAGAAAACATAAACCTCTAAACCGTTTGTTCAAAGCCCACTGTTTATACTCCTTATTAGACCATACGGCTTCATTTCGTAATTGACAACGTATCATTTCATCATTTTGGCGTAGATAGAAATATAGAATCTACCTTCCTCTTATAAAAATTTGGTATTCAGTTCAAAATTTTAAATCAGTCATTTTTAAATACGTCGTGCAAAGTCCTAACACAAAAAGTGAATTAATCAAACATCCATGGACCCAGAAAAAGGAAAGCTGAAAGTCCTTCAGAATATTAGTTATCAACAACCAATTTGGCTTCACTTACCAAGGCAGACTGGACAAGTGGGCTGTTCTGCGGAGATAACCGAGCTCTGTGCATGTTCAATGGATCCTGTGTATTGTACATCAACTGTATAAAGGATGTGACAAGCATCTGCCTGTCTTGAAAGATTTGGAAGTCCAAAATCAAAACAAAATATTGAAATCACAAAATTCATATACAGACGGAGATATCAGAAACTGTAAAAATGCCATACCTCCAAAGAAGAAAAACGCTTCCCATTGAAATGCCGGTAGAATTCATCCGCAGAAACTTGGCTGTCAAACCCAATAAGAACACTATACCGATCTTCGTCTCCGTCATTCCTGACACCCCAACTCAGACCCATAACTCCAGTGCCAAAAGCAACTGGTTATCTAAAAACAAATGGATAACCAGTCTAAGAGAACTAAAAAGAACACTAGCTAAAGAAGGCCAATGGCTAGATCCTACCTGACAATTCGCATCTCCAAAACATGCTGAATGAAAGAACCACAAAACTGACAGAAATCCGCATACGTCATGTGATTCGGAACCTCCAGCACACAAAGAAGCGGCTTCCTGCCAACCTGTTACCAAACCGATCAGCACTTCAATCATGGGGATGCTGATCCAAATCACGCCAATCAGCACAAACAAACCAGGGAAAGGAGAGAAGGCGATAGATAGATCATACAGGGAGACTGGGGGGCGAGGAGGAGGTGTCTTCGGGGTAGAGGTGCATGATCCCCCGGGTCTCTTCGATCCTAGGGTTTCCGGAAGAGAAGGGGACCATCCGAGTGGGTCCAGAGCTCGAGGGGGAGCTCTGGTCGCCGGAAGCCTCCGGCGGCGGCGGCGGCTGGAAGGAGCCTTCCTGCGCCATCGCAACGCTCGCGGCGGTGCCGGACATGGACAAAAACGCCTCCTCGTCTCGTCTCTCTCAAATTGGAGGGGAGAAGCGCCGTGGGAGCGAGCTTTCTCGAGGTTGGCGCTGCGATGGGATGCGCCACGGCGGCCGCCCGACCCGGTTCAAGACCAGACCGGTCGAAGAGGTGGACCGTGGAGAACCGAGCGAGCTCCAGTACTGGACCTCGTTTGCCGTTTCCCTGGTCAATTCGCTTTCTTCGTTTTGGATGTGTTGGGGAATGGAGAATTTAAAGATATACCCCTGTAAATTTCTGTAGCTATTTATTTCTCATACATTACATTGAAAGTTACACATAATATGTCTTCAATTTTGCTTTAAATACGTTCGATAAAATAACATTATATTGCTGAATTAATATTCCTCGGTGTAGGGACATCTGTAATAATAGGAATAGAATAGAATACCCAAGAATACATAGCCGTCACATGATATAAAGAGTTTGAAATCTAATTTTGCAGTATATAGGGTGTAAAAATCTAATTTGAGTTTTTCTTCTTCTGGTCCTATTTGATAGGGAGTATCTCCACAATTTAAATACATAGTTCACTAGCTAAGAGAAAAGTTTACTGCACTTTTCTCATATATTTTTAATATAATTTTATATTTTTTATTAGTTAGACAATATATCAGCAACACATTAATTAATGAAAGATGCCAAAAATATATTAAAAGTGTAGGAGAAAAATTCAACAATCTTTTCTACACTAACTAATTCCACCTTTATTTGAGAGATTTTTTCATTACGTACCTTATTAAATAAATAAAGTTTTAAAACAAGGTTTGTCGTGCCGTCTTGCATCGAGGCGGCACAGGTGTATTAGATCGCGCCAGAGACCCAATGACTAAGGCTGTTCACGGTTCGGTTCGGTTTAGACCTCTTTTTAGAGGAAACCGAACCGAATCGAAATTTTGTTCAAACCGAACCAAACTGAACCGGTTCGGTTCGGTTTGAACCGAAAAAAAACCTAAACTAAACGTGCGGGGCGGTCCTGGGTTTCGAACCCAGGCCGCCCCCAAAGAAAGCGCGCTTTTATGTTATATTCATTATTAAAATATATTTATTATATATTTTCGGTTCATTCGGTTTCACTGTGCAAAACCGAACTGAACCGTGACACTTCTCAAACCGAACCGAACCGAATTGGCCGGTTCAGTTCGATTTTTCGGCTTGAACCGAATTATGAACAGCCCTACCAATGACCCCTGGCACAATCGAGTCGCCATCCCTAGAAGTGGGGGGAGATGAAGGGGGAAGGGGGCTGTGGAGAGAGAGAAAGGGGGAGGAAGGGTGGAATCGGAGGGGGAAGGGGCATCCAGTGGGTGAAATCCCCTCCTCTCAGCCGCTGCCACTTTGTTGGCAGCGACTGCTCTGTAGTCTTGATAGGGACACGACTCCAACTCCTTCACGGGGACGTTGGAACAAGTCAGGAAGGCAGAGGTGACGTGGAGAAGAATGACATGAGTTTCCCACCAAAAGAGCCTAGTCTCTATTGCCTCTGAGAAGGGTGAACTGGCGCTGTGGGAGGTGTTCGTCTTGACGTCCTTGGCGTCATGGACGGGGGCCACCCATGATCAAGTGAGGGAGAGGAGAGAAGTAGGGGTGTTCAAAAATCGGTCCAAATCGAAAAATCGAACCGAACCGAACCGACCGATTCGATTTGGAGAGCAGCCTAATTCGGTTCGATTTGAAACTGGAGAACCGAAATGAACGAATATATATATATATATATAATATAAATAATATAATATATTATAAACAAAACATTGGCGCAGTGGTGGAGGCGCCTGGTATCAAGTGGTTCGATGCTCACAACCCCCTCCTTTACACACTTTTTTTTTATTTTTTTCCAGTTCGGTTCAAACCGAACGAAGGTTTGACCTTAAATTCAGTTCGATTTTATGAAAAAAGAGGTGCAAATCGAATCGAACCGAATCGTGAAAACCCCTAGAGAAAAGTGATCGGAGGGAGAAAGAGGGCCACAGGAAGTGGGGGAGGGCGTGGGGAGATCAAAGTAGAAAGAGAGAAAGCGTACGCAAGTTTGGGGGTGCAATAGAGGCAGACTTGTACCATGCCGACTTGGTAAAATTTCAAAGAGAAATACTTAGTGCACATCTTGGTCATGACACACCCACTAAAAATGTAAAATAGACAAATGACGCACCCTTAGTAGATGTGCCTAATAAGTTAATGCTTACCATAGATGTGCACTAAATAAGAGACCGGTCGGTCACTTTCCGTTACTGCCCGGTTCAGACCGTATCGGTCGGAATACCAGTCAACAACGGCTCCCGGCCACGTCAGACTCGTCCGCGTCCCCTTCCCACCTCCCCCCACAACTTTTATCAGTCGCCGCCACTCCCGGACACCGCTGCCACCAACCGTTGCTACGACTCCACCACCACACCCCGCCCTCCTCCTCCCCCCGCCGCTGCTCCCCCACCCCCCATGTCCGGCCAAGGCCGACCCAGGATAGGGTTTCTGCGTGGATGGAAACCCTAGCGCGCGCCCCTTCCCCTCCCCACCGCACCCACCTCTTCCACCAGATCTCCGTCCTCCTCCTCACCTTCTCCGCCTATGCCGCCTTCCACGCCTCCCGCAAGCCACCCAGCATCGTCAAGAGCGTCCTCGGCCCCGAGGTCTCGTTCCCCGACGCCCCCAATGCCACCGCCTCTGCCGGCTGGCCCCCCTTCGACGGGCCCCGCGGCCCCCACCGCCTGGGCGAGCTCGACCTCGCCTTCCTCTCCTCCTACTCCGCCGGGATGTACTTCGCCGGACACGCCGGGGACCGCGTCGACCTCCGCCGCTTCCTCGCCTTGGGGATGCTCGGCAGCGGGGTCACCACCATCGCCTTCGGGCTGGGGTACTGGTGGGACGTGCACAGGCTGGCCTTCTTCTTGGCGGTCCAGATTGCCAGCGGCTTGTTCCAATCGATAGGGTGGCCGTGCGTGGTGGCCGTGCTGGGGAACTGGTTTGGCAAGTCCAAGAGGGGCCTCATCATGGGGATCTGGACCTCCAACACCTCCGTGGGGAATATCCTGGGGTCGGTGGTGGCCTCGGCGGTGTTGGAGTACGGCTGGGGGTGGTCGTTTGTTCTACCGGGAGTTCTGATCATGGTGGTCGGGTTCGTTGTTCTCGCGTTCCTGGTCGTTAGCCCAAAAGATCTGGGGTTCGAGCCTGCAGCATCGGAGATCGAGATGAACGAGAATGGCGAGGGCAATGCATCTGTGGGTAATCTGGAGGGCGGACAAGGGGAGGACACCACTCTTCTTGCGTCGGAAGCCCCCGATCTGGATCCAGAATCTGCCATCGGGTTCTTAGAGGCATGGAGGTTGCCGGGTGTGGCGCCGTACGCCTGCTGCCTCTTCTTCTCCAAGCTGGTGGCGTACACGTTCCTATACTGGTTGCCATTCTACATTCGACACACCGGTATGTGGATCATCCGCAGACTGTTCTCTCTCCTTAATTCTCTCGCGTGCACCTGTAATTTTCGATATTCCCGTCTCTACCCCATAAAGGATCGTTCTTGTTCTTTTGCACTTTTTGCGCCATTTCTTTCACGCAGCCATTAATGATGTGCTCCACAAGCATATGGCCAACAACCCAAGTCCTTTTTCAACTTGATTGGATTGCTAGCTTATCTGTATGCATAGTTCCTAACATAAATCAACAGGTGTTATTGCGAAATATGATCTTTAATGTCAATTAACAGGACAAAAAGTTTTTTTTTCCCCCAATCTTATTTGGAGTCAAGATCAATGGGTTTTGTCAGGGAATGTGAGGTTCAGGATCTGCCCTTTCCGGAACATCACCAAAGTGAAACAGAGTGACAGGATCCTCTAATACTTTGGATGTGTCAAAATTTTCCTAATAGTTCTAATAGATACACAGCAGTTCAATCACGGGGATCCAAGAGCTAACGATCTAAAATGCTGTTCCATGCCTTTCGTTGGTTACATGATCTTTGTGCTTTACGTAGGAAATAGTTGTTTAGTCTCATCAGTGGAACTCACTCTTTTTTGTTTGGAATTTTTTGAAGCTGTTGCTGGGAAGCATTTATCCAACAAAACTGCGGGAATCCTTTCAACAATCTTTGATGTGGGGGGAGTATTTGGTGGAATCACAGCAGGCTACATATCTGATAAGATGGGAGCTCGTGCAGTTACTTCCCTTTTCTTCCTGTTTCTATCAATTCCGACACTTATTCTTTACCGGGTCTATGGAAGCATCTCCAACACATCCAACACTGTCTTGATGTTCCTCTCTGGTTTCTTTGTGAATGGTCCATACTCTCTTATTACCACTGCTGTTGCAGCAGACCTTGGCACACAGGACATGATTAAAGGGAACTCGCGAGCTTTGGCCACTGTGACAGCCATTATTGATGGCACTGGCTCCGTTGGTGCAGCGCTTGGGCCTTTGCTCACAGGGTACATTTCAACAAGGGGTTGGAACAGTGTTTTTGTTATGCTGATCCTTGCAACTTCTCTCGCAGGCACCTTTGTGATTCACATTGCAAAAGCGGAGGTTGCCAGCAAGATAGGTGAAAGAAAGTAGCCTCACCTTAGCATTTTACACGGTTTATTTTTTTTTCTGTAGCTCTGTACAATGATTTTTGTACACTCTTTATAGTTAATTGAAATGAATTCATACAGTAGTAGCCAGTTTTTTTGTCGGCCATGTTCATCACTAGCTAGTAGTATTGTGGCCTTGGAGCACCTGGACAGGAGATTTTGCATCTCAAGAGTTAGCAGGGTAGATGAATATCGAAATGACATGGAAAACTGGGAATCTGTTTAACTTCATGTGTGCATGGCTTCACTGGCTATGCCCGTTGCGTAGAATCGTGAGATTGGCACATTAAAGATGCCTTCTTAACGAGTAACATATACCACACACCAATGATAAGATGGCAAACACATTCTCGTGTAATTGGTCCATGTGAGAATGATATAGACATATCCCTATAGGACAAGACATCATATCATGGCTATATGGATGAATCATATGAGAGTTCACTTGTGCATGTGCGCAACAAGTATTACTCTCTGGACATAATTTCTATTGAGGCATCAAAGACTGCCCGCGAGATGGACATTTGAAACTATGCATTTTTTGGGATTCACAGGGAATTACATTAGATGGCTCAATTGAGGAACAACGGGAAAACCATGTTTGTCAGGGCACATCTCTGTCTAGTGCTGCTGCATCATACCTGCTACCGCATTCAATTAGTTGTATATTCTTCCAGTTGCTGCTTTTCTAGATTAGCAATTTAGCATTGCCGAATGATTCTATTAAAGAGATATTTATTGCACTTGTCAATTATATGTTTGAGTTCAGTACTTCTTACTTTGTAATGGGTGGACACGATGTGCCCTCAATGCATTAGCCAATAGGAAGTCATACAGTAGTGCCCTCAAAAGTGCAATTAACAAGAACAGTAAGTATTTCTCCTCCATTAAAACATACTCCTTTTCCCATGTTCATATCTAAACTCTACACACGTGTTCTGCTGTCGCAAACCCAAAGAATCTTCTGCATTACAGTGTGGAGATACTCATCTTGGTAAGTTTCTGGGCATGCACATTCTAATTTTCCTTTCCACCAAATACTTTGCATTTCTCATATGCCTTTATCCCTAGCTGGCTATCAGCTAATCTACGTACGTTTGATCTTGAAGTAGCTCTTTCTTAATTCATTTCTTGATATTTTATGGACAGAGATGAAAAATCCATGTCCTTGAATTAGTTATTTCTGAAGATTTTGATCGTCTCTTCTTCTTTAAATTAAATTTAAATGGTGTTACGAAGAACAACATGTTCTCTTGGTAACACTTCGTACCAGTTGGATAAAAAAGTGTTTTGCTGCTCGGCTTTAGACATTCGAGCACAAGCGGCCAAGTATTTCTCACCATTTTATAGTGTTTTCTCATTTTCCAATGTTCCCAATCAGCCATTGCTTCTCTTTGATGTCTACTGGGATACGCCCGAAGTCTTCCAGTTTTGGTTTCCAATGGCTAAATTGAAACAAGAGAATCTTAATACCAAGTGGGACCAACATGATATCTTTTTATGCTATTTCATAGACAAATAAATAACATATATGAAATGACATAAGTGCAGAATTATATAATATTTCACCCATCAAAGTAACAAACAACGCATATGATCAGATACAATTATACAAGAAAAATCAAATAAAACAAAAAGAAAATAACTTTATAGAAATTTCCACACGTCAGAAATTTTCACAAAATTAAGCAGCATCGTCGCCACCACCTTTGCCGGGACTAATCCATATCCATACATCAGAAGCTGGCCATTCTAGCGAGCAATAGGCAAAAGGATTCCCAAATAGGTGGTGATCGAGACTGCTTTTCGTGAATTCGCACGCTGAGAAGAATGCCAAAACACCTCAAGGAAGTAGAGAAAAAATTCATGTGTGAAGACACTTTGTGTTGCAACTTAGGGTCTGTTTGTTTGCACGGAAAACTCGGGTTAGGAAATAGTTTTTGAGAAAACTTAAATTTTTATGTCATTTGGTACCATTGAAAACTAAAATCTGAAAAACTAAATCACCAAAAATCCGGATTTTGACATCCGCGTGAAAACCGCAGATGCCATTTTCCGCGGCTGCAGTTTCTGGTTCCCAGGAACCCGTTTAGGTACTATTCATGTAACTTGTGTTTTTATTTTTTCTACACATTTAAGTAGTCTTTGTCAAGTTTAATTATTTTTCATTAGTTAATTTATTTTTTACTTTTTTATTAAAATATCTGTAGAATACTATTCATTCAAATTGTGTTTTTATTTTATTTCTCATACTTTAAATTATATTTGTCAAAGTTACTTATTTTTTTATTAGTTATTTATTTTTTATATTTTAAAAATATTAAAAATAAAAAAATAAAAAAATAAATTTTTTATGAATAGTTTTAATACACAAGGAGTATATGACTCTCTCTCATTTGAGTAGATCATAAGATCTCATACTCGTCCATACAACTTTATATTTTCCTAACAACCAAATAGATAATTACGTTTTCATTTTCACGTAAAAGTTTTTCCGTGGAAAACTATTCCCTCTAAAATTGTTTTACATGCAACCAAATGGACCCTTAGTGTGTATTATTCCACATTGACCGCTACAGGGGAAAAATGATTAACAAATAGCTATTAAAATGTTAATTATGATCATAGGAGTATAAAATGAAGCTAAAATTTTGAAATACAAATTAGTCCCACTAAAGTCAAGTTAATTTGAAAGAAAATAGCGATGTTTATGATAAATAATTATTCATCATCATCATCAAAATCTTATCTCATTATTAGGGTCGGCTACATGATTATTTTTATGCCAAAAAATTTCTATCAAGTGCTACATTCGTATTAAACTCAAGTAGTCCAAGTCCTTCCTAATAACATTACATCATCTCATTTTAGACTTTCTTCTAACTCTTTTACTGATATCCAATAACATTTGGTCACATCTTTTAACCGACGTCGAGTTAGGGTGACAATACATATCTTCAAACCACCTGAGTCTATTTTCTCTTATTTTTCTATCAATTAGAGCTATCTCCGAGTCCTCACGGAAGCGTTCATTCCTAATCTTATCTTTCTTAATCTTACCACGTATCCATCTTAACATTATCATCTCTGCTACACACATTTTATTAATGTATTCCTTTCGCACTGTCTTACACTCGATACCATATAACAAAGTATGCTTCACAGTCGTTCTATAAAACTTCTCTTTCAATTTTATGGGTATATAATGGTCACATGGGACTCCTGATATATTTCTCCATTTTAACCAGCCTGCCTTAATCTTATATGCAGTATCGTCATAAATCTTTCCATTTTCTTACATGATAGATCCTAAATATCGAAAGTTACTACTTTTAGGAATGTTTTCTCCATCAATTAGAACCATATCTTCATGTAACACATTCCCATTACTATAATTACAATGTATAAAATCTGACTTGCTCCTACTGATTTTTAAACCTTTAGGGTATGCATATCTCCAACTTTCTAACTTAATATTTAAACCATAAATACTCTCATCAATTAAAACAATATCATATGTAAATAACATATCCCAAGAGATATCATCATACAATTATTTGGTTACTTCATCCATAACTAGAGCAAAGAGATACAGACTTAGTACAGAACCTTGATGTAAACCTATTGTGACATAAAATTCATATGTCTCTCTAACAATAGTTCTCATATTAGTAGTAGCATCTTCGTACATGTCCTGAACTAGTCAACATATCTTTGAGAGACTCATTCTTTGTTAATATCCACCAAATAGGGCTACCAATGGATATCCGTTTTTCGATTTTCGACCCGTTTCCGACCTTTTCGTATCCGTTTTTCCGTTTTCGATGATTTTCTATTTTTCTGTTTCCATTTTCGATAATATATAATTTTTATTTTATTTACAAAATATATACTCTTAAAATCTTATTTTTTAATATTAAAAAAATTTTAGACTAAGTTTTTAGCTTCTCCTTAATTTGTAAATAGAATCTAATTAATTTATTTCTCTTGTAGTATTTATTATACCTATTATTATCAAAGATATATCTTTTACCTCTACTCCTAGTGCTACATACATCTACCATTTGATCGTACCAATATTTTTGCTTACTTTTTGTTTTTGACCCGTTTCTAATTTTCTTATAGAAAATAGATGCGGAAAGTGTCATTTTCGAATCCGACTCCGACCCGTTGGCAGCCCTACCACCAAATCAATTCTCTTGGTACTCGATCATACACCTTCTCCAAATCAAGACAAATCATATAGAAATCTCTTCTCATCTCTCTCTACTTCTCCATTAACTGTTGTAATAAAAAAATAATTTTTATAGTAGATTCACTTGGCATAAAATCAAACTAATTTTCTTATACAATAGTCATACATCGAATTTGATTCTTGATTACTCTTTCTCAATATTATTTGCAGATGATATTATCAAGTAGTATAGAATGAAATAATTAAAAAAACTAAATTTTTTTGGTTCATGTGACATTATCAAGTAGTATAAAATGAAATAAAAGCTTAAAAAATAATATCCGTTGGTAATTTTTTTTGTCATCGAGATGCTCAAAATTTGTTGCTTATTTCCTACTCTTTTACCCCATGATCTTGACAATATTATATTTTCATATATTCATTTAATGTATTATATATTTTATATGACAATAATACATTTTCATGTAAACATAAGAACGATAGGCAAATTAGTTCAATTATGGTCTTATATCTAAATACCACGAGAAATTATTCAATTTATATAAATGTCAGATGATGTTACTTATTGAAGATGTGTGAAATTTTAATGTACACTCTCAAGAAGTATAATTATCTCTTATTCAAAGTTTTAGATGCTTTTGAGAGAAGAGACATATGTCTTGTTTATAAGACACATTCATTTTCACTTATGTCAGATGTGGGATATGTAGATCTTGTTAAGATAAGATGTTCGGACATGGTATATGATCTCTCATTCGGCTCCCACAGATATTGCCATTGAAAATACATAAAATTTTAGCTTGTCTCCAAAAAGATTGTCTTTTATTTGGAGTTTGTTATTTTTTTTTGAAAAAAAGAGTTCTCTTGAGAGAAGAGACACGTGCCTTACTTATAAGTACACATTTATTTTCACTTATATCTGATGTGAGATTAAACTATATATTTTTAAGTTTGATTCTTTAATATATGGATGTGTAATATATTGTCAATTAACTCTACCATAGTGTAACAAATTATATTACAATAACTACAATTTTTGCATATACATAACCAAGTATGCTATAATAATTGTGATTTTTAGCATATACATCTCATTATCAGTTAAAAACCTAGGTAAAACTTAAAAATATGTAAGGTATGGAACTTAAAACATGTTATATACATATAAATAAAAGAAGCAGTCTAAGGTATGGAACTGAAAACATGTTTATACGGGGCATGTTGCCCTTCTGAACACGAACATACATATTCTAGGTCCTATATTAAGCAACATAGAATGGATATAAAATAAAAAAAACCACTTTTCCATCCAGCTCTTTTCTTTCTCGTGCCTCTTCTCAGTTATATTGTTTATTATTTCCATCTGATTAGTAACACATTTTAAATAGATTAATAGAAATCCTCCCTTTATAAAAAAAAAGAGACATGGCCTTCGCGTGCATGACTAGATAGAGAAGTAAAAAAACAGAGAGAGAAACTATGTGCAAGACATATTAGTTGCTGCAATTTAATATGTTTACTAGCTCTATATCTACCTATATATTATGGGGAAAACATTAATTGACGGGTAGCTGTTAGAAAGTTATGGGTGATAATATATAATACAAGTAGAAAAGGTAAAGTTTTGAAATACAAATTAATCCTACTAAAGTCGGACCTAATTAATTTGAAAGAAAATATCAATGCTGACGATAAACAATAACAAATTGAAAATTTAGTTCACCTGTCATTATCAAGCAACATAGAATGAAAATAAAAGCTAAAAAACATGCACAAATATAATATTCTTAGCTCAAAATTTTCGCCATACTTGTCTTGGAATTGTGTTGCTTATATATCGCTTCCTTTTTCTTAATCTTTTATCTTGACAATCATATATTTTATTTAAATTTTATATGTTCATATATGTAAATATGAGAATGATGGGTAAATTAATTCAATTTATAGTGAGGTGAAGTGATTGATCACCATATCTCTACATTGATCTAAATGGCTCATACTAGAGGATACTAGATATGCCACCGACACAATTCAAACAATTAAATGCTATTTATAGTTGGTGTATCTAATTCTTTATTTAATAAAAAAACTATTTTAATTAAGAATCTAATCATGACTGCTTATCGTATGATCTGATTTTTATCAGCAATTGAAAAATGTATACATTTAATTTGGTAGATGTAACACTTTTATCGTCTAGTGAGAGTTATATTTTTTATTTTTATTTTATTTTTTAATGATCAAATTATGTAGACATATAAAGAAAAATATTTAAAAAATTTAAATTCACCATAGAGCCGTAGACTAATACGTGAAACTCCTTAAATAATGCAAAACTAGTGTCATATCATGCCACTGCGTTTAATTTTTCTCAAGAGATTTTGAATTCGAATTATCTTGAGTGGCAAAGATTATATCCATAATAAAATCTACTCATTTGAAAGAGTAATCAACATTCATTTATTTTTCTCTTTGATTTAAGTTATCCATCTTAAATAATAAGCCTCGCGGGCGGTTCTGACCCCCGAGCGAATAAATATCCGCGTCCGACCGGAGGGTACGACAGTCGGTGTACTAGTACACACGCTCCGGAGTGAATTTTGGCCCCGGAACGAAATTCCGCGAAACCAGGGCCTTGTCAACCGTCCCGGAGTGCCGATTCCGAATTGTGGTCACATAAGCGATTCCGATGCCCGTGCGGAAAGTTATGCCCAATTCTTTCGCTGAAGGGGTGGGAATAAACCGGAGGGGTGACTATATTGGCGATGTTCGGGCACCCATCCACGACCTGGGGAGGAGATCTCGCGTCGAGTTGAACACGACTTCCGATCGCTGTGACTGAGCGGCTCCGCGTGTGGGCTCCGCCATCGATTCGCGTAATCGAGGGAGTCGCTACTGTCAAAAAACCATGGAATAAAGGAGATCGTCGGCTAGAATCGTAATTTCGTAGTGCGAAACGAAAGATTTTCGACCCCGAAATGACGTCTTATGGCCTAAGGCAATAAGAGAGCGTCGAGCGCCTCTGAGTGCCGATTCCGAATTGGGGTCTTATAAGCGATTTCGATAAACGAGCGAAAAGTTCTGCCCGTTTGAGCGAAGCGGTGTCCGTATGTGATCGCATCGGCAGCCTGCGACCGCGCTCCCGGAGAGGAATTGGGCGTCGGACCGGAATATCTGAATGCGACAATTTAACGACTGGGTCGAAGTGCCGATTCTGAATTGGGGCCTCGCGGGCGGTTCCGACCCCCGGGCGAATAAATATCCGCGTCCGACCGGAGGGTACGACAGTCGGTGTACTAGTACAAACGCTCCGGGGTGAATTTTGGCCCCGAACGGAATTCCGTGAAACCAGCGCCTTGTCGACCGTCCCGGAGTGTCAATTCCGAATTGTGATCACATAAGCGATTCCGATGCCCGTGCGGAAAGTTATGGCCAATTCTTTCGCTGAAGGGGTGGGAATAAACCGGAGGGGTGACTATATTGGCGATGTTCGGGCACCCATATCCACGACCTGGGGAGGAGATCTCGCGTCGAGTTGAACACGACTTCCGATCGCTGTGACTGGGCGGTTCCGCGTATGGGCTCCGCCATCGATTCGCGTAATCGAGGGAGTCGCTACTGTCAAAAAACCATGGAATAGGGGAGATCGTCGGCTAGAATTGTAATTTCGGAGTGCGAAACGAAGGATTTTCAACCCCGAAATGACGTCTTATGGCCTGAGGCAATAAGGGGGCATCGAGCGCCTCTGAGTGCCGATTCCGAATGGGTCTTATAAAGCTCCGATAACCGAGCGAAACGTTATGCCTGTTTGAGCGAAGCAGTGTCCGTATGCGATCGCATCGGCAGCCTGCGACCGCGTTCCCGGAGAGGAATTTGGGCACCGGACCGGAAATCTCTGAATGCAACCATTTAACGACCGGGTCGAAGTGCCGATTCTGAATTGGGGCCTCGCGGGCGGTTCCGACCCCCGGGCGAATAAATATCCGCGTCCGACCGGAGGGTACGACAGTTGGTGTACTAGTACACGCTCCGGGGTGAATTTTGGCCCCGAACGGAATTCCGCGAAACCAGCGCCTTGTCGACCGTCCCGGAGTGCCGATTCCGAATTGTGGTCACATAAGCGATTCCGATGCCCGTGCGGAAAGTTATGCCCAATTCTTTCGCTGAAGGGGTGGAATAAACCGGAGGGGTGACTATATCGGCGATGTTCGGGCACCCATATCCACGACCTGGGGAGGAGATCTCATGTCAAGTTGAACACGACTTCCGATCGCTGTGACTGGGCGGCTCCGCGTGTGGGCTCCGCCATCGATTCGCGTAATCGAGGGAGTCGCTACTGTCAAAAAAACATGGAATAGGGGAGATCGTCGGCTAGAATCACAATTTCGGAGTGCGAAACGAAGGATTTTCTACCGCGAAACGACGTCTTATGGCCTGAGGCAATAACAGATCTTCGAGCGCCTCTGAGTGCCGATTCCGAATTGGGGTATTATAAGCGATTCCGATAACCGAACGAAAAGTTATGCACGTTTGAGCGAAGCGGTGTCCGTATGCGATCGCATCGGCAGCCTGCGACCGCGCTCTCGGAGAGGAATTTTGGCGCCGGACTGGAAATCTCCGAATGCGACCATTTACCGACCGGGTCGACTTGTCGATTCTGAATTGGGGCCTCGCGGGCGGTTCCAACCCCCGGGCGAATAAATATCTGCATCCGACCGGAGGGTACGGCATACAGTGTACTAGAACACACGCTCCGGGGTGAATTTTGGCCACAGAACGAATTCCGCGAAACCAGCGCCTTGTCGACCGACCCGGAGTGCGGATTCCGAATTGTGGTCACATAAGCGATTCCGAAGCCCGTGCGGAAAGTTATGCCCAATTCTTTCGCTGAAGGGGTGGGAATAGACCGGAGGGGGTGACTATATCGGCGATGTTCGGGCACCCATATCCACGACCTAGGGAGGAGATCTCGCGTCTAGTTGAACACGACTTCCGATCGCTGTGACTGGGCGGCTCCGCGTGTGGGCTCCGCCATCGATTCGCATAATCGAGGGAGTCGCTACTGTCAAAAGACCATGGAATAGGGGAGATCGTCGGCTAGAATCACAATTTCGCAGTGCGAAACGAAGGATATTCGACCCCGAAATGACGTCTTATGGCCTGAGGCAATAAGGGGAAGTCGAGCGCCTCTGAGTTCCGATTTCGAATTGGGGTCTTATAAGCGATTCCGATAACCGAGCGAAAGGTTATGCCCGTTTGAGCGAAGTGGTGTCCGTATGCGATCGCATCGGCAGCCTGCGACCGCGCTCTCGGAGAGGAATTTTGGCGCCGGACCGGAAATCTCCGAATGCGACTATTTACCGACCGGGTAGAAGTGCCGATTCTGAATTGGGGCCTCGCGGTGGTTCCGACCCCTGGGCGAATAATATCCGCGTCCGACCGGAGGGTACGGCAGTCGGTGTACTAGTACACACGCTCCGGGGTGAATTTTGGCCCCGGAACGGAATTCCGCAAAACCAGCGCCTTGTCGACCGTCCCGGAGTGCCGATTCCGAATGTGGTCACATAAGCGATTCCGATGCCCGTGCGGAAAGTTATGCCCAATTCTTTCGCTGAAGGGGTGGGAATAAACCGGAGGGGGTGACTATATCGGCGATGTTCGGGCACCCATATCCACGACTTGGGAAGGAGATCTCGCGTCGAGTTGAACATAACTTCCGATCGTTGTGACTGGGCGGATCCGCGTGTGGGCTCCGCCATCGATTCGCGTAATCGAGGGAGTCGCTATTATCAAAAAACCATGGAATGGGGGAGATCGTCGGATAGAATCGCAATTTCGGAGTGCGAAACGAAGGATTTAAGACCCCGAAACGACGTCTTATGGCCTGAGGCAATAAGTGGGCGTCGAGCGCCTCTGAGTGCCGATTCCGAATTGGTGACTTATAAGCGATTCCGATAACCGAGCGAAAAGTTATGCCCGTTTGAGCGAAGCGGTGTCTGTAAGCGATCGCTTCGGCAGCCTGCGACCGCGCTCCAGAGAGGAATTTGGGCGCCGGACCGGAAATCATCGAATGCGATCATTTACGACCGGGTCGAAGTGCCGATTCTGAATTGGGGCCTCGCGGGCGGTTCCGACCCTCGGGCGAATAAATATCTGCATCCGATCGGAGGGTACGGCAGTCGGTGTACTAATACACACGCTCGGGGATGAATTTTGGCCCCGGAACGAAATTCCGCGAAACCAGTCGACCGTCTCGGAGTGCCGATTCCGAATTGTGGTCGCAAAAGCGATTCCGATGCCCGTGCGGAAAGTTATCCCCAATTCTTTCGCTGAAGGGGTGTGAATAAACCGGAGGGGGTGACTATATCGGCGATGTTCGGGCACCCATATCCACGACCTGGGGAGGAGATCTCGCGTCGAGTTGAACACGACTTCCGAACGCTGTGACTGGGCGGCTCCGCGTGTGGGCTCTGCCATCGATTCGCGTAATCGAGGGAGTCGCTACTGTCAAAAAACCATGGAATAGGGGAGATCGTCGGCTAGAATCACAATTTTGCAGTGCGAAATGAAGGATCCGATAACCGAGCGAAAAGTTATGCCCGTTTGAGCGAAGCGGTGTCCGTATGCGATCGCATCGGCAGCCTGCGACCGAGCTCCCGGAGAGGATTTGGGCGCTGGACCGGAAATCTTCGAATGCGATCATTTACGGACCGGGTCTAAGTGCCGATTCTGAATTGGGGCCTCGCGGACGGTTCCGACCCCCGGGCGAATAAATATCTGCCTCCGACCGGAGGGTACGGCAGTCGGTGTACTAGTACACACGCTCCGGGGTGAATTTTGGCCCCGGAACGGAATTCCGCGAAACCAGCGCCTTGTCGACCGTCCCGGAGTGCCGATTCCGAATTGTGGTCACATAAGCGATTCCGATGCCCGTGCGGAAAGTTATGCCCAATTCTTTTGCTGAAGGGGTGGGAATAAACCGGAGGGGGTGACTATATCGGCGATGTTCGGGCACCCATATCCACGACGTGGGGAGGAGATCTCGCGTCGGTTGAACACGACTTCCGATCGCTGTGACTGGGCGGCTCCGTGTGTGGGCTCCGCCATCGATTCGCGTAATCGAGGGAGTCGCTACTGTCAAAAAACCATGGAATAGGGGAGATCGTCGGCTAGAATCACAATTTCGGAGTGCGAAACGAAGGCTTTTCGACCCCGAAACGACGTCTTATGGCATGAGGCAATAAGGCGGCGTCTAGCGCCTCTGAGTGCCGATTCCGAATTGGGGTCTTATAAGCGATTCCGATAACCGAGCGAAAAGTTATGCCCGTTGAGCGAAGCGGTGTCCGTATGCGATCGCATCGGCAGCCTGCGACCGCGCTCTCGGAGAGGAATTTTGGCGCCGGACAGGAAATCTCCAAATGCGACCATTTACCGACCGGTCGAAGTGCGATTCTGAATGGGGCCTCGCGGGTGGTTCCGACCCCCGGGCGAATAAATATCCGCGTCCGACCGGAGGGTACGGCAGTCGGTGTACTAGTACACACGCTCCGGGGTGAATTTTGGCCCCGCAACGGAATTCCGCGAAACCAACGCCTTGTCGACCGTCCCGGAGTGCCGATTCCGAATTGTGGTCACATAAGCGATTCCGATGCCCGTGCGGGAAGCTATGCCCAATTCTTTCGCTGAAGGGTGGTAATAAACCGGAGGGGTGACTATATCAGCGATGTTCGGGCACCCTTATCCACGACTTGGGGAGGAAATCTCGCGTCGAGTTGAACACGACTTCCGATCGCTGTGACTGGGCGGCTCCGCGTGTGGGCTCTGCCTCGATTCGCGTAATCGAGGGAGTCGCTACTGTAAGAAAACCATGGAATAGGGGAGATCATCGGCTAGAATCGCAATTGCGGAGTGCGAAAAGTAGGATTTTCGACCCCAAAATGGCGTCTTATGGCCTGAGGCAATAAGGGGGCGTCGAGCGCCTCTGAGTGACGATTCCGAATTGGGGTCTTATAAGCGATTCCGATAACTGAGCGAAAAGTTATGCCCGTTTGAGCGATCGGTATCCGTATGCGATCGCATCGGCAGCCTGCGACCGTGCCCCCGGAGAGGAATTTGGGCGCGCCGACCGGAAATCTCGAATGTGACCATTTACCGACCGGGTCGAAGTGCCGATTCTGAATGGGGCCTCGCGGGCAGTTCCGACCCCGGGCGAATAAATATCCGCATCCGACCGGAGTGTACGGCAGTCGGTGTACTAGTACACACGCTCCGGGGTGAATTTTGGCCCGGAACGGAATTCCGCAAAACCAGCGACTTGTCGACCGTCCCGGAGTGCCGATTCCGAATTGTGGCCACATAAGCGATTCCGATGTCCGTGCGGAAAGTTATGCCCAATTCTTTCGCTGAAGGGGTGGGAATAAACCGGAGGGGGTGACTATATCGGCGATGTTCGGGGCACCATATCCACGACCTGGGGAGGAGATCTCGCGTCGAGTTGAACACGACTTCCGATCGCTGTGACTGGGCGGCTCCGCGTATGGGCCGCCATCGATTCGCGTAATCGAGGGAGCCATACTGTCAAAATACCATGGAATAGGGAGATCGTCGGCTAGAATAGCAATTTCAGAGTGCGAACGAAGGATTTTCGACCCCGAAACGACGTCTTATGGCCTTAGGCAATAAGGGGACGTCGAGCGCCTCTGAGTGCCGATTCCGAATTAGGTCTTATAAGCGATTCCGATAACCGAGCGAAAAGTTATGCTGTTTGAGCGAAGCGGTGTCCGTATGCGATCGCATCGGCAGCCTGCGACCGCGCTCCCGGAGAGGAATTTGGGCGTCGGACCGGAAATATCCGAATGCGACCATTTACAGACCGGGTCGAAGTGCCGATTCTGAATTGGGGCCTCGCGGGCGGTTCCGACCTCTGGGCGAGTAAATATCCGCGTCCGACCGGAGGGTACGGCAGGTTGTACTAGTACACACGCTCCGGGGTGAATTTTGGACCCCGAACGGAATTCCGCGAAACCAGCGCCTTGTCGACCGTCCGGAGTGCGATTTCAAATTGTGGTCACATAAGCGATCCGATGCCCGTGCGGAAGTTATGCCCAATTCTTTCGCTGAAGGGGTGGGAATAAACCGGAGGGGGTGACTATATCGGCGATGTTCGGGCACCCATATCCACGACCTGAGGAGGAGATCTCGCGTCGAGTTGAACACGACTTCCGATCGCTGTGACTGGGCGGCTCCGCGTATGGGCTCCGCCATCGATTCGCGTAATCGAGGGAGCCACTACTGTCAAAATACCATGGAATAGGGAGATCGTCGGCTAGAATCGCAATTTCAGAGTGCGAAACGAAGGATTTTCGACCCCGAAACGACGTCTTATGGCCTTAGGCAATAAGGGGACGTCGAGCGCCTCTGAGTTCCGATTCCGAATTTAGGTCTTATAAGCTATTCCGATAACCGAGCGAAAAGTTATGCTCGTTTGAGCGAAGCGGTGTCCGTATGCGATCGCATCGGCAGCCTGCGACCGCGCTCTCGGAGAGGAATTTGGGCGTCGGACCGGAAATATCCGAATGCGACCATTTACCGACCGGGTCGCAGTGCCGATTCTGAATTGGGGCCTCGCGGGCGGTTCCGACCTCTGGGCGAATAAATATCCGCGTCCGACCGGAGGGTACGGCAGTCGGTGTACTAGTACACACGCTCCGGGGTGAATTTTGGACCCCGAACGAAATTCCGCGAAACCAGCGCCTTGTCGACCGTCCCGGAGTGCCGATTTCAAATTGTGGTCACATAAGCGATTCCGATGCCCGTGCGGAAAGTTATGCCCAATTCTTTCGCTGAAGGGGTGGGAATAAACCGGAGGGGGTGACTATATCGGCGATGTTCGGGCACCCATATCCACGACCTGGGGAGGAGATCTCGCATCGAGTTGAACACGACTTCCGATCGCTGTGACTAGGCGGCTCCGCGTGTGGGCTCCACCATCGATTCGCGTAATCGAGGGAGTCGCTATTGTCAAAAAACCATGGAATAGGGGAGATCGTCGGCTAGAATCGTAATTTCGGAGTGCGAAACGAAGGATTTTCGACCGAAACGACGTCTTATGGCCTGAGGCATTAGGGGCATCGAGCGCCTTTGAGTGCCGATTCCGAATTAGGGTCTTATAAGCAATTCCGATAACCGAGCGAAATGTTATGCCCGTTTGAGCGAAGCGGTGTCCGTATGCGATCTCATCGGCAGCGTGCGACCGCGCTCCCGGAGAGGAATTTGGGCGCCGGACCGGAAATCATCGAATGCGATCATTTACTGACCGGGTCGAAGTGCCGATTCTGCATTGGGGCCTCGCGGGAGGTTCCGACCCCGGGCGAATAAATATCCGCATCCGACCGGAGGGTACGGCTGTCGGTGTACTAGTACACACGCTCCGAGGTGAATTTTGGCCCCGGAACGGAATTCTGCGAAACCAGTGCCTTGTCGACCGTCCCGGAGTGTCGATTCCAAATTGTGGTCACATAAGCGATTCCGATGGCCTGGAAAGTTAAGCCCAATTCTTTCGCTGAAGGGGTGGGAATAAACCGGAGGGGGTGACTATATCAGCGATGTTCGGGCACCCATATCCACGACCTGGGGAGGAGATCTCGCGTCGAGTTGAACACGCCTTCCGATCACTGTGACTGGGCGTCTCCGCGTGTGGGCTCCGCCATCGATTCGCGTAATCGAGGGAGTCGCTATGTAAAAAAACCATGGAATAGGGGAGATCGTCGGCTAGAATCACAATTTCGGAATGCGAAACGGAGGATTTTTGACCCCGAAACGACGTCTTATGGCCTAAGGCAATAAGGGGGCGTCGAGCGCTCTGAGTGCCGATCACGAATAGGGTCTTATAAGCGATTCCGATAACCGAGCGAAAAGTTATGCCCGTTTGAGCGAAGCGGTGTCCGTATGCGATCGCATCGGCAGCCTGCGACCGCGCTCCCGGAGAGGAATTGGGGCCGGACTGGAAATCTTCGAATGCGATCATTACCGAACGGGTCGAAGTGCCGATTCTGCATTGGGGCCTCGCGGGCGGTTCCGACCCCGGGCGAATAAATATCCGCATCCGACCGGAGGGTACGGCAGTCGGTGTACTAGTACACACGCTCCGGGGTGAATTTTGGCCCCTGAACGGAATTCCGCAAAACCAGCGACTTGTCGACCGTCCCGGAGTGCCGATTCCGAAATGTGGTCACATAAGCGATTCGGATCACGTGCGGAATGTTATGCCCAATTCTTTCGCTGAAGGGGTGGGAATAAACCGGAGGGGGGGACTATATCGGCGATGTTCGGGCACCCATATCCACGACCTGGGAAGGAGATCTCGCGTCGACTTGAACCGACATCCGATCGCTGTGACTGGGCGGCTCCGCGTATGGGCTCCGCCATCGATTCGCGTAATCGAGGGAGTCACTACTGTCAAAAAACCATGGAATAGGGGAGATCGTCGGCTAGAATCGCAATTCGGAGTGCGAAACGAAGGATTTTCGACCCCGAAATGACGTCTTATGGCCTGAGGCAATAAGGGGGCGTCGAGCGCCTCTGAGTGCCGAATCCGAATTAGGGTCTTATAAGCGATTTCGATAACCGAGCGAAAAGTTATGCCCGTCTGAGCGAAGCGGTGTCCGATGCGATCGTATCGGCAGCCTGCGACCGCGCTCCCGGAGAGGAATTTGGGCGCCGGACGGAAATCTTCGAATGCGTAATTACCGACCGGGTCGAAGTGCCGATTCTGAATTGGGGCTCGCGGGCAGTTCCGACCCCCGGGCGAATAAATATCCGCATCCGACCGGAGGGTACGACAGTCGGTGTACTAGTACGCTCGGGGTGAATTTGGCCCCGAAATGGAATTCCGAGAAACCAGCGCATTGTCGACCGTCCCGGAGTGCCGATTCCGAATTGTGGTCACATAAGCGATTCCGATACCCATGCGGAAAGTTATGCCCAATTCTTTCGATGAAGGGGTGGTAATAAACCGGAGGGGGTGACTATATCAGCGATGTTCGGGCACCCATATCCACGACTTGGGGAGGAGATCTCGCGTGAGTTGAACACGACTTCCGATCGCTGTGATTGGGCGGCTCCGCGTGTGGGCTCCGCCATCGATTCGCGTAATCGAGGGAGTCGCTACTGTCAAAAAACCATGGAATAGGGGAGATCGTCAGCTAGAATCGCAATTTCGGAGTGCGAAACGAAGAATTTTCGACCTCGAAACGACGTCTTATGGCCTGAGGAAAGTGGGCGTCGAGCGCCTCTGAGTGCCGATTCCGAATTGGGGTCTTATAAGCGATTCCGATAACCGAGCGAAACGTTATGCCCGTTTGAGCGAAGCGGTGTCCGTATGCGATCGCATCGGCAGCCTGCGACCGCACTCCCGAAGAGGATTTTGGCGCGGACCGGAAATCTCCGAATGCGACCATTTACCGACCGGGTCGAAGTGCCGATTTTGAATTGGGGCCTCGCGGGCGGTTCCGACCCCCGGGCGAATAAATATCCGCGTCCGACCGGAGGGTACGGCAGTCGGTGTACTAGTACACACGCTCCGGGGTGAATTTTGGCCCTGGAACGGAATTCTGCGAAACCAGCGCCTTGTCGACCGTCCCGGAGTGCTGATTCCGAATTGTGGTCACATAAGTGATTCCGATGCCCGTGCGGAAAGTTATGCCCAATTCTTTCGCTGACGGGGTGGGAATAAACCGGAGGGGGTGACTATATCGGCGATGTTCGGGCACCCATATCCACGACCTGGGGAGGAGATCTCGCGTCAAGTTGAACATGACTTCCGATCGCTGTGACTGGGCGGCTCCGCGTGTGGGCTCCGCCATCGATTCGCGTAATCGAGGGAGTCGCTACTGTAAAAAACCATGGAATAAGGGAGATCGTCGCCTAGAATCGCAATTTCGGAGTGCGAAACGAAGCATTATCGACCACGAAATGACGTCTTATGGCTTTTGGCAATAAGGAGGCGACGAGCGCCTCTGAGTTCCGATTCCAAATTGGGGTCTTATAAGCGATTCCGATAACCAAGCGAAAAGTTATGCCCGTTTGAGCGAACCGTGTCCGTATGCGATCGCATCGGCAGCCTGCGACCGCGCTCCCAGAGAGGAATTTGGGTGTCGGACCGGAAATCTCCGAATGCGACTATTTACCGACCGAGTCGAAGTGCCGATTCTGAATTGGGGCCTCGCGGGTGTTCCGACCCCCGGGCGAATAAATATCCGCGTCCGACCGGAGGGTACGGCAGTCGGTGTACTAGTACACACGCTCCGGTGTAAATTTTGGCCCCGGAACGGAATTCCGCAAAACCAGCGCCTTGTCGACCGTCCCGGTGTGCCGATTCCGAATTGTGATCACATAAGCGATTCCGATGCCCGTGCGGAAAGTTATGCCCAATTGTTTCACTGAGGGGTGGGAATAAACCGGAGGGGGTGACTATATCGGCGATGTTCGGACACCCATATCCACGACCTGGGAGGAGATCTCGCGTCGAGTTGAACACGACTTCCGATCGCTGTGACTGGCGCGGCTCCGCGTGTGGGGTCCGCCATCGATTCGCGTAATCGAGGGAGTCGCTACTGTCAAAAAACCATGGAATAGGGGAGATCGTCGGCTAGAATCGCAATTTCGGAGTGCGAAATGAAGGATTTTCGACCCCGAAACGACGTCTTATGGCTTGAGGAAATTAGGGGGCGTCGAGCGCCTCTGCGTTCCGATTCCGAATTGGGGTCTTATAAGCGATTCCGATAACCGAGCGAAAAGTTATGCCCGTTTGAGCGAAGCGGTGTCCGTATGCGATCGAATCGGCAGCCTGCGACCGCGCTCCGGGAGAGGAATTTGGGCGCCGGACAGGAAATCTCCGAATGCGACCATTTACCGACGGGTTCGAAGTGCCGATTCTGAATTGGGGCCTCGCGGGGGGTTCCGACCCCCGGGCGAATAAATATCCCCGTCCGATCGGTCGGGACGGCAGACTGTGTACTAGTACACACTCTCAGGGGTGAATTTTGGCCCTGGAACGGAATTCCTTGAAACCAGCACCTCGTCGACCGTCCCGGAGTGCCGATTCCGAATTTTGGTCACATAAGCGATTCCGATGCCCGTGCGGAAAGTTATGCCCAATTCTTTCGCTGAAGGGGTGGGAATAAACCGGAGGGGGTGACTATATCGGCGATGTTCGGGCACCCATATCCACGACCTGGGGAGGAGATCTCATGTCAAGTTGAACACGACTTCCGATCGCTGTGACTGGGCGGCTCCGCGTGTGGGCTCCGCCATCGATTCGCGTAATCGAGGGAGTCGCTACTGTCAAAAAACCATGGAATAGGGGAGATCGTCGGCTAGAATCACAATTTCGGAGTGCGAAACGAAGGATTTTCTACCGCGAAACGACGTCTTATGGCCTGAGGCAATAACAGATCTTCGAGCGCCTCTGAGTGCCGATTCCGAATTGGGGTATTATACGATTCCGATAACCGAACGAAAAGTTATGCACGTTTGAGCGAAGCGGTGTCCGTATGCGATCGCATCGGCAGCCTGCGACCGCGCTCTCGGAGAGGATTTTGGCGCCGGACTGGAAATCTCCGAATGCGACCATTTACCGACCGGGTCGAGTTGTCGATTCTGAATTGGGGCCTCGCGGGCGGTTCCAACCCCCGGGCGAATAAATATCTGCATCCGACCGGAGGGTACGGCATACGGTGTACTAGAACACACGCTCCGGGGGGAATTTTGGCCACAGAACGGAATTCCGCGAAACCAGCGCCTTGTCGACCGTCCCGGAGTGCCAATTCCGAATTGTGGTCACATAAGCGATTCCGTTGCCCGTGCGGAAAGTTATGCCCAATTCTTTCGCTGAAGGGGTGGAATAAACCGGAGGGGGTGACTATATCGGCGATGTTCGGGCACCCATATTCACGACCTGAAGAGGAGATCTCGCGTCGAGTTGAACACGACTTCCGATCGTTGTGACTGGGTGGCTCCGCGTGTGGGCTCCGCCATCGATTCGCGTAATCGAGGGAGTCGCTACTGTCAAAAAACCATGGAATAGGGGAGATCGTCGACTAGAATCACAATTTCAGAGTGCGAAACGAAGGTTTTTAGACCCTGAAACGACGTCGTATCGCCTGAGGAAATAAGTGTGCGTCGAGTGCCTCTGAGTGCCGATTCCAAATTGGGGTCTTATAAGCGATTCCGATAACCGAACGAAAAGTTATGCCTGTTTGAGAGAAGCGATGTCCGTATGCGATCGCATCGGCAGCCTGCGACCGTGCTCTCGGAGAGGAATTTCGGCGCCGGACCGAAAATTCCGAATGCGACCATTTACCGACTGGTCGAAGTGCTGACTCTGATTTGGGGCCTCACGGGCGGTTCCGACCCCCGGGCGAATAAATATCGCGTTCGACGGAGGGTACGGCAGTCGGTGTACTAGTACACACGTTCCGGGGGGATTTTGGATCCGGAACAGAATTCCGCGAAACCAGCGCCTTGTCGACCGTCTCCGAGTGCCGATTCCGAATTGTGGTCACATAAGCGATTCCGATGCCCGTGCGGAAAGTTATGCCCAATTCTTTCGCTGAAGGGGTGGGAATAAACCGGAGGGGGTGACTATATCGGCGATGTTCGGGCACCATATCCACGACTGGGAAGGAGATCTCGCGTCGAGTTGAACACGACTTCCGATCCCCGTGACTGGGTGGCTCCGCGTGTGGGCTCTATCAGCGATTCGCGTAATCGAGGGAGTCTCTACTGCCAAAAAACCTTGGAGTAGGGGAGATCGTAAGCTAGAATCACAATATGGAGTGCGAAATGAAGGTTTTTACACCCCGAAACGACCTCTTATCGCCTGAGGCGATGAGTGGGCGTCGAGCGCTTCTGAGTGCCGATTTCGAATTGGGGTCTTATAAGCGATTCCGATTATCGAGCGAAAAGTTATGCCTGTTTGAGCGAAGCGGTGTCTGTATGCGATCGCATCGGCAGCCTGCGACCGCGCTCCCGGAGAGGAATTTCGGCGCTGGACCGGAAATCTCCGAATGCGACCATTTACCGACTGGGTCGAAGTGCCGACTCTAAATTGGGGCCTCGCGGGCGGTTTCGACCCCCGGGCGAATAAATATCCACGTTCGACCGGAGGGTACGGCAGTCGGTGTACTAGTACACACGCTCCGGGGGGGGGGATTTTGGCTCCGGAACGGAATTCCATGAAACCAGCGCCTTGTCGACCGTCTCCGAGTGCTGATTCTGAATTGTGGTCACATTAGCGATTCCGATGCCCGTGCGGAAAGTTATGTCCAATTCTTTCGCTGAAGGGGTGGAATAAAGCGGAGGGGTGACTATATCAGCGATGTTCGGGCGCCCATATCCACGACCTGGGGAGGAGATCTCGCGTCGTGTTGAACACGACTTCCGATCGCCGTGACTGGGCGGCTCCGAGTGTGGGCTCCGCCAGCGATTCACGTAATCGAGGGAGTCGCTACTGCCAAAAAACCTTGGAATATGGGAGATCGTCGGCTAGAATCGCAATTTTGGAGTGCGAAATGAAGGTTTTTAGACCCCGAAACGACGTCTTATCGCCTGAGGCAATAAGTGGATGTCGAGCGCCTCTGAGTGCCGATTCCGAATTGGGGTCTTATAAGCGATTCCGATAACCGAGCGAAAAGTTATGCCTGTTTGAGAGAAGCGGTGTCCGTATGCGATCGCATCGGCAGCCTGCAACCGCGCTCCCGGAGAGGAATTTCTGCACCGGACCGGAAATCTCCGAATGCGACCATTTACCGACCGGGTCGAAGTGCCGACTCTGAATTGGGGCCTCGCGGGCGGTTCCGACCCCCGGGCGAATAAATATCCGCGTCCGACCGGAGGGTACGGCAGTCGGTGTACTAGTACACACGCTCCGGGGGGGATTTTTGCCCCGGAACGGAATTTTGCGAAACTAGCGCCTTGTCGACCGTCTCCGAGTGCCGATTCCGAATTGTGGTCACATAAGCGATTATGATGCCTGTGCGGAATGTTATGCCCAATTCTTTCGCTGAAGGGGTGGGAATAAACCGGAGGGGGTGACTATATCGGCGATGTTCGGGTGCCCATATCCACGACCTGGGGAGGAGATCTTGTTGGGTTCTCATGTGGGAGAATGTAATAAGTGCTTAAATGTTTTTGATGATGAGCAATACTAATTGATGTTATGTGAATGGTTCAAAAAGATTGGCAATGACAAAGACATGAAAGAAACATGATGTTAATGTTTTTATTAATTAACTATGCATTGATATTAATGCTTTTACTAATTAACTATGCATTCATTATATCTCACTTAGAATGTCTTTTAATGTAGGTGTGAATGTACACAAGACAAAGCCCAAAATCTAAGTGCAAAAGAACAAGACAAGGTGCTGAAATAGTGCACCTGTCAATAAATGAATAGTGCTGTCAACAGATGAATAGTGCCCTGTCGACAGATGAATAGTGACCTGTCGACAGATTCATACAGGAAACTGTTTCCAGAAAGTCCAGCCTTCTGGATGAATAGTGACTTGTCGACAGATGAATAGTGACTTGTCGACAGATACACATAGAAATCTATTTCCAGAAAGCCTAGTTTTCTGGATCTTGCATCACTGTCTGTTCCTGTCGACAGCAGCAAGTCGGCTGTCGACAGACGGAGTTTTGGGAAGATCTAATGGCCGGGATATGATCTATATTTTGGTGTTTCCTTTTAGCACGACTCTCTATGCTTGGACACCACTATATATGGATCATATGAGGCTATTTTTGCAGCAAGAAACCACCATACCAAAACCCTAAGCAAAGGTCAAGAAGAAGGCTTCTTCCTGCTGCTCTACTTCAACTCTTTGTTCTGCTCAAGGAAGATCCATCTCACGAGAGGAGTTGAAGTCAGTTTGTCCACGAATCAAGCTTCGTCTACATCGTCTGATCATCATCAACAGGAAGCTTGGAGTTCTTCTGGACGACCACACGAAGAGTTCTTCATCTCCGATTTTGTTCTACAACTCAGACTCTTCTTTCTTTCTACCTTCTAATCTATTCTGGAATTGTGTGTGTGTGTGGTTTGTGATCTGTACAAGGGTTGTGTACAGATCATAGTGTGTGGTGTCTTGGTCAGATCAAGGCTAGAGGATCTGATCTATTCTGGAATTGATCTAGTGCGTGTGTGTGTGTGTGGTTAAGCCGTTGTGCTCGTGTGTGTGTGTTGTACTCAATTGTTGAGTAGTGTGTCCTCATTGTGTGGGGGTGGACGTAGGAGTCACGTGGTATGATCTCTAACCACCTAAAAAATCCCTTGTGCACTGTGGTTTGATTTGTGGTTTGCATTGTATTGCGCTAGATGCATGCATAGGGATTTCGCTTACACACTACTTGTTAATTTGTTCACACACATTACATTAGATCAAAGGGGTTTTAATTGAGTAGATCTATTAATCCGAAGTAGTTTTAAAATTGCTTAAGTTTTCGCTGCAAATCTATTCAACCCCCCTTCTAGCTTTGCCATAACTGAACATCCAATCCTAACAGATCTCGCGTCGAGTTGAACACGACTTCCGATCGCCGTGACTGGGCGGCTCCGTGTGTGGGCTCCGCCAGCGATACACGTAATCGAGGGAGTCGCTACTGCCAAAAAACCTTGGAATAGGAGAGATCGTCGGCTAGAATCGTAATTTCGGAGTGCGAAACGAAGGTTTTTAGACCCCGAAACGATGTCTTATCGCCTGAGGCAATAAGTAAGCTTCGAGCGCCTCTGAGTGCCGATTGCAAATTGGGGTCTTATAAGCGATTCCGATAACCGAGCGAAAAGTTATGCATGTTTGAGAGAAGCGGTGTTCGTATGCGATCGCATCAGCAGCCTGCGACCGCGCTCCTGGAGAGGAATTTCGGCGCCAGACCGGAAATCTCTGAATGCGACCATTTACCGACCAGGTCGAAGTGCCGACTCTGAATTGAGGCCTCGCGAGCGGTTCCGACCCCCGGGCGAATAAATATCCGCGTTCGACCGAAGGGTATGGCAGTCGGTGTACTAGTACACACGCTTCGGGGGGGATTTTGGCCCCGAAACGGAATTCCGCGCAACCAGCGCCTTGTCGACCGTCTCCGAGTGCCGATTCTGAATTATGGTCACATAAGCGATTCGATGCCCGTGCGGAAAGTTATGCCCAATTCTTTCGTTGAAGGGGTGGGAATAAACCGGAGGGGGTGACTATATCGGCGATGTTCGGGCGCCCATATCCACGACCTGGGGAGGAGATCTCGCGTCGAGTTAAACACGACTTTCGATCGCCGTGACTGGGTGGCTCCGCGTGTGGGCACCGTCAGCGATTCGCGTAATCGAGGGAGTCGCTACTGCCAAAAAACCTTGGAATATGGGAGATCGTCGGCTAGAATCACAATTTCGGAGTGCGGAACGAGGGTTTTTAGACCCCGAAACGACGTCTTATCGCATGAGGCAATAAGTGGGCATCGAGCGCCTCTGAGTGCCGATTCCGAATTGGGGTCTTATAAGTGATTCCGATAACCGAGCGAAAAGTTATGCCTGTTTGAGAGAAGCGGTGTCCGTATGCGATCGCATCGGCAGCCTGCGACCGCGCTCCCGGAGAGGAATTTCGGCGCTGGACCGGAAATCTCCAAATGCGACCATTTACTGACCGGGTCGAAGTGCCGACTTTGAATTGGGGCCTCGCGGTTGGTTCGGACCTCCGGGCGAATAAATATCCACGTCCGATCGGAGGGTACGGCAGTCGGTGTACTAGTACACACGCTCCGGGGGAGATTTTGGCCCCGGAATAGAATTCCGCGAAACCAGCGCCTTGTCGACCGTCACGGAGTGCCGATTCCGAATTGTGGTCACATAAGCGATTCCGATGCCCGTGCGGAAAGCTATGCCCAATTCTTTCGCTGAAGGGGTGGGAATAAACCGGAGGGGGTGACTATATCGGCGATGTTCGGGCGCCCATATCCACGACCTGGGGAGGAGATTTTGCGTCGAGTTGAACATGACTTCCGATCGCCGTGACGTGGTGGCTCCGCGTGTGGGCTCCGCCAGCGATTCGCGTAATCGAGGGAGTCGCTACTGCCAAAAAACCTTGGAATAGAGGAGATCGTCGGCTAGAATCGTAATTTCGGAGTGCGAAACGAGGGTTTTTAGACCCCGAAACGATGTCTTATCGCCTGAGGCTATAAGTGGGCGTCGAGCGCCTCTGAGTGCCGATTCCGAATTAGGGTCTTATAAGCGATTCTGATAACCGAGTGAAAAGTTATGCCTGTTTGAGCGAAGCGGTGTCCGTATGCGATCGCAACGGCAGCCTGCGACCGCGCTCCGGAGAGGAATTTCGGCGCCGGACCGAAATCTCCGAATGCGACCATTTACCGACCGGTCGAAGTGCCGACTCTGAATTGGGGCCTCGCGGGCGGTTCCGACCCGCGGGCGAATAATATCCGCGTCCGATCGGAGGGTACGGCAATCGGTGTACTAGTACACACGCTCTGGGGGGGATTTTGGCCCCGGAATAGAATTCCGCGAAACCAGCGCCTTGTCGACTGTCTCCGAGTGCCGATTCCGAATTGTGGTCATATAAGCGATTCCGATGCCCGTGCGGAAAGTGATGCCCAATTCTTTCACTGAAGTGGTGGGAATAAACCAGAGGGGGTGACTATATCGGCGATGTTCGGGCGCCCATATCCATGTCCTGGGAAGGATATCTCGCGTCGAGTTGAACACAACTTTCGATCGCCGTGAATGGGCGGCTCTGCGTGTGGGCTCCGCCAGCGATTCGCGTAATCGAGGGAGTCGCTACTGCCAAAAAACTTGGAATAGGGGAGATCGTCGGCAAGAATCGCAATTTTGGAGTGTGAAACGAAGCTTTTTAGACCCCGAAACGATGTCTTAACGCCTGAGGCTATAAGTGTGCGTCGAGCGCCTCTGAGTGCCGATTCCGAATTCGGGTCTTATAAGCGATTCCGATAACCGAGCGAAAAGTTATGCCTGTTTGAGCGAAGCGGTGTCCGTATGCGATCGCATCGGCATCCTGCGACCGCGCTCCGGAGAGGAATTTCGGCGCCGAACCGAAAATCTCCGAATGCGACCATTTACCGACCGGGTCGAAGTGCCGACTCTGAATTGGGGCCTCGCAGGCAGTTCCGACCCTCGGGCGAATAAATATCCGCGTCCGACCGGAGGTTACGACAGTCGGTGTACTAGTACGCACGCTCCGGGGGGGATTTTGGCCCCGGAACTGAATTCCGCGAAAGCAGCGCCTTGTCGACCGTCTCCGAGTGCCGATTCCGAATTGTGGTCACATAAGCGATTCCGATGCCCGTGCGGAAAGTTATGCCTAATTCTTTCGCTGAAGGGGTGGAATAAACTGGAGGGGTGACTATATCGGCGATGTTCGGGCGCCCATATCCACGACCTGGGGAGGAGATCTCGCGTCGAGTTGAACACGACTTCCGATTGCCGTGACCGGGCGGCTCCGCGTGTGGACTCCGCCAGCGATTCGCGTAATCGAGGGAGTCGCTACTGCCAAAAAACCATAGAATAGGGGAGATCGTCGGCTAGAATCGCAATTTCGGAGTGCGAAACGAAGGTTTTTAGACCCCGAAACGACGTCTTATTGCTTGAGGCAATAAGTGTGCGTCGAGCGCCTCTGAGTGCCGATTCCGAATTGGGGTCTTATAAGCGATTCCGATAACCGAGCGAAAAGTTATGCCTGTTTGAGCGAAGCGGTGTCCGTATGCGATCGCATCGGCAGCCTGCGACCGCGCTCCCCGGAGAGGAATTTTGGCGTCGGACCGGAAATCTCCAAATGCGACCATTTATCGACCGGGTCGAAGTGCCGACTCTGAATTGGGGCCTCGCGGGCAGTTCCGACCCCGGGCGAATAAATATCCGCGTCCGACCGGAGGGTATGGTAGTCGGTGTACTAGTACGCACGCTCCGGGGGGATTTTGGCCCCCGAATATAATTCTGCGAAACTAGCGCCTTGTCGACCGTCTCCGAGTGCCGATTTCGAATTGTGGTCACATAAGCGATTCCGATGCCCGTGCGGAAAGTTATGCCCAATTCTTTCGCTGAAGGGGTGGGAATAAACCGGAGGCGTGACTATATCGGCGATATTCGGGCGCCCATATCCACGACCTGGGGAGGAGATCTCGCGTCGAGTTGAACACGACTTCCGATCGCCGTGACTGGGTGGCTCCGCGTGAGTGACGTGGCAATAAATTAAGGCACAATAAGTACTGCTGCCCTACAGTCTATAATGAATTGTCTCGCGCGGAGCGCGGTGGCATGCATATATGGTAGTCCTCTAAAATGATCCATTTAGATCAATATTGTAGAGATATGGTGAATCAATTCACCTCAAATTGTAAATTGAATTAATTCACCCATCATTCTCGTATTTACAAACATGAAAATATGCTATTACCATAAAAATATAACATTTAAATAAAATATATGATTGTCAAGATAACAGATTAAGAAAGAGGAAGCTATAAGCAAGACAATTGCACGATATGTACGGTAAAAATGTTAGAGATATTATTGTAATAACACTCATACCGAGTTATTTTAAACTCTTTATATTTATAGACATCATCTTTTATAATTACTTGTGTGAAAAAAAAGAAAACTCAGTGCAACCGTAGATATATATAATATATATATAAGAAAGCACATCGATCCCTTATATATTCTTCTTGTGATTTGATTCCATCTTCCCACTGTTTCTTCTCCCTCTGTATTTTGTCCATGGCTACGGATACTCGAGTTCCTAGTTAACAGTAACACTATTTCCTAATTGCCGTCCTCTCTCTAGATCTCTCTCTCAAATATGATGCCCAGCAAACAACTTTCCTCGACCTTCCAAGTTCCAACTCATGAACCCATGCATGTACGTACGTACGTGCGTACGCGTCGAAGCCCATCGATCTTCTCGTGCCAAGAAAGGCAACTCTTCGCCATGAAGGCAGCTAATTACCTTCCTCTTTCAGCGATCGTGGGGATCATCAGAAGATTCAGTTCTGAAGAAACCTACTCGATATTGCATACTAAATTCGCAATCACAAGCTGTGTACGTACGTCGATCCGATCAATATATCCCTCCCTCAGCTGGATCTCCATATTTAAAGAAGAGATCTTATAGACGCATTAATGTTTCTTCAAAGCCTTATATATATAGAACTCTCTCTCTCTCTCTCTCTCTCTCTCTCTCTCTCTCTCTCTGCATGGGCTCCTGTATCTCTAGAGGCAGCGCAGCCGACGCCGTCGAACCGCCAACGACGGCTAAGGTCATCACGCTTGCCGGGGTTCTGAGGGAGTACCCTTCCCATCTCACCGCCGCCAACGTCCTCGCCGGCGAAGACGGAGCCTCCTGCTTCCTTTGCAGCTCTGATGACCTCTTCTTCGACTACCCCATCCCGCCGCTGGCCCCCAGCGGCCGCTTTCGCCGGGGCAGCTCTACTTCGTCCTCCCCGCCGAGAAGCTCCGGTACCCACTGTCCAGGAGCGACGTGCGGGATCTGTTGATGAGGGCAAGCTCGGCGCTGCAGCTCGCGATATTGGAATCAGAGAGGAACCGCGGCCGGAAGAAGACGAAGAAGGGGAGGAGGGATAGGGTGGTCGTGCCTGAACCGGAACGCGGCGGCAGCGGCGAGGACGAGGCCAAGAAATCTGAAGCTGATCAGGTCAACCAGCTGGGGCAGCGACGTGTGCCGACGGTTCAAGGGAGTCTGAGGAGGAGTGGGTGTGTACCATGCAGTGTTGGCTTCCGCCGCCGGTACTGTTCTTCCCCCGGAGCGCCGAGGCTGAGCGCCATCCCGGAGGAGGAGGAAACCTAGGCTAGCTTTCTTCTCTAGTCCGCGGTCTTCTTAGTTATAGACGTAGCTAGGTTTGTACATGCATTCTTAGGATAGTACACACGTACGATATATATACATGTATAGATAGATAGATACGTATAGTACTGCATTAGTTATGACAACCTATATATATATACTTGTTTTGTAAACATGTATTCCTCTTCTTTTTGGCTGTTTGGGTTGATGTTGTAGCTAGCTAGCCGCTGAAATCATTTGTTTTTCTTCAAGTCCGCATTCTTTTTAGTGCTCACATGATGTGATCACATGAGCACTATATATGAGATGAGCCAAATTAATGTAGACAAGCTGTGCATATTAATATATGTATGAATTTCTCCCTTCTGTTCTCATTGCAAATTAATCTGATCACCAGATATATTCATATAACACAATGTACATTTTTGATTTAATTCCCTGTTGTCCGAGAGTCCCTGCTAGCTAGCTAGAAATATATATATTTCAAGAATCCCTAATTTGCTATAATTAGTTGTTCTTGTCCTTTTAATTGCATTCATCCCAAACGTTTTCCCAATTATAAACTCTCCATATTAGCGGTATATATGTGTGTTCACTAATCAATACAAGCCCAGAACCCCATTGTGTGATCACATAAGGCTGAAGGTGATCCGCGGTGATCAACCAGACATGTAATGTAAGGGAAAGTGCACAGAAGTCAATTATATATATATGAGCAGAATTTATTGAATTTATTGTTCATAGAGCTGTTAATGGACTAGACCTGTGTCGGGTTTAGGTGAGTCTGATTCAGGCCTGACTCATCAATATGAAAATCTAAATCCGATCCAAACTCGAGTTATGTCGGGCCGGGTCGGATTCAACATTTTTACAAAAATGTAAAATCCGACTAAGACCGGTCCGAATACTTAAATAAAAGTTAAATTAATAATATAAAACTTATAATCTCACTCAATCAATAAAGTTTTGAGGTTACTTACTTAATTTGTTTTTTAAAATAAAATTTTCAATTTTTAAATAAGTAAAATAATATAATTTTGATTAAGTAAAATTTAAGATTTGAAAGGAGAAAAAAGAAAGGAGAACATGCACGGCTAGCCTGTCGGACTGAATTCAAAGTCCGAGTCCGGCCCATGAACTTAGTTGGATTGAGTTTTTAGGCCCGACTAAAAAATCACGAGCCTAAAAGAGTTCTTGAGACCCGACGCGACCCGGCTTAAAATCGGGCCAAACTCGTGAGGCTGTCTGGTTGGCCGGCCCGGCCCATTGACCAATTATCTATTTAGCGGTGCCATCAAGACTATAAGACCCACTTCACTTGTATCTGAGATAGGTAAAAGATAGACAACAAGTGTTACTCATTAATGGTTACGTTGGACAAATGTTACTCATTAACACTCGCTAGTGAATGCAACTGTAATCTACTTATATAATTATTATTAAAATAAAGTGAAAATAGGAGTGATAATTTAAGAGTCATTTTTGGAAGGTTTGTCTAGAGATTTTTTTCCTTATAAAAAAAGTGTATAATGCCATATTAACATGTGCATTATATATACCACAGTGGGACATCCATTCGAGAGTTGCTTTTGTTAAAGGATATCCCATGCTATGCGAGGACCCCGGTTGGGTCGATCGGTTAGAACTCTTGCTTAAAAGTAAGAGGTCCCGAGTTCGATTCCTGGGGGCTTACCTGATTTACATGCAATCCTCGAGGTGTGTAAATCTGAGATTTTTCTGGTCAAGTGGGGTAAAGGTAATATGGGTACACGGAAAGTAGGAGCTGTCAAATCTTGACCTTGGGGTTTACGAACACCAATCTCTGAGCCCACAAAGCCACACGGGGCGGGGTTTCTTCGTTACCAAAAAAAAGAAAAATCCCATGCTATGCTAATAAAGAAGGTTAAATCATAATCTTACCAATGTTTTTTTTTTTGTTGGGTATCATTCTCCTTTGAAATTAAAGCAAATGAACAGAGGAACTTTTGCACTTGCATGCCGAGAGCTTCAATTAAAGTCCAGATGGAGAGTTGAAAAAAGTGATCAATAAGACCCCACCATATATAATTAAATTCCACTTGGATCACCTTGTTCTCAGAAAGTGCAGTTTGATGTTTTAGTGCCTCAATATCTACTTTGTTTGGAAACATATTAATGTATGTTCATCTACGTGGATATATAATGATTATTTATTCCTTTAATATCCATTAGTAAAATTTGTGAGAGACTGTAACAAGAGAAATAAATTGGAGGCTAGCTAATTAAACGGCAACAATAATTTACTGTCCCTGTTGCATAATGTTGGATTTTGTTTTTTTGGCGTGCATGAGTGAGCAATCCTTATCAGCTTTATATAAGTTTTTAAGTGTATATATAATGCGATGTTGAAGTAAGATCACGTCTTCCAGGGTGTGTGAGCAAAAGAAAAAAAAAAGAAAAAAAAACCTAAGCATCATTGTTTGTCCAAAAATTAATTTTAATGACTTTAACACTGTTGCAACATTTCACTTGAATGGGAAACCATAATTAAAGCATTGGGAATTGAAATATCTGGATGCGGAGGATGCATGTACACTAGTGTCATTAAATAAGGTCAGGGTTTTCCCAAATAAATGAAGGATTCTTTCAATTTTCTACTATCTTATTTTGATGTATAAGGTGGGAAAATTAAGTTATTTTACCTTTTTATTGTGAAGAAAACATCTTTACATGGTCTGGTCGATCGTCTTTTTAGGAAAATTATAACGACGAACCTATGGGATAATAATTAACGATTCCTAAATGAGACTTGTCGAGGTTGAAAATTAAGCAATCTAGCAACTTCTATCTTGATCTCTTTGGACTTGTAAATTTATTTATGGTGGGAGTATCACTCGCACCTATAGCCACCATAGAACAATAAGAGGAATCCTGAGAGTGATCCTCACAGTTATTCTTGCTCAAGTCAGGAAAATAACAAGAACAAAGATAGCTGAATAGAGAGAGAGAGAGAGAGAGAGAGGAGAATAGGGTCCTTTTGTGTGTGGTTGTGAGAGTTCAGAGTTCACTAATTACCTCCGTTGGCCATTGTCAATAGCTTTTTAAGTGTGTGTTGGGGTTCCCTTATACCTAGTGTCCTCTTTCCATGCCATGTGATCTAATTATCATGAGTAGTTGGAAGACTTGTTCAAGGTCGAAGTGGTCTTGGATAAAGAGTTGACATGTTATAAGACCCTGCTTGCTAGATGTGCAAGATGTCTTGGCACTATTACCAAGCTTCGAGAGTGATAGGTTGTCTAGAGATGATGGGCCAACTAGAAGCTGTTTGTGATGACTATGGTACTTTTAAGTGCTGGAGGCCTTTGACTCTAGTACCATGCCCTTCTTTTTTGGGCCCACTACAGAGGAGGACACTAGTGGATGAGTAATGCTAGCTACCCGGACATCCGGATGCTACTCGACGTGGATCGGCCGCGTGTGTGCCCCACGAGGGCGGCGTGAGGTCTACGTGCGGCCGATCCAGCTCATGCTAGTTATCCGGGCACCCGAGTAACCAACATTTCTCGTAGTGGATTGTTGCTCCCGTACTCCTATCTTGATGAGTGTGGTGAATGGATTCTATTGAGCCAAGTAGCCTCACAAGACTTTTCGCTGTTACTCCCAAACATTATCTAAAAGGGATTAGTCCTTTAGGACAACATCTATATATTACAATTACAACATCTATATATTACAATTTATAAGTACAATATTTATCCTGTTACATCTTTTATGGACCATTCAATTGTGATCCTCACATAAACGTTTCTTTGTTTTCAACAGTTTGTATGCATCTTATTATTGTAAAAAAAAGACTTACATGCCAACCTCCTACCCACAGTTTGATGGCCCATATCTAATATAAAATTTAACATGGTCTCTGAGCTGACAGTATAGTTTTGGCTGCACACTCTGAATTTATGATCCACGTGATTGGGTCTAAAATTGGCCTTCACAGTTCACATGAGGGGCTATGTAAAAATAGTCTCACGTTAAAGAAGGATAGGAATACTCTTGTACTTGTGATAGCAGTACTCTCTCTACTCGTTGCCTAAGGTTTTTGAGTTAGATGACTCAAATCTAACATAAACTTTAACAGAAAGAAAGTAAGATTAATTTAAAACTAGTTAGTCTCTTAAAAAAGAGTAGTCGGAGTCGGATTCGAAAATGACACTTTCCGCATCTATTTCTTATAAAAAATCAGAAACGGGTTGGAAACGAAAATTAATCGAAAACATCTGCTACGATCAAATGATAGATGTATGTAGCATTAGAGTAGTAGTAAAAAAGATATCTTTGATAATAATAGGCATAATAAATACTACAAGAGAGACAACTTAATTAGATTCTATTTTTAAATTAAAGAGAAGCTAAAAACTTAGTCTAAAATTTTTTAATAATAAGAAATAAGATTTCAAGAATATATATTTTGTAAATAAAATAAAATTTATATATTATCGGAAATGAAAAATAAGCACAAACCGAAAAATGAATACGAAAAGGTCAAAAATAAGTCAGAAAGCGGATATCCATTGACAGCCATAAGCCGACCTCAACTCATCCGTCCAAAATGTCCAAATTAAGGTGCCACAACATGTTAATTAGGCCCACCAAGTCAAGTAGAAAATAAATACACATAATTAAGAGTGCAAAGTAGTTCTTATTTGTCATGGTACAAAATACAAAACAGTGCGGTACGGAGAGATCGAGGTGTGAAGTGGCATTTCGACCTAGCCATTATTTAACGGAGAAGGTTTATTACACGGTTAAAAAGTACAATTTTATCATGTTAAATTATACTTTTATTCTCCCATTGGTCCACTTCATCGGTACTTTTTCTAAAAGTGAATGAGTAACAGTTTTGTAACACCATTTGATAACACTATTTGATAACATTGCCATTAAAATTGTGCCACATCATAATTGAAATAAAAAAATTAAAACACCTCATAAATAATGAGATTGTGGTGTATTTTGATTGGTGTGTTATTTTAAAGTGTTATTAAATGATGTTACTAAACTATTTTCCAAAGTGAATAATTAGGTGGACCAATAAAAAAGCAAAAGTGCAATTTAACATGATAAAATTACACTTTACACAGTACAATGAACTTTTCTCTATTTAATGACAGGGAAGTTTCATATGTACGTAATCTTAAATGGGTCTAGATGGAGATATAAATGGGGCAGTTTCCATAGATCTTAATTAAATAAATGGGCCCTATATTAACACTACTGGACATCGTTGAGAGTAGATTAAATGATCTCCCTCTCTCTCTCTCTCTCTCTCTCTCTCTCTACATGGGGTCCTGCGTCTCTAGGAACAATGCAGCCGGTGCCGTCGACCAGTCGCCGACGGCCAAGGTCATCACCCTCGCCGGCTACTTGAGGGAGTACCCCTACCCCACCCACCTCACCGCCGCGCACGTCCTCGCCGGCGATGACGGCGCCTCCTGCTTCCTCTGCAACTCCGACAGGCTCTTCTGCGACCACTACATCCCGCAGCTGGGCCCCGACGAGCTGCTCCGGCCGGGGCAGCTCTACTTCGTCCTCCCCGCCGCGAAGCTCCGGCACCCGCTTTCCGGGGGCGACATGCAGGAGCTGGTGGTGAGGGCGAGCTCGGCGCTGTCGCTGCAGGCGACGTCGGCGGTCAAGGCCGGCCGAGAGAAGAAAGTTAAGGTCACGGGGACGGCGATGTCGGAGGTGGATCAGGACGGCCATATGCGCGGCGGTCGGGGAGGTCAGATGGATCACGAGGTGAAGAAAGTTGGTGGCGAGGTTAGCCTGGGGCGGCGCTCTGCTGCGAGAGCTCACAAGAGGATTAAGACGACGGGAGCGAGGCTGAGCACCATACCCGAGGGTGCAGAACACAGCTTCTTTGTTAACTCACACACAGAAAGATCTAGTATTAAACTAAATAATTAGATAAACCTTTGTTTGTTTTGATGAGTATTAAATCAAATATTCAGCCTCTGTGTGACAATGGATTGGAATTAGAGATAACTCTAATTTATGATTAAAATTATGTAATGTTAACTTAATTTTTAATTTATTTTCTTATGTGTTAATCCACTTTCTCTTGATTAATTAATTGCATATCAAAAAGTGACTTGAAAAGAGAAAGTAACAATTAATATTGTGTTGGAAAAAGAGAAAGTAGTAATTAATACTGTGTATATTATTAGGGCAAAAAAATAATTAACTCACTTTTGACCCACCTTTAATCTAACTCATTTGAGTTAATTTTTTAATTACCAAACTTTATTTTGAGTTAATTCTGAATTAATTTTACATTAACTCGTTACCGTACTGAGTAGATGTAAAAATTAAGTTACAAAGCATTCTTCAGCAAACGTTTGGCTGATCGATGCAGACTGCTGAATTCAAAATTTTTTCCCTTTTATATATACATTTTTTCTTGATCGTTTGGCCTAAGTTGGCTACGTACGGGTTAAGTATCTGCAGCTCCTTTCGAAAGCAAAGAAATTAGAAAGTTTTTTTTATGGGGGTACTTAAGCTGACCCACCTAACAAATTTCTGAATTATATTTTTTGGATCATTTCTTCTAGATTTTAAAGTCGAACCACACCCAATATTATGTCGTTCCATAAAAATTTGATTCAATCTGACAAATCGATTCGACCAACTATACTTTGAATAATCACCGAAGCTGTGTCACAGCCCTTAATTTCCTCTTGCACACAATTTGCAAGTATGAGATCTGTTATGAATTAAGTTAATTACCTCTTGTAAGAGATGCCACTTGCTATATATATTATAGGGCTTTGGCTCTTATATATATATATATATCACATGAACACCATAAGATATTTAAAACCAACGATTATATGATCATGACTCCTCTTATTTTTCGTAAAAAATTGCAGCAACGCATAACGCAACTTCTTTTGCTGGTCTCCCCCGCGCGGTGTTGAAACCTGATACATGTTTCCCGGAAACCGACGGTTTTAATCCTTGTCTTTTTCTTATCAATTACCGGCGCGAACAAGTAGCTTAAATATTAATAATCTCTCATGGAGACTTCGTTCAATGCAGGTGCCCGAACAAGTTACTTATATATATATATATATATATATATATATATATATATATATAGGTGTTCTCTTGTGATCACTAATTATCAACTGTTTAAGTCCATAAGTAAAGGGACACGTTAACTAAAGTGCACATTGTTCTACGGCACCTGCATGCCCACGTTCTAAAAGTTGAGAAGGACGACGAAGATGAGACTTATAACATTAAGGGATTTTTGACTTCTGGTCTAAAAATGACATCGAATTAATTTTAGGTCTAATATAGAAATTTTAATTTTAAGTCCTAAGACTGTTAATTATTAATAAGGTAAATTAATTAATTAGGAGTCTTTGACTGTAATAGAGAGGTCCTTGTTGTAACATAGTTAACATATACTGTAACATGAGATAACACTTACTGTAATGAGTTATAGTTCTGTCAGGGACTAGAAAATAAATCAAACATTGATAGGGATTACTATTAATTGTCCTATTAATATTAGGTCCAATATGTTATCTCCACTTACTTTTTAAAAAAATACCCTATTCTACCCCGTGTGAAACGAACCCTCTCCCCCATCCGTGAGCCCGTGGGAAACACATACACACCCCTAGGGGCGAAACCCCTTCCCCCACCCAGGCGAACCCTCCCCTACCCCGGCGAACGAAACCCCCTCCCCCTCCCACATCCCGGCGAAACCCCCTCCCACCCCCGGTGAACGAACCCCCCTAGGGCGAGGGCTTCCTATGTTTTCTTCTTCGACGGCGATTTAAGTTTTCTTCCCGACGGACTGACTTCATAGTGCCTGCTCACAACACGTCCAACCTCTGCTTCGCCGACGGACTCCTGTGTGGTGAGGGCGAAAGAGGTGTCAGTATGCTGCTCCTTGTTCGGAGTCGTGGACATTTTGTCTGCATCCTGGAATTTGTCTGAACAGGAAATTAGATAATCAAGTAAAAGGATTCAGAACCTTTTCACCTTCTGCATACAAACAGACTATTCAGGCCAATGAAACTCTTGCGGATATCCAACTATCACCATCAATTCAAGAAAGAAAATCAAATGAAACATTTCCTCCTCAAAAGATTATATCCTAGGCTCAATAGAGCTGGTGACATCAGCAAAAGCTATCTAAGCAATGAAAATAGCACGACCTTTCATTCAAATGCCAATAATTCCTATGATGTAGCTGAATCAACAACCATTGGCAGCAAACATGGCAGCTTGGGTAAGCAATTCTTGTCTCCTGTTGTCATAGAAAAAATAAGAAAATATGGAGATGTCAACAAAATGGTCATACTGCTCCCTCTCCACGCAACAGACGGACATTTAGAATATTTCTCCTCTCTACCGTCAGTGAACTGACGGTGGAGCCTTATTTGGACTTAAAAATAAAAATTCAGAATTTTTGGATCAGATGTTAAAATACATTGGTCAATAGACTTAAAAATAACTCCTCTGTCTAAATTGAACCGGATGTTGATTCTACCTAACATTAATCTAAGAGTGCTACTTGGTGCGTACATCTCACTTGGTGGTGTACGCCTAATGTTGTGTGCACCAAATATTACTCTTAATCTAAATAATATAATCTCTTCTAAAAGTTGACGACGAAGGGGATGAGCTTTAACAATCTAATTAAACAGTATAATCACTTGTTTTACCTGTATAATAACATGAAAATTGTACTGATTAGCTTTATAATCAACTCCTCTTGGGTACTTAAAAAAGAATGATTAAGAGGTCATTACGCTGACCCACCATCATAATGATGATGATGATAATAAACATAGCGTGGCATGTCATAGACAAAAATTTTCTCATAGTATTTACCGTTGTTGAGAGATCGATATCTTCCAAATAGATCAGAGTTTTCAAACTTTAGAAGAAACTATTATCTCAATTAGTCAAATATGAAAAAAGTTTTTACACTTGAGATTTGCACTTCTTATTTTTCATGGCCAATGCACCAAGGGCACAATATATCCATCAAATAAAAAGTAAAAAATTCAAGCGCATGTGCAAATCTCAAGTGCACTAAATTTTTTTCCATAGATCTTGAATAAGATAGTTGAAAGGTTTTGGCCTTCCGCAAGACCAATCTTAAAAGAATACAATGATCATCTGAATATAATTATGTAAAATTTCTAAGCTTATTATTTAATAATTAGTTTTAGACATCTAAGAAGATTTCAGACTGTAAGATGAGAATGTTTTAATCTAATTCTTTCGTCTATCTGTGTTATCATCTCATTTTTCACCCAATAAGTCTAGTAAACTTAATTAATAAGAAACTCTAAAGTTAATCCCCCTATCTCTGATGTCAAGAAACCCAACCATCGAGAGGAGAGTGGTGTGGTATAACATGACATTCTTCAGAATTTACGTGCCGTTATTGGAAAAAAGATTAGGATAGAGTTAACCCCATTTAACCTTGTGTTAATCTAAAAAGTGATTTGAAAATGTAAAAAACTAACACTGGTCAATATGGGTTGGGTTGGAGTTAACCGATTTAAATCGGATTAACCCAACCCCATCTCTAACCTGCTTTGACAAGAGGTATAGACTGGGTTAAAAAGGGTTATATTCTATATTAAACTATTTTTCCACTTTGACATTCAAGGTTAGCTTAATAGGAGGGTTTGGACAAAAGTAGAGTTCGGTTAAAAGTTATAAGGTGGGTTAAAAGGTTAACCTACCCAAGCCAACTCCCACATTTAACCTACCTAATGTTTTTGGCACCAAAATATTTTGAACTAAATTTTGAGTTAAGGTGCCTCAGTTTTAAATAAACCCCTTATCAACTTAGGTTCGAAGTGGTGCATGGTTAACTCTTGTTTTAATATCCATTCTACCCTCACCGCACCTTTTTCAGACACCGTAATATTTGCTTTCCCTCTTTCGTCTTCTCCCTCTTTCATCTTCCCTACATGACACTCCTCCTTTCTCATGCAAAGCTTCTTTTGCAGGCTCGACCCTTTTCCTATATGCAAACCCCACCGAGAGTGCTCAATTCGTTATTGATTTTCACTCCATCTTCCTTCTTTGGAATCTACTACCACCCTACATGCAATCTAGGTGTGCAATTCTTTTGCGTTCACAAGACGCTCCCTACATGTTCCTAGGGTTGGAAATCTTTCTGGTGATGGGGCATTCTTCCTCCTTGCATTGATAGCACATTCTGAATCTAAGAGCAACTATCAAGGTTCACTAGATGTTCCCTGAAGAGGGCTGATCTTGAGTCTTCAGCAAGAGCCATTGGATTGATCTTGAATGCCTGAGATCCATGAGCTCACGGGGAGCAATCTGTAGAGAAGGTGAATTAGGCATCAGGGGGTCACAAGGATGTGCCATGGGGTGTCATCTTTGATGCTTAAGTCAGAGATGGTATGGGAAGACACCGGGAGGAGGGAAGGGCAACTCGAGGTCGTTCTTCACCAAAAAGGATCTCCTCCTAGAAATCTATGGGAGAATGGACCTAAGTGAACTTACTGTTGTCAAAGGGCAATGCTATAGGATATATAGTTGTTGGGAGCCCTTAGATCTAGAGAGTGTGGCTTGGGGATTAGATGTGGACAGGGAGGGCATGGCGGGTGCGGCATTGCCGGCGCTGCAACTCTACAATGACCAACTTCGAGAGCCATGCATATGGGCGTGGTATGCATGGAGATGCCCATGACGCCGCGCCGCTGTCTCCGCCGTCCTTTTCTTTTTTTCTAGGAGTATGTTGATGTCATTGGTGGGTGTGGAGGCTCAACATCTCAAGAATCAAGCCTCCGGAGAGCCTTCTTCAGAAAGCACCTTTTTCTCTTATCTGAGCTGCCTTGAGGCTCATAAATTGAAGGTTGGTCGTTCTCGAATGTTGTGTCATGCCAAGCGTTGCGGCTTTGAGACCTCCCTTCATATAGTGTCGTTCAGACACATATCCTTGAGTGTCGTGTGACTTTTCTTTCTCTTTGTCCTTGGTCAATCGGAAATCGAGCGACAGGCGGGTTTACCCTAGGAGTTAGCCACTTCGCTAGGGAGCGCTAGGCGCATTGTCTTGTTTGAGCTGTTGCTTATTTGGGCCGCATTTTGTTGCCTTCTTGGGCTACTTTTTCTTTTGAACTTGTGGGGCATGTAGTGGACTGACGAGTTTCCCCCTCCATTCCCCATCCACAATCCTAAGTGCCTTGTTTTTTTTTTTTTTTAATTCTTCGCCATGGTACATCATCCTTTCACAAGTTTTAATTAATATGGTGTATCATTATAAGTTTTAACGAAACATCATCCTTTGCTAATATGTAATTAATTAATATTAAATATGGATATAATCTTACCAACGTTGAATTAAAAAATTCAAATATCAAAATATATGATTAATTAATATTAAAATCCTAGTTTAATGTAGTAAGAAAAATATACATACTTAAGTAATGAGACACTCTACTAATACACATGACTAGGAGAGTAAAAAATGGCATCCTGGAAATATATACTAAACAAAAGAGAAGAGAGTTGGAGGTGGGGGTTAACTCACTTTCCTTTCCAAAGCACAAAAATAAAAAGTAGCTTAACCCACCATGGGGTTAAGTTTTCAAAATAAAAGGCCACTTAACCTGGCATAGGCTTATCCTTGGTTGGGTTGGGTTGAGTTGGGTTAGGTTAGGTTAAATCCAATCTTTTTTCAAACAATTCGTGCACAAACGGAAAGTATCGATATCCGCTCACTTGTCGAGCTCCAAAGTGATGATGTGACTGTAGGACTTCATCCTTTCTCTTGTGATCGAGACGGACATGACGACTGATAAATACGCCGAGTATCAAGTCCACCTCTGATCAAAAACATAAATTAGGTAGGCAGACAAAACCCCTCCAAAGTAAAAAAATATATATCACAGAGAAAATTTAGTGTATATTTTTTGATTAATATAAATTAGGTACATTCAACTAGAGTGTGCCACGCAATCTTTTAAGATTGAAAAAGTAAAGATATGGTATATATTATAATACTCTGGCTTGTCACAACTTTTTTATTCATTGTGTCAACTCTAATATATACTATTTAGCGTGTACTAAGTATACAAGATAGAGGACCCCAGTTGAGTCGATCGGTAAGAACTCTTATTTAAAAGCAAGAGGTCCCGATTCGATTTTCTGGGGGGGTTTACCTGATCTACATGTAATTCTCGAGATGTGTAGGTCCGAGATTTTTCTGATCAAGTGGGGTAAGAATAATACGGTACACGAAAAGTAGGAGCTGCCAAGTCCTGACCTTGGAGTTCACGAATACCAATCTTTGAATTCACAAAACCACACGGGGCGGGATTTTTTCGTTAGCAAAAAAAAAAAAAATATACAAGATAAAATATACAGGAAGGGCAGCGAAAGAGAGAGGACGACGCACCTGGACGGTGCTGTGCGCAAAATCTTCGCTCGATCTCTGGGCCATCCCATGGAAAGCGACGGGTTTCTCGGACGTCGGTCGTGACTCTCCTTCGTCTGCGCTTCCATGGAGGGGCAACCCTTTTCCACGTTTCTCCCAAGACCCACTCTTCCACACGGCAATCTATATATGAACACCTGCAGACGCGCTCTTCCAGTAGAGCTCTCTTTCTCTCTCTCTCTCTCTCTCCTTCGTCTGCGTTTTCGTTCGTGTGGTGTATGTTTGTATGTGTCGCTGCATGGGTTCCTGTTTGTCATCAGCCAAAGCAGCAGCCGGCGCCGTCGACTCGTCGACGACAGCCAAGGTCATCACCCTTGCCGGCGCGCTGAGGAGTACCCCTCCACCTTACCGCCGCCCACGTCCTCGCTGGCCCTGACAGGGCCTCCTGCTTCCTCTGCAGCTCCGACGAGCTCTTCTACGACGTCCACATCCCGCCCCTGGGCCCCGAGGAGCCGCTCCAGCCGGGGCAGATCTACTTCGTCCTCCCCGCCGAGAAGCTCCGGCGGCCGCTGTCCAGGAGCGACATGAAGGAGCTGGTGGCGAGGGCCAGCTCGGCGCTGCAACTGGCGTCGGCGTCCAAGAAGGCGGTCGCTGCGACGGAAAGAACCGGGTGGGAAAGAAGGTTGGGATCGTCATACCGACGGTGGAGGTCGACGGCGGCGACGCGGAGGAGGAGGTGGTGATCAAAAGAGATGATGACAAGGCTAACCCGCAGAGTGTGTGTTCTGCGACGGTCGATCGCCGGTGCGTGAGGGCGTACGCCCCCGTCCGGAGCGTGGTCGGCTTCCGCTGCCGGTGTTCTCCCGGCCCGATGAGCGCCATACCGGAGGTTTTAGAGTAGCAAACTGATTAATTAGTCCCGAAAATTAGCATTTTCTTGTGTAATGTATGAAATATTCTCCTTTAATTGTAAATTTTAACATGAAATCAACACTTTATAAGAGAAAATGTTGGTTTCTGCTCAAATCTGTTCTTTCTTTCTCAAATTTCGTGGTCGTTTGGATTGATGCGTCAATGGAGGCATGCAGCAGGAAATTAAAATGTGATGAGTTTTATTAATTTGTTTGGGGCTTTTTTAGTTTTTAATATTACTGTCTCTAGTCTTATATATATATAATTAGTCTTTAATTCTCGCAGTATAACTATACTTTAGTTCAAATGTAGAAACCATAATTCTCTTTTAGTAAAATATTACAAAGATAAAAATTTGGAAATGTTCTTTATCTTTTAAAGTCCACTCGCGGAAATGATTGATCAAGACCGGCAACATACAAGCGTCCGATGCTGGTGCGTGCGCAATCTCGGACCGTCCACTCCATCATACGTGCTAATATTGCCACATGGATCACGTTTGCGTTGACGAAATTCCAGCATGCCTTTTCTTTTAGAGAATATATATAAATATAATAATAATTCATGTTAGAACATTTACTCTTCATCTCCACGCAAAAATCTCTCTGGAGGTCATAAATATAAGTACAAGATTATCGGCGATAAAGTCATCTCTTCTAACTTATTCTCACCCCCTTCGACAAAGATGGACACAATTTTTCGCTCGATTATTCGAATCACTTATAAGATCATAATTCAGAATCGACACTTCAATACAACCAGCATGAGACTAGTTTCACAAAATTATGTTATGAGGTCCAAATTCCTCTCTGGAGCAAGAATTTATGTACACGATTTGATCGATTATCACAACTAATCAGTAAAATGTACATTTTTTTTGGCCCGATGATCGAAATTGCTTGCGAGACCCTAATCAAAATCGACACTTCGAGTCGACCCTCACTAAGTCAAATTCAGATATTTCTACTTCGGTGTCCAAATTTCTCTCCGGAGCATGATTGTAGGCATATAGTCTAATCAACTATGACACCGCTTCGGTCGAACCAACATAACTTTCCGCTTGGATATGAGAATCCCTTATAAGACCACAATTCGGAATCGATGCTATGAGGCGCTCGATGCCTCTTATTGCCTTCGGCCATAAGCCGTCATCGCTGACTCAAAATTCCTTTATTTCTCCCTCTAAAATTATGATTCTAGTGGCATTTTTCATGTTTAGAAGATTTTTCAGGCAAAAAAATACGCGTAACATTTACGTTGATTACACGAATCATTTGTAAAGTGATAATTTAGAGTCCGCTTATCACGATGGAAGAAAATTTTGGTCATCTCGGTGAGAGAATACCTCCCGAGGTTGTAAATATGAGTACACGACCATCAGCGATATAGTTATCCCTTCTAGCTTATTCTCACCCCTTCGACAAAAATGGGCAAAATTTTTCACTTGGTTATCGAAATTGCTTATAAGATCATAATTCAAAATCGACACTTCGAGACGGTTGACATGAGACTAGTTTCACGAAATTTCATTCCGAGATCCAAATTCCTCTCTGGAGCGTGAATATAAGTATATGATCCGACACCGATTCAATAAAACAAGAATATTTCTTCTCCTAGCGATCAAAATCACTTGCGAGACCTAATTTGGAGTTGACACTTCGAGTCGAAGTACACCGATTGTCGCACCCCTTGGGTAAGACACAAATATTTGTTCGCTTGGCGATCAAAACCGCCCGTGAGGCCGCAATTCGGAATCGGCACTTCGACACGGTCGGCACAAGTTCAGATTCGTAGATTTCCGGTTCAGCACCCGAATTCCTCTCCAGAAGTGTGGTCGCGGGCTGCAGATGCGATCGCATAAGGACACCCATTCGCTCAAACAGGCAAAACGTTCCGCTTGGTTATCGGAATCGCTTATAAGACCACAATTCGGAATCGGCACTCAGAGTCGCTCGTCCGCCCTTTATTGCCTCAAGCGATAAAACGTCGTTTCGGGGTTAAAAAAACTCATTTCGCACTCCAAAATTGTGAGTCCAGCAGACGATCTCTCCGTTTCCACGGTTTTCTGGTAGTAACATCTCCCTTGATCACGCAAATCCCTGCGAGGCAAACACACAGAGTCGACCTGTCAGGGCGATCAGAAGTTGTGTACAACTCAATGCGGAAACTCCTCCCCAGGTCGTAGATATGGGCGCACAAACATCGCCGATATAGTCACCCCTTCCGGATTATTCTCACCCCTTCAGCGAAAGAACTGTGCATAACTTTCCTCCCGGGTATCGGAATCGCTTAAGTGACTACAATTCGGAATCAGCACTCTGAGACGGTCAACAGAATGTCAGTTTCACGGAATTCAGATCCCGGGCCAAAATTCCACTACGGAGGGTGTGTACTAGTACACCGATTGTCGCATCCCATAGGTAAGATGCAGATTTGTTCGCCGGTGATCGGAACTGGCGCCCAGCGATTGGAACCACCCGCAAGGCCGCAATTCAAAATCAGCACTTTGACACGGTCCGCACAAGGTCAGATTTGTAGATTTCCGGTCCAGCGCCAGAATTCCTCTCCGGGAGCGTGGTAACAGGCTGCCGATGTGATCGTATGCGAACACCCCTTCGCTCAAACGGGCATAACTTTCCGCTCGGTTATCGGAATCGCTTATAAGACCCCAATTCGGAATTGGCACTCAGAGGCGCTCGTCGGCCCTTTATTGCCTCAGGCGATAAAACATTGTTTTGTTGCCGAAAAACCTTCGTTTCGCACTCCAAAATTGCAATTCCAGCCGACGATCTCCCCGTTTCCACGACTTTCTGGCAGTAACATCTCCCTCGATCATGCGAATCCCTGGCGAGGCAAACACATAGAGTCGGCCTTTTAAGGCGATTGCAAGTTGTGTACAACTCAACACGGGAACTCCTCCCCAGGTCGTAGATATGGGCGCATAAACATCGTCGATATAGACACCCCTTCCTGATTATTCTCACCCCTTCAGTGGAAGAACTGGGCATAACATTCCGCCCGGGTATCAGAATCGCTTAAGTGGCCACAATTCGGAATCAACACTCCGGAACGGTCGACAGGATGATGGTTTCGTGGAATTCCGATCCGCGATCGAAATTCCACCGCGGAGCATGTGTATTAGTACACCGATTGTCGCACCCTTGGGTAAGATGCAGATATTTGTTCGCCCGTGATCGGAACTGGCGCCCAGCGATTGGAACCACCCGCAAGGCCGCAATTCAAAATCAGCACTTTGACACGGTCCGCACAAGGTCAGATTCGTAGATTTCCAATCCGACGCTCGAATTCCTCTCCGGGAGCGTGGTCGCGGGCTGCCGATGCGATCACATACGGACACCCCTTCGCTCAAATGGGCATAACTTTCCGCTCGGTTATAAGAATTCCTTATAAGACCCCAATTCAGAATCGGCACTCAGAGTCGCTCGTCCACCCTTTATTGCCGCAAATGATAAAATGTCGTTTCGGGGTCAAAAAACCTTCGTTTTACTCTCCAAAATTACGATTCCAGTCGACGATCTCCCCGTTTCCACGGTTTTCTGGCAGTAGCATCTTCCTCGATCACGCGAATCCCTGGCGAGGCAAACACACGGAGTCAGCCTGTCAGGGCGATCAAAAGTTGTGTACGACTCGACGCGGGAACTCCTCCCCATGTCATAGATATGGGCGCATAAACATCTCCGATATAGTCACCCCTTCCGGATTAATCTCACCACTTCAGCGAAAGAATTGGGCATAACTTTCTGCCCGGGTATCAGAATCACTTAATGACCACAATTCGGAATCAACACTCCGGGACTATCAATAGGATGCTGGTTTCGCGGAATTCCGATCCGGGGTCGAAATTCCACCACAGTGTGTGTGTACTAGTACATCGATTGTCGTACCCCTTGGGTAAGCTGTGGATATTTGTTCGCTCGGCGATCGGAACTGCCCGCGAGGTCGCAATTCGGAATCGGCACTTCGACCCGGTCGGCACAAGGTTGGATTACTAGATTTCCAGTCCGGCGCCTGAATTCCTCTCCACAATATTTGTTCGCTCGATTATCAGAATCGCTTATAAGATCCCAATTCGTAATCGGCACTCAGAGGTGCTCATCGGCCCTTTATGCCTCAGGTGATAAAACTACATTTCAGGGTCAAAAAACCTTCGTTTCGCACTCCAAAATTACAATTATAGATAACGATCTCCCCCTTTCCACGATTTTCTGACATTAACGTCTCCCTCGATCACGCGAATCCCTAGTGGGGAAAACACATAGAGTCGGTCTGTCAGGGTGATTGGAAGTTGTGTGCAACTCGACGCGGGAACTCCTACCCAGGTCATAGATATGGGAGCACAAACATCGCCGATATAGTCACTCCTTCCGGATTATTCTCACCCCTTCAGCGAAAGAACTGGCATAACTTTCCGCCCGGGTATCGAAATCGCTTAAGTGACCACATTCAGAATCATCACTTCAGGACGGTCGACATGATGCTTTTTTCGTGGAATTTCGATCCGGGGCCAAAATTCCACCGCAGAACGTGTGTACTAGTATACTGATTGTCGCACCTCTTAGGTAAGACGTGGATATTAGTTCGCCTAGCGATCGAAACCGCCCGCAAGTCCGCAATCCGGAATCAGCACTTTGACACGGTCGGCATAAGGTCAGATTCGTAGATTTCCGGTCCGACGCCCGAATTCCTCTCTGGGAGCGTGGTCGTGGTCTGCCGATGCAATCGCATACAGACACCCCTTCGCTCAACGAGCATAACTTTTCGCTCGGTTATCGGAATGGCTTATAAGACCCTAATCGGAATCGGCACTCAGAGGTCTCGTCGGACCTTTTTTGTCTCAGGCGATAAAATGACATTTCAGTGTCAAAAAACTTCGTTTCGCACTCCAAAATTGTGATTCCAGCCGACGATCTCCCCCTTTCCACGGTTTTCTGATAGTAACGTCTCCCTCGATCATGCGAATCCTTGGCGGGGCAAACACACATAGTCGGCTTGTCAGGGCGATCGGAGTTGTGTACAACTCGACGCGAGAACTCCTCCCCAGGTCGTAGATATGGGCGCACAAACATCGCTAATATAGTCTCCCATCCGGATTATTCTCACCCCTTCAGAGAAAGACTTGGGCATAACATTCTGTCCGGGTATCGGAATCGCTTAAGTGACCACAATTCGGAATCAGCACTCCGGGTCGGTCGACAGGATGCTGGTTTCGCAGAATTCTGATTCAGGGCCGAAATTCCGCTGCGGAGCGTGTGTACTAGTACACCGATTGTCGCACCCCTTGGGTAAGACGCGGATATTTGTTTGCCCGACGATCAGAACTAGCCCCCGGTGATTGGAACTGGTGGTGAGGCCGCAATTTGGAATCGGCACTTTGACACGATCCGCACAAGGTCAGATTCGTAGATTCCAGTTCGGCGCCCGAATTCCTCTCCGGAGCGTGGTCGCGGGCTGCCGATGCGATCGATACGAACACCCCTCGCTCAACGGGCATAACTTTTCGCTCGGTTATCAGAATCGCTTATAAGACCCCAATTTAGAATCCACACTCAGAGGCGCTCGTCGGCCCTTTATTGCCTCAGGCAATAAAACATTGTTTCAGTGTCAAAAAACTTTCGTTTCGCACTCCAAAATTGTAATTCCAGCCGACGATCTCCCCATTTCCACGATTTTCTGGCCGTAACGTCTCCCTCGATCACGCGAATCCCTGGCGAGGCAAACACACGAAGTCGGCCTATCAGGGCGATCGGAAGTTGTGTACTACTTGACGTGGGAACTCCTCCCCAGGTCGTAGATATGGGCGCACAAACATCGAAATCGCTTAAGTGACCACAATCTGGATTATTCTCACCCCTTCAGCAAATGAACTGAGCATAACTTTCCGCCCGGGTATCGGAATCGCTTAAGTGACCACAATTCGGAATCAGCACTCTGGGACGGTCGACAGGATGCTGGTTTTGTGGAATTCCAATTTAGGGCCGAAATTTCACTGCGGAGCGTGTGTATTAGTACACCGATTGTCGCACCCCTTGGGTAAGACGCGGATATTTATTCACCCAGTCATCGAAACCGGCCGTGAGGCTGCAATTAAGAATCGTCACTTCGACCCGGTCGGCACAAGGTTAGATTCGTAGATTTCTAGTCCAGTGCCCGAATTCCTCTCCGGGACCGTGGTTGCGGGCTACCGATGCGATCGAATACGGATACCCCTTTGCTCAAATGGGCATCACTTTCCGCTCGATTATTAGAATCACTTATAAGATCCCAATTCGGAATCGGCACTCAGAGGCGCTCGTTGGCCCTTTATTGCCTCAGGCAATAAAACAAGTTTCAGGGTTGAAAATCCTTCATTTCGTACTATAAAATTACGATTACAGCTAACGATCTCCCCCCCCTTTCCACGATTTTCTGACAGTAACGTCTCCCTCGATCACGCGATCCCTAGCTGGGAAAACACACAGAGTCAGCTTGTCAGGGTGATCGGAAGTTGTGTAGAACAAGACATGGGAACTCCTACCTAGGTCGTAGATATGGGAGCACAAACATCGCCGATATAGTCACCCCCTTCGGATATTCTCACCCTTCAGCAAAAGTACTGGGCATAACTTTCTGCCCGGGTATCGAAATCGCTTAAGTGACCACAATTCGGAATGAGCACTCCAGGACGGTCGACAGGATGCTGGTTTCATAGAATTCCGATCTGGGGCCAAAATTCCACCGCGGAGCGTGTGTACTAGTACAACGATTGTCGCACCTCTTGGGTAAGACGTGTATATTTGTTCGCCTAGCGATCGAAACCGCCCGCGAGGCCGCAATCCGGAATCGGCACTTCGACACGGTCGGCACAAGGTCAGATTCGTAGATTTACGGTTAGGCGCCCGAATTCCTCTCCGAGAGCATGGTCGTGGTCTGCCGATGCGATCGCATACGAACACCCCTTCGCTCAAACGGGCATAACATTCCGCTCGGTTATCGGAATGGCTTATAAGACCCCAATTCGGAATCGGCACTCAGAGGTGCTCGTTGGACCATTATTGCCTCAAGCGATAAAACACATTTTGGTGTCGAAAAACCTTCATTTTGAACACCAAAATTGCGATTCTAGCCGACGATCTCCCCCTTGCCACGATTTTCTGACAGTAATGTCTCCCTCGGTCATGTGAATCCTTGGCGAGGCAAACCACACGGAGTCGGCCTGTCAGGGCGATCGGATATTGTGTACAACTCGACACGGAAACTCCTCCCGAGGTCGTAGATATGGGCGCACAAACATCGCCGATATAGTCACTCCTTTTGGATTATTCCCACCCCTTCAGTGAAAGAATTGGGCATAACTTTCCGCTCGGATATCGGAATCACTTAAGTGACCACAATTCGGGATCAACACTCCAAGACGGTCAACAAGATGCTAGTTTTGCGGAATTCTGATCCTGGGCCGAAATTCCACCGCACCCCTTGGGTAAGATGCAGATATTTTTTCGCCCGGCGATCGGAACCGCACGCGAGGCCGCATTTTAGAATCAGCACTTCGACCCAATCGGCAAAGGTTAGATTCGTAGATTTCCCGTCCGGCGTCCGAATTCCTCTCCGGGAGCGTGGTCGCGGGCTGCCGATGCGATCGCATACAGACACCCCTTCGCTCAAATGGCATAACGTTCCGCTCGGTTATCGAAATTGCTTATATGATCCAATTCGGATCGGTACTCAGAGGCGCTCGTTAGCTCTTTAATGAGTCAGGCGATAAAACGACGTTTCGGGGTCGAAAAACCTTCATTTCGCATTGCAAAATTGCGATTCCAGCTGATGATCTCCTCGTTTCCATGGTTTTCTTGCAGTAATGTCTTCCTCGATCATGCGAATCCCTGGAGAGGGAAACACATAGAGTCGGCCTGTCAGGGCAATCAGAAGTTGTGTACAACTCGACGCAGGAACTCCTCCCCAGGTCATAGATAGGGCTCACAAACATCGCTGATATAGTCACCCCATCTGGATTATTCTCACCCCTTCAGCGAAAGAACTGAACATAACTTTCTGCCCGGATATCGGAATCGCTTAAGTGACCACAATTCAGAATCAACACTCTGGGACAATCGACAGGATGCTGGTTTTCTGGAATTCCGATCCGGGGCCAAAATTCCAACGCAGAGTGTGTGTACTAGTACACCGATTGTCACACCCCTTGGGTAAGACGCGGATATTTGTTCGACAGGAGATCGGAACCGCCCGCGAGGCTGCAATTCGGAATCGGCACTTCGACCCAGTCGGTACAAGGTCAGATTCGTAGATTTCCGGTCCAGCACCTGAATCACTCTCCGGGAGCATGGTCGAGAGCTGCCGATGCGATCGCGTACGGACACACCTTCGCTCAAATAGGCATAAGTTTCTGCTCGGTTATCGGAATCACTTTTAAGACCCCAATTCGGAAATGTCACTCAGAGGCGTTCGTCGCCCCTTTATCGCCTCAAGTTATAAAATGTCGTTTCGGGGTCGAAAATCCTTCATTTCGCACTCTAAAATTATGATTCCATCCGACGATCTCCCCATTTCCATGGATTTCTGGCAGTTACGTCTACCTAGATCACGCGAATCCCTGGCGGGGCAACACATGGAATCGCCCTGTCAACGTGATCGGAAGTTGTGTACAACTCGGTGCGAGAACTCCTTTCCAGGTCATAGATATGGGCGCACAAACATCGCCGATATAGTCACCCCATCCAGATTATTCTCATCCCTTCAGCGAAAGAACTGGGCATAGCTTTCCGCCCAGGTATCAGAATCACTTAAGTGACCACAATTCGGAATCCGCACTCCAGGACAGTTGACAGGATGCTGGTTTTGCAGAATTCCGATCCGGCGTCGAAATTTCACCGCGGAGCGTGTGTACTAGTAAACCGATTGTTGCACCCCTTGGATAAGATGAAGATATTTGTTCGCCCGGCGATCGAAACCGCCCGCGAGGCCACAATTCTGAATCAGCACTTCGACCCAGTTGGCACAAGGTCGGATTCGTAGATTTCCGGTCCGGTGCCCAAATTCCTCTCTGGGAGCGTGGTCGCGGGCTGCCGATGCGATCGCATACGAACACCACTTCGCTCAAACATGCATAACGTTCCGCTCGGTTATCAGAATCTCTTTTAAGACCCCAATTCGGAATCGACACTCAGAGATGCTCGTCGCCCCTTTATTGCCTCAGGCGATAAAACGTCATTTCGGGGCCGAAATTGCGATTCCAGCCGACGATCTCCCAATTTTCATATATTCTGACAGTAACGTCTCCCTCGATCATGCGAATCCCTGGTTGGGCAAACACACAGAGTTAGCTTGTCAGGGTGATCAGAAGGTGTGTACAACTCGCACGAGAACTTCTCCCTAGGTCGTAGATATGGGCGCACAAACATCGCCGATATAGTCATCATGATTTGGCGCGCCGGATCGAGCCAGGCCGATCCCCTCGAATCGCATCGGATCAGGGAGGATCTGATGCGCGGCTCGCTCCGATGCGCCCAGATCCCTTCAATAAGAGTTCTGGCTGAATGCAAGCGGATCGAACCGAATCGGTTCGATCCGCCCGAATCGGATCGGATCAGGAAAAAACCCGATCCGGTCCGAATCGGGGATGCGCCAAACCTTGATAGTCATCCCTTCCGGATTATTCTCACCCCTTCAGCGAAAGAACTGGGCATAACTTTCCACCCAGATATCGAAATCGCTAAGTGACCACAATTCGGAATCACACTCCGAGACAGTCGACAGTATGCTAGTTTCTTAGAATTCCGATCAAGGGCCGAAATTCCACCACGGAGTGTGTGTACTAGTACACCGATTGTCGTACCCCTTAGGTAAGACGTGGATATTTGTTTGCCCAGCGATCGAAATCGCTCGCGAGGCCACAATTCAGAATCGGCACTTCGACCCAGTCGGCAGAAGGTCGGATTCGTAGATTTCCAGCCCGGCGCCTGAATTCCTCTCTGAGATCGTGGTCGCAGGCTGCCGATGCGATCGCATACGGACACCCCTTCGCTCAAACGGGCAAAACTTTCTGCTCGATTATCGGAATCGCTTATAAGATACCAATTCGAAATTGGCACTCAGAGGGCGCTTGTCGGCCTTTCTTGCCTCAGGCGATAAAATGACGTTTCGGGGTCAAAAAACCTTCGTTTTAAACTCTAAAATTGCGATTCCAGCCAACGATCTCTGCCTTTCCACGGTTTTCTGACAGTAACGTCTCTGTCGATCATGCGAATCCCTACTGAGGCAAACACACGGAGTCGGCCTATCAGGGTGATCAAAAGTTGTGTACAACTCGACGCGGGAACTCCTCCCGAGGTCGTAGATATGGGCGCACAAACATCGTCGATATAGTCATGCCTTCCGAATTATTCCCACCCCTTCACTGAAAGAATTGGGCATAACTTTCCGCTCGGATATCAGAATCGCTTAAGTGACCACAATTCGAGATCAGCACTCCAAGACGGTCAACAAGATGCTAGTTTTGCAGAATTCTGATCCTGGGCCAAAATTCCACCGCAGAGCGTGTGTACTAGTACATGGATTGTTGCACCCCTTGGTAAGACGCGAATATTTTTTTCGCACCGACGATCGGAACCGCACGCAAGGCCGCATTTTGGAATCAGCACTTCGACCTGGTCGGCACAAGGTTAGATTCATAGATTTCTAGTTCGGCGTCCGAATTCCTCTCCGAGAGCGTGGTCGAGGGCTGTCGATGTGATCGCATACAGACACCCCTTCGCTCAATGGGCATAACATTCTGCTCAGTTATCGGAATCGCTTATACGATCCCAATTCAGAATCGGTACTCAAAGGCACTTATTAACTCTTTAATGAGTCAGGCGATAAAACGACGTTTCGGGGTCGAAAAACCTTCATTTCGCACTCTAAAATTGCGATTCCAGCCGACGATCTTCTCGTTTCCATAGTTTTCTTACAGTAATGTCTTTCTCGATCATGCGAATCCCTGGAGAGGGAAACACACAGAGTCGGCCTATCAGGGCGATCAGAAGTTGTGTACAACTCGACGCATCATAGATATGGGCTCACAAACATTGCCGATATAGTCACCCCATCTGGATTATTCTCACCCCTTCAGTGAAAGAACTGAACATAACTTTCTGCCCAGATATCGAAATCGCTTAAGTGACCACAATTCGGAATCAACACTCTGGGATAGTCGACAGGATGCTGGCTTTGCAGAATTCCGATCCGGGCCAAAAATTTCACCACAGAGTGTGTGTACTAGTACACTGATTGTCACACCCCTTGGGTAAGACGCGAATATTGTTCACCAGGCGATCGGAACCGCCCGCGAGGCTTCAATTCGGAATCGGCACTTCGGCCCGGTCGGCACAAGGTCGGATTCATAGATTTCCGGTCCGACACCTGAATTACTCTCCGGGAGCGTGGTCGCGGGCTGCCGATGCAATCGCATACAGACACCCCTTCGCTCAAATGGGTATAAGTTTTCGATCGATTATCGAAAACACTTTTAAGACCCCAATTCGGAAACGACACTCAGAGGCGCTCGTCGCCCCTTTATCACCTTAGGTTATAAAATGTCGTTTGGGGTCGAAAATCCTTTGTTTCACACTCCAAAATTATGATTCCATCCGACGATCTCTCCATTTCCATGGATTTCTGACAGTTACGTCCCCTCGATCACGCGAATCCCTGGCGGGGCAAACACATGGAATCGGCTGTCAGCGTGACCGGAAGTTGTGTACAACTCGGCGTAAGAACTCCTTCCCAGGTCATAGATATGGGCACACAAACATCGCCGATATAGTCACCCCTTCCAGATTATTCTCATCCCTTCAGCGAAAGAACTGGGCATAGCTTTTTGCCCGGGTATTGGAATCACTTAAGTAACCACAATTCGGAATCCGCACTCCAAGATAGTTGACAGGATGTGGTTTCGTAGAATTTCGATTCGGCGTCGAAATTTCACCGCGGAGTGTGTGTACTAGTAAACCGATTGTCGCACCCTTGGATAAGATGTGGATATTTGTTCGCCCGGCGATCGAAACCGCCCGCGAGGCCGCAATTCAGAATCAGCACTTCGACCTGGTTGGAACAAGGTCGGATTCGTAGATTTCCGGTCCGGCGCCCAAATTCCTCTCTGGGAGCGTGGTCGCGGGCTGCCGATGCGATCACATACGAACACCACTTCGCTCAAACGGGCATAACTTTCCGCTCGGTTATCAGAATCTCTTTTAAGACCCCAATTCGGAATCGGCACTCAGAGATGCTCGTCGACCCTTTATTGCCTCAGGCGATAAAACGTCATTTCGGGGCCAAAATTGCGATTCCAGCTGACGATCTCCCCATTTCCATTGTATTCTGACAGTAACGTCTCCCTCGATCATGCGAATCCCTGGTGGGGCAAACACACGGAGTTGGTCTGTCAGGGTGATCAAAAGTTGTGTACAACTCGGCATGAGAACTCCTCCCTAGGTCGTAGATATGGGCGCACAAACATCGCCGATATAGTCACCCCTTCCGGATTATTCTCACCCCTTCAGCGAAAGAACTGGCATAACTTTCCGCCCGGGTATCGGAATCTCTTAAGTGACCACAATTCGGAATCAGCACTCCGGGACGGTCGACAGCATGCTAGTTTTGTAGAATTCTGATCAGGGGCCGAAATTCCACTGCGGAGTGTGTGTACTAGTACACCGATTGTCGTACCCCTTAGGTAAGACGCGGATATTTGTTTGCCCAGCGATCGAAATCGCCCACGAGGCCACAATTCGGAATCGGCACTTCGACCCGGTCGGCACAAGGTCAGATTCTTAGATTTCTGGTTCGGCGCCCGAATTCCTCTCCGTGAGTGTGGTCGGGGGATGCCGATGCGATCGCATATGGGCACCCCTTCGCTCGAACGGGCATAACTTTCTGCTCGATTATCGGAATCACTTATAAGACCCCAATTCGGAGTCGACACTTAGAGACGCTTGTCGCCCCTTTATTCGCCTCAGGTGATAAAACATTGTTTCGGGGTCAAAAAACCTTCGTTTCGCCAAATTACGATTCCAGCTGATGATCTCCCCATTTCCACGTTTTCTGGATGTAACGTCTATATCGATCACGCGAATCCCTGGGGTGGCAAACACACGGAGTCGGCCTGTCAGGGTGATCAGAAGTTGTGTACAACTCAGCGTGAGAACTTCTCCACAGGTCGTAGATATGGGCGCACAAACATCAATGATATAGTCACCCCTTCCGGATTATTCTCACCCCTTCAGCAAAAGAACTGGCAAAACTTTTTGCCTGGCTATCGGAATCACTTAAATGACCACAATTCAGAATCAACACTCTGGGACGTTCGACAAGATGCTAGTTTCGTGGAATTCTGATCAGGGGCCGAAATTCCACCGCGGAGCGTGTGTACGAGTACACCGATTGTCGCATCCTTGGGTAAGACGTAGATATTGTTCGCCCGGAGATCAGAACCGCCTATGAGGCCACAATTCAAAATCGGCACTTCGACCCAATCAGCACAAGGTCAGATTCGTAGATTTTCGGTCAGGTGCCTGAATTCCTCTCGGGGAGCTTGGTCGCTGGCTGCTAATACGATCGCATACGAACACCCCTTCGCTCAAACGGGCATAACTTTCCGCTTGGTTATCAAAATCGCTTATAAGACCCAATTCAGAATCGGCACTCAGAGGCACTCGTCGCCCTTTTATGGCCTCAGGAGATAAAACGTCATTTTAGGGGCAAAAAACCTTCGTTTCGCACTCCAAAATTGCGATCCAGCTGACGATCTCCCCCTTTCCACAGTTTTCTTACAGTAACGTTTCCCTCAATCACGCGAATTCCAGGCGGGGCAAAACACACGGAGTCGGCCTGTCAGGGTGATCAGAAGTTGTATACAACTCGGTGCAAGAACTCCTCCCCTGGTCGTAGATAAGGGCGCACAACATTGCCGATATAGTCACCCCTTTTGGATTATTCTCACCTCTTCAGCGAAAAAAATGGGCATTACTTTCCGCCCCAGGTATCAGAATCGCTTAAGTAACCACAATTCGAAATCAGCACTCCGAGACGGTCGACAGGATGCTGGTTTCACAGAATTCCAATCCGGGCCTGAAATTCCACCGCGGAGCGTGTGTACTAGTACACCGATTGTCGCACCCTTTAGGGAAGACAAATATTTGTTCGCCCGACGATCGGAACCGCCCGCGAGGTCGCAATTCGGAATCGGCACTTCGACCCGGTCGGCACAAGTCAGATTCGTAGATTTCTGGTCTAGTGCCCGAATTCCTCTCTGGGAGTGTGGTCACTGGCTGCCGATGCGATTGCATATGGACACCCCTTCGCTCAAACGGGCATAACTTTCGGCTCAGTTATCGGAATCGTTTATAAGACCCCAATTTAGAATCGACACTCAGAGGTGCTCGTCGCCCTTTATCATCTCAAGCAATAAAACGTCATTTTAGGGTCAAAAAGCCTTCGTTTCTCACTCCAAAATTGCGATTCCAGTCGACGATCTCCCCCTTTCCACGGTTTTCTGATAGTAGCATTTCCTCGATCACGCGAATCCCAGGCAGGGCAAACACACGTATCGGCCTGTCAGGGTGATTGGAAGTTGTATACAACTCGGCGTGAGAACTCCTCCCCTGGTCGTAGATATGGGTGCACAAACATTGCCGATATAGTCACCCCTTTCGGATTATTTTCATTATCGACACTTCGACCCAGTCGGCACAAGATCAGATTCGTAGATTTCCGGTCCGGCACCCGAATTCTCTCCAGGAGCGAGGTCGCGGGCTGCCGATGCGATCGCATACAGACACCCCTTCACTCAAATGGGCACAACTTTCCGCTAGGTTATTGGAATCGCTTAGAAGACCCAAATTCAGAATCGGCACTCAGAGACACTCGTCGCACTTTTATTGCTCAAACAATAAAATGCCATTTTGGGGTCAAAAACCTTTGTTTCGCACTCTAAAATTACTATTCCAGCTGACGATCTCCCCCTTTAACGGTTTTCTGACAGTAACATTTCCCTTGATCATGCGAATCCCAGGTGGGGCAAACACACGGAGTCGGCCTGTCAGGGTCATCTGAAGTTGTATACTACTTGGCGCGAGAACTCCTCCCCTGGTCGTAGATATGGGTGCACAAACATTGCCAATATAGTCACCCCTTCCAGATTATTATCACCTCTTCAGCGAAAGAACTGGGCATTACTTTCCGCCCGGGTATCGGAATCACTTAAGTGACCACAATTCAGAATCAGCACTCCAGGTCGGTCGACAGGATGCTGGTTTCACGGAATTCCGATACGGGGCCGAAATTCCACCGCGAAGCGTGTGTACTAGTACACCGATTGTCGCACACTTTGGGTAAGATGTAAATATGTGTTGTCTGGCGGCCGCCGCCCATAGTCGGCCCTTCTCGGTGGTCGAGGGTCGCCGTCGACGTGGCCGACGGCTCCTCCCCGCATCGTAAACGAGTGCACGCGAAAATGGCCGATTTCGCCAGCCCTGATGGATTACTCCCACCCCCTTCTACGGAAGAAATGGCATAACTTTCAGCCCGGGTATCAGAATCGCTTATGTGACCACTCCTCGGAATCGTCTCTCCGAGCCGGTCGAGAAGACACCAGTTTCGCGAAATTTCGAGCTCGGCGTCCGAATGCCACCTCGGGGCGTGTGTACTAGTACTCGATTTTCACACCACTTGGGTAAAACGTGGATATTTCCGCGCCAGGTGATCAAACCGCCCGCGAGGCCCATATTCTGAATCGGCACTCCGACCTGGTCGGCCCTGGGCCGGACCCGAAGATTTACGGTCGGCGCGCCGGATTCCGCTCCCGGAGGGCGGCTGCGGCTCCCGATGTGCACGAATTCCGACACGCCTTCGGTAAAACGGCCATAACTCTCCGCCCGAGGATCGAAATCGCTTGTATGACCACTTTTCGGAATCGGCACTCAGAGGCGCTCGTCGCTCACGATGGCCTCGGCGATCGGACGCCGTTTTCGGGTCGAAAATCCATCGTTTCGGCCTAGAAAATTTCAGTTCCTGCCAGCGATTCGCGTTTTTTTTTTGCCGCGACATTTCCCAGATCACGCGGCTCCCCTGCGGGGCCGCTGCCCACAGTCGGCCCTTCTCGGCGGTCGAGGGTCGCCATCGACGCGGCCCGACGGCTCCTCCCCGCGTCATAAACGAGTGCGCGCGAAAATGGTCGATTTCGCCAGCCCTGACGGATTACTCCCACCCCCTTCTACGGAAGAAATGGCATAACTTTCCGCCCGGGTATCAGAATCGCTTATGTGACCACTCTTCGGAATCGTCTCTCCGAGCCGGTCGAGAAGATGCCAGTTTCGCGAAATTCCGAGCCCGGCGCCCGGAATGTCACCTCGGGGCGTGTGTACTAGTACACCAATTTTCGCACCACTTGGGTAAAACGTAGATATTTCCGCGCCCGGTGATCGGAACCGCCCGCGAGGCCCCAATTCCGAATCGGCACTCCGACCCGGTCGGCCCTGAGCTGGACCCGGAGATTTCCGGTCCGGCGCCCGGATTCCGCTTTCGGAGGGCGGCACCGGCTCCCGATTCGAACAGATTCCGACACGCCTTCGGTAAAATGGCCATAACTCTCTGCTCGGGGATCGGAATCGCTTATATGACCACTTTTCGAAATCGGCACTTAGAGGCGCTCATCGCCCTTAATGGCCTCGGCGATCAGACGCCATTTTCGGGTCAAAAATCCATTGTTTCGGCCTCCGAAATTTTGGTTCCTGCCGGCGATTTGCGTTTTTTTGCCGCGACGTTTCCCGGATCACGCGGCTCCCCTGCGGGGCTGCCACCCACAGTCAGCCCTACTCGACGGTCGACGGTCGCCGTCGACGCGGCCCGACGGCTCCTCCCCGCGTCGTAAACGAGTGCGCGCGAAAATGGCCGATTTTGCCAGCGATGACGGACTACTCCCACCCCCTTCTACGGAAGAAATGGGCATAACTTTCCGCCCGGGTATCAGAATCGCTTATGTGACCACTCTTCGGAATCGTCTCTCCGAGCCGGTCGAGAAGACGCCAGTTTCGACAAAATTCCAAGCCCGGCGCCCAGATTGCCACCTCGGGGCGTGTGTAATAGTACACCGATTTTCGCACCACTGGGTAAAACGTGGATATTTCCGCGCCCGGTGATCGGAACCGCCCGTGAGGCCCCAATCCGAATCGGCACTCCGACCCGGTCGGCCCTGAGCCAGACCCGGAGACTTCCGGTCCGGCACCCGGATTCCGCTCCCGGAGGGCGGCATCGGCTCCCGATGCGCACGGATTCCGACACGCCTTCGGTAAAACGGCCATAACTCTCCGCCCGGGGATCAGAATCGCTTATATGACCACCTTTAGGAATCGGCACTCAGAGGTGCTCCTCACACTTGATTGTATCGGCGATCGAATGCCGTTTTCGGGTCGAAAATCCATCGTTTCAGCCTCAAAAATTTCCGTTCCGGCCGGCGATTCGCGTTTTTTTTGCCGCGATGTTTCCCGGATCACGCGGCTCCCCTGCGGGGCCGCCGCCCACAGTCGGCCCTTCTCGGCGGTTGAGGGTCGCCGTCGACACGGCCCACGGCTCCTCCCCGCGTCGTAAACGTGTGCGTGTGAAAATGGCCGATTTCGCCACCCCTCACGGATTACTCCCACCCCCTTCTACGGAAGAAATGGGCATAACTTTCCGCCCGGGAATCAGAATCGCTTATGTGACAACTCTTCGGAATCGTCTCTTCGAGCCGGTCGAGAAGACGCTAGTTTCGCGAAATTCCGAGCCCGGCGCCTGGAATGGCACCTCGGGGCGTGTGTACTAGTACACCGATTTTCGCACCACTTGGGTAAAACGTGGATATTTCCGCGCCCGGTGATCGGAACCGCCCGCGAGGCCCCAATTCCGAATCGGCACTCCGACCGGTCGCCCCTGGGTCGGACCCGGAGATTTTCGGTCCGGCGCCCTGATTCCGCTCCCGGAGGGCGGCAGCGGCTCCCGATGCGCACGGATTCCGACACGCCTTCGGTAAAACGGCCATAACTCTCCGCCTGGGGATCGGAATCGCTTATATGACCACTTTTCGAAATCGGCACTCGGAGGCGCTCGTCGCTCACTTTGCCTCGCCGATCGGACGCCATTTCCGGGTCGAAAATCCATTGTTTCGGCCTCCGAAATTTCGGTTCCTGCCGACGATTCACGTTTTTTTGCCGCGACGTTTCTCGGATCACGCGGCTCCCCTGCGCGGCCACCGCCCATAGTCGGCCCTCTCGGCGGTAGAGGGTCGCCGTCGACGCGGCCCGACGGCTCCTCCCCGCGTCGTAAACGAGTGCGCGCGAAAATGGTCGATTTCGCCAGCCCTGACGGATTACTCCCACCCCCTTCTACGGAAGAAATGGGCATAGCTTTCCGCCCGGGTATCAGAATCGGTTAAGTGACCACTCTTCGGAATCGTCTGTCCGATCTGGTCAAGAAGACGCCAGTTTCACGAAATTCTGAGCCCGGCGACGGAATTCCACCTCGGGGCGTGTGTACTAGTACACTGATTTTCGCACCACTTGGGTAAAACGTGGATATTTCCGCGCCCGGGGATCGGAACCGCCCGCGAGACCCCAATTCCGAATCGACACTCCACCCGGTCGGCCCTGGGCCGGACCCGGAGATTTCCGGTCCGGCGCCCGGATTCCGCTCCCGGAGGGTGGCAGCGGCTCCCGATGGGCACGGATTCCGACACCGCCTTCGGTTAAACGACCATAACTCTCCGCCCGGGGATCGGAATCGCTTATATGACCACTTTCCGAATCGGCACTCAGAGGCGCTCATCAAGATTGATTGCCTCGGCGATCGGACGGCGTTTCCGAGTCGAAAAGCCATCGTTTCGGCCTCCGAAATTTCAGTTCCTGCCTGCGATTCGCGTTTTTTTTGCCGCGATGTTTTCCGGATCACGCGGCTCCCCTACTGGCCGCCGCCCACAATCGGTCCTTCTCGCGGTCGAGGGTCGCCGTCGACGCGGCCCGACGGCTCCTCCCCGCGTCGTAAACGAGTGCGCGCGAAAATGGCCGATTTCGCCACCCCTGACGGATTACTCCCACCCCCTTCTACGGAAGAAATTGGCATAACTATCCGCCCGGGTATCAGAATCGTTATGTGACCACTCTTCGGAATCATCTCTCCGATCTGGTCGAGAAGACGCCAGTTTCGTAAAATTCCGAGCCCGGCGCCCAGAATGCCACCACGGGGTGTGTACTAGTACACCGATTTTCGCACCACTTGGGTAAAAAGTGGATATTTCCGCGCCCGGTGATCGGAACCGCCCGCGAGGCCCCAATTCCAAATCGGCACTCCGACCCGATCGGCCCTGGGCCGGACCTGGAGATTTCCAGTCCGGCACCCAAATTCCGCTCCCGGAGGGCGGCAGCGGCTCCCGATGCGCACGGATTCCGACATGCCTTCGGTTAAAACGGCCATAACTCTCCGCACGGGGATCGGAATCGCTTATATGACCACTTTTCGGAATTGGCACTCAGAGGCGCTCGTTGCAATTGTTTGCCTCGGCGATCGGACGCCGTTTCCGTGTCGAAAATCCATCGTTTCGGTCTCTGAAATTTCGGTTCCTGCCGGCGATTCGTGTTTTTTTCCGCGATGTTTCACGGATCACGCGGCTCCCCTGCTGGGCCGCCGCCCACAATCGGTCCTTCTCGGTGGTCGAGGGTCGCCGTCGACGCGGCCCGATGGCTCCTCCCCTCGTCGTAATAGAGTGCGCACGAAAATGGCCGTTTTCGCCACCCCTGACGGATTACTCCCACCCCCTTCTACGGAAGAAATAGGCATAACTTTCCGCCCGGGTATCAGAATCGGTTTTGTGACCACACTTCGGAATCGTCTCTCCGATCTGGTCGAGAAGACGCCGGTTTTGTGTAATTCCGAGCCCGAGGCCCGGAATGCCACCTCGGGGCGTGTGTATTAGTACACCGATTTTCGCACCACTTGGGTAAAAGGTGGATATTTCCGCGCCCGGGGATCGAAACCGCCCGCGAGGCCCCAATTCCGAATTGGCACTCCGTCTCGGTCGGCCCTGTGCCGGAGTCGGACATTTTCGGTCCGGCGCCCGTATTCCGCTCCCGGAGGGCGGCAGCGGCTCCCGATGCGCATGGATTCCGACACGCCTTCGGTAAAACGGCCATAACTCTCCTCCTGGGGATCGGAATAGCTTATATGACCACTTTTTGGAATCGGCACTCCGATCTGGTCGCGAAGACGCCAGTTTCGTGAAATTATGAGCCCGGCGCCCGGAATGCCACCTCGGGGCGTGTGTACTAGTACACCGATTTTCGCACCACTTTGGTAAAACAGAGATATTTTCGCGCTCGGAGATCGGAACCGCCCGCGAGCCCCAATTCCGAATCGGCACTCCGACCCGGTCGGCCCTGGGCTGGTCCCGAGATTTCTGGTCCGGCGCCCAGATTCCGCTCCCGGAGGGCAGCAGCGGCTACCGATAACTCTCCGCCTGGGGATCAGAATCACTTATATGACCACTTTTCGGAAACGGCACTCAGAGGCGCTCGTCGGATTTTTTTGCCTCAGTGATCGGACGCCGTTTCCGGGTCGAAAATCCATCGTTTCGGCCTCTGAAATTTCGATTCCTGCGGCGATTCGCGTTTTTTTGCCGCTACGTTTCTCGGATCACGCGGCTCCCCTGCTGGGCCGCCGCCCACAATCGTCCTTCTCAGCGGTCGACGGTCGCCGTCGACGCGGCCCGACGGCTCCTACCCGCGTCGTAAACGAGTGCGCGCGAAAATGGCCGTTTTCGCCACCCCTGACGGATTACTCCCACCCCCTTCTACGAAGAAATAGGCATAACATTCCGCCCGGGTATCAGAATCGCTTATGTGACCGCTCTTCGGAATCGTCTCTCCGAGCCGGTCGATAAGACGCTAGTTTCTTGAAATTTCGAGTCCGGCGCCTAAAATGCCACCTCGGGGCGTGTGTACTAGTACACCGATTTTCGCACCACTTGGGTAAAACGTAGATATTTCCGCGCTCGGAGATCGGAACCGCCCGCGAGGCCCCAATTCCGAATCGGCACTCCGACCCGGTCGGCCATGGGCCGGACCCAGAGATTTCTGGTCCAGCGCCCAGATTCCGCTCCCGGAGGGCGGCAGCGGCTCCCGATGCGCACGGATTCCGACACGCCTTCGGTAAAACGGCCATAACTCTCGGCCCGAGGATCGGAATCTCTTATATAACCACTTTTCGGAATCGGCACTCAGAGGCGCTCGTCACCCTTGTTTGCCTCGGCGATCGGACGCCGTTTCTGGGTTTAAAATCCATCGTTTCGGCCTTCGAAATTTTAGTTCCTGCCGGCGATTCGCATTTTTTTGCCGCGACGTTTCCCGGATCACGCGGCTCCTCTGCGGGGCCGCCACCCACAGTCGGCCCTTCTCGGCGGTCGAGGGTCGCCGTCGACGCGGCCCGACGGCTCCTCTCCGCGTCGTAAACAAGTGCGCGCGAAAATGGCCGATTTCGCCACCCCTGACGGATTACTCCCACCGCCTTCTACGGATGAAATGGACATAACTTTCCGCCCGGGTATCAGAATTGCTTATGTGACCACCCTTCGGAATCGTCTCTCCGAGCCGGTCGATAAGACGCTAGTTTCGTGAAATTTCGAGCCCGGCGCCCGGAATACCACCTCGGGGCGTGTGTAGTACACCGATTTTCACAGCACTTGGGTAAAACGTGGATATTTTCGCGCCCGGGGATAGGAACCGCCCGCGAGGCCCCAATTCCGAATCGGCACTCCAACCCGGTCGGCCCTGGGCCGGACCCGGAGATTTCCGGTCTGGCGCCCGGATTCCGCTCCCGGACGGCGGCATCGGCTCCTGATGCGCATGGATTCTGACACGCCTTCGGTAAAACGGCCATAACTCTCCGCCCGGGGATCGGAATCGCTTATATGACCACTCTTCGGAATCGGCACTCAGAGGCGCTCGTTACCCTTGATTGCCTCGGCAATCGGACGCCGTTTCCAAGTTGAAAATCCATCGTTTCGGCCTCTGAAATTTTGGTTCCTGCCGGTGATTCGCGTTTTTTTGCCGCGACGTTTCCCGGATCACACGGCTCCCCTGCGGGGCCGCCGCCCACAGTCGGCCCTTCTCGTCGGTCGAGGGTCGCCGTCGACGTGGCCCGACGGCTCCTCCCCGTGTCGTAAACGAGTGCGTGCGAAAATGGCCGATTTCCCCACCCCTAACGGATTACTCTCACCCCCTTCTACGGAAGAAATGGGCATAACTTTCCGCCCGGGTATCAGAATCGCTTATGTGACCACTCTTCGGAATCGTCTCTCCGAGCCGGTCGAGAAGACGCCAGTTTCGTGAAATTCCGAGCCCGACGCCCGGATGCCACCTCGGGGCGTTTGTACGAGTACACCAATTTTCGCAGCACTTGGGTAAAACGTGGATATTTCCGCGCCCGGGGATCGGAACCGCCCGCGAGGCCCCAATTCCGAATCGGCACTCCAACTCGGTCGGTCCTGGGCCAGACCCGGAGATTTCCGGTCCGGCGCCCAGATTCCGCTTCCGGAGGGCGGCAGCGGCTCCCGATGCGCACGGATTCCGACACGCCTTCGGTAAAACGGCCATAACTCTCCGCCCGGGGATCAGAATCGCTTATATAACCACTTTTTGGAATCGGCACTCAGAGGCGCTCGTTGCGCTAGATTGCCTCGGCGATCGGATGCCGTTTTCGGGTCAAAAATCCATCGTTTCGGCCTCCGAAATTTCGGTTCCTGCCGGCGATTCGCATTTTTTTGCCGCGATGTTTCCCGGATCACGCGGCTCCCCTGCGAGGCCGCCGCCCACAGTCGGCCCTTCTCGGCGGTCGAGGGTCGCCGTCAACGCCCACCCCCTTCTACGGAAAAAATTGGCATAACTTTCGCCACCCCTGACGGATTACTCCCACCCCCTTCTACGGAAAAAATTGGCATAACTTTCCGCCCGGTATCAGAATCGGTTATGTGACCACTCTTCAGAATCGTCTCTCCGATCTGGTCGAGAAGACGCCAGTTTTGTAAAATTCCGACCCCGGCGCCCAGAATGCCACCTCGGGGCGTGTGTACTAGTACACCGATTTTCGCACCACTTGGGTAAAAAGTGGATATTTCCGCGCCTGGTGATCGGAACCGCCCGCGAGGCCCCAATTCCGAATCGGCACTCCGACCCGATCGGCCTTGGGCCGGACCCGGAGATTTCCAGTCCGGTGTCCAGATTCCGCTCCCGGAGGCGGCCGCGGCTCCCGATGCGCACGGATTCCGACATGCCTTCGGTAAAACGGCCATAACTCTCCGCACGGGGATCGGAATCGCTTATATGACCACTTTTCGGAATTGGCACTCAGAGGCGCTCGTTGCGATTGTTTGCCTCGGCGATCGTATGCCGTTTCCCAGTCGAAAATCCATCGTTTCGGCCTCCAAAATTTCAGTTCCTGCCGGCGATTCGCATTTTTTTGCCGCGATTTTCCCGGATCACGCGGCTCCACTGTGGGGTCGCCGCCCAAAGTCGGCCCTTCTCGGCAGTCGAGGGTCGCCGTCGACGCGGCCCGACGGCTCCTCCCCGCGTCGTAAACGAGTGAGCGAGAAAATGGCCGATTTCGCCCCCCTGACGGATTTCTCCCACACCCCCTTCTATGGCCAATGGGCATAACTTTCCGCCCCGGGTATCAGAATCGCTTATGTTACCACTCCTCGGAATCGTCACTCCGAGCCGGTGGGGAAGACGCCAGTTTCGAGAAATTCCGAGCCCGATGCTCGGAATGCCACCTCGGGGCGTGTGTACTAGTACACCAATTTTCGCACCACTTGGGTAAAACGTGGATATTTCCACGCCCAGGGATCGGAACCGCCCGCGAGTCCCCAATTCCGAATCGGCACTCCGACCTGGTCGGCCCTGGGCTGGACCCGGAGATTTCCGGTCCGGTGCCCGGATTCCGCTCCCGGAGGGCGGCAGCGACTCCCGACATGCCTTCGGTAAAACGGCCATAACTCTCCGCCCGGGGATCGGAATCGATTATATGACCACTTTTTGGAATCGGCACTCAGAGGCGCTCGTTTCCCTTGATTCCCTCGGCGATCGGATGCCGTTTTTGGGTCGAAAATCCATCGTTTCGGCATCCATATTTTTTTTGTGCGATGTTTCCCGGATCACGCGGCTCCCCTACGGGGCCGCCGCCCACAGTCGGCCCTTCTCGGCGTCGGCGGGTCTCCGTCGACGCGGCCCGACGGCTCCTCCCCGCGTCGTAAACGAGTGCGCGCGAAAATGGCCGATTTCGCCAGCCCTGACGAATTACTCCCACCCCGTTCTACGGAAGAAATAGGCATAACTTTCCGCCCGGGTATCAGAATCGGTTATGTGACTACTCTTCGGAATCGTCTCTCCGATCTGGTCGAGAAGACGCCAGTTTCGCAAAATTCCGAGCCCGGCGCCCGAATGCCACCTCGGGGCGTGTGTACTATACACCGATTTTCGCACCACTTGGTAAAAAGTGGATATTTCCGTAACCGTGATCAGAACCGCCCGCGAGTCCCCAATTCCGAATCGGCACTCCGACCCCGTCGGCCCTGAGCTGGACCCGGAGATTTCCGGTCCGGCGCCCGGATTCCGCTCTCGGAGGGCGGCAGCGGCTCCCGATGCGCACGGATTCCGACACGCCTTCGGTAAAACGACCATAACTCTCTCTGCGCGGGGATCGGAATCGCTTATATGACCACTTTTCGGAATTGGCACTCAGAGGCGCTCGTTTCCCTTGCTTGCCTCGACGATCGGACGCCGTTTCCCTGTCGAAAATCCATCGTTTCAGCCTCCAAAATTTCGGTTCTTGCCGGCGATTCGCATTTTTTTGCCGCGACGTTTCCCGGATCCCGCGGCTCCCCTGCAGGGCCGCCGCCCACAGTCGGCCCTTCTCGGTGGTCGAGGGTCGCCGTCGACGCGGCCCGACGGCTCCTCCCCGCGTCGTAAACGAGTGCGCGAGAAAATGGCCGATTTCGCCACCCCTGACGGATTTCTCCCACCCCCTTCTACGGAAGAAATGGGCATAACTTTCCGCCCGGGTATCAGAATCGGTTATGTGACCACTCTTCGGAATCGTCTCTCCGATCTGGTCGAGAAGACGCCAGTTTCGCAAAATTCCGAGCCCGGCGCCCGGAATGCCACCTCGGGGCGTGTGTACTAGTACACCGATTTTCGCACCACTTGGGTAAAAAGTGGATATTTCCGTGCCCGGTGATCGGAACCGCCCGCGAGTCCCCAATTCCGAATCGGCACTCCGACCCGGTCGGCCCTGAGCTGGACCCGAAGATTTCCGGTCCGGCGCCCGGATTCCGCTCTCGGAGGGCGGCAGCGGCTCCCGATGCGTACGGATTCCGACACGCCTTCGGTAAAACGACCATAACTCTCTGCGCGGGGATCGGAATCGCTTATATGACCACTTTTCGGAATTGGCACTCAGAGGCGCTCGTTTCCCTTGCTTGCCTCGGCGATCGGACGCCGTTTCCCGGTCGAAAATCCATCGTTTCAGCCTCCAAAATTTCGGTTCTTGCCGGCGATTCGCATTTTTTTGCCGCGACGTTTCCCGGATCACGCGGCTCCCCTGCGGGGCCGCCGCCCACAGTCGGCCCTTCTCGGCGGTCGAGGGTCGCCGTCGACGCGGCCCGACGGCTCCTCCCCGCGTCGTAAACGAGTGCGCGAGAAAATGGCCGATTTCGCCACCCCTGACGGATTTCTCCCACCCCCTTCTACGGAAGAAATGGGCATAACTTTCCGCCCGGGTATCAAAATCGCTTATGTGACCACTCTTCGGAATCGTCTCTCCGAGCCGGTCGAGAAGACGCCAATTTTCGCACCACTTGGGTAAAACGTGGATATTTCGGCGCCCGAGGATCGGAACCGCCCGCGAGGTGCCAATTCCGAATCGGCACTCCGACCCGGTCGGCCCTGGGCCGGACCCGGAGATTTCCGGTCCGGCGCCCGATTCTGCTCCCGAAGGGCGGCAGCGGCTCCCGACACGCCTTCGGTAAAACAACCATAACTCTCCGCCCGGGGATCGCAATCGCTTATATGACCACTTTTTGGAATCGGCACTCAGAGGCGCTCTTTGCCCTCGATTTCCTCGGCAATCGGATGCCGTTTTCGGGTAAAAATCCATCGTTTCGGCCTCCGAAATTTCGGTTCCTGCCAGCGATTCACGTTTTTTTGCTGCGATGTTTCCCGGATCACGCTGCTCCCCTGCGGGGCCGCCGCCCAAGGTCGGCCCTTCTCGGCGGTTGAGGGTCGCCGTCGACGCGGCCCGACGGCTCCTCCCCATGTCGTAAACGAGTGCGCGCCAAAATGGCCGATTTCGCCAGCCCTGACGGATTACTCCCACCCCCTTCTACCGAAGAAATGGGAATAACTTTCCGCCCGGGTATCAGACTCTCTTATTGCCACTCTTCGGAATCGTCTCTCCGAGCCGGTCGAGAAGACGCTAGTTTCGCGAAATTCCGAGCCCGGCGCCCGGAATGCCATCTCGGGCGCGTGGTGTACTAGTACACCGATTTTCGCACCACTTGGGTAAAACGTGGATATTTCCGCGCCCGTGATCGGAACCGCCCGCGAGGCCCCAATTCCGAATCGGCACTCCGACCCGGTCGGCCCTAGCCGGACCCGGAGATTTCCGGTCCGGCCCCCGTATTCCGCTGCCGGATGACGGCAGCGCTCCCGATGCGCACGGATTCCGACACGCCTTCGGTAAAATGGCCATAACTCTCCGCCTGGGAACAGAATCGCTTATATGACCACTTTTCGGAATCGACACTCAGAGGCGCTCGTCATTCATGTTTGCCTCGGCGATCGGACGCCGTTTCCGGGTCGAAAATCCATCATTCGACCTCCGAAATTTTGATTCCTGCAGGCGATTCGCATTTTTTTGTCGCGACATTTTTCGGATCATGCGGCTCCCCTGCGGGGCCGCCGCCCACAGTCGGCCCTTCTCGGCTGTCGAGGGTCGCCGTTGACGCGGCCCGACGGCTCCTCCCCGCGTCGCAAACGAGTGCGCGCAAAAATGGCTGATTTCGCCACCCCTGACGGATTACTCCCACCCCCTTCTACGGAAGAAATGGGAATAACTTTTCGCCCGGTATCAGAATCACTTATGTGACCACTCTTCGGAATCGTCTCTCCGAGTCGGTCGAGTAGACGCCAGTTTCGTGAAATTCCGAGCCCGACGCCCGGAATGCCACCTCGGGGCGTGTGTACTAGTACACCAATTTTCGCACCACTTGGGTAAAACGTTGATATTTCCGCGCCAGGGGATCGGAACCGTCCGCGAGGCCCCAATTCCGAATCGGCACTCCGACCCGGTCGGCCCTGAGCCGGACTCAGAGATTTCCGGTCCGGCTACCGGATTCCGCTCCCGGAGTGCGGCAGCGGCTCCCGACACGCCTTCGGTAAAACGACCATAACTCTCCGCCCGGGATCGGAATCGCTTATATGACCACTTTTTGGAATCGACACTCAGAGGCGCTCATTGCCCTCGATTGCCTCGGCGATCGGGTGCCGTTTTCGGGTCGAAAATCCATCGTTTCGGCCTCCGAAATTTCGGTTCCTGCCGGCGATTCGCGTTTTTTTGCCACGATGTTTCCCGAATCACGCGGCTCCCCTGCGGGGCCACCGCCAACATCGGCCCTTCACGGCGGTCGAGGGTCGCCGTCGACGCGGCCCGACGGCTCCTCCCCGCGTCGTAAACGAGTGCGCGCGAAAATGGCCGATTTCGCCAGCCCTGACGGATTACTCCCACCCCCTTCTACGGAAGAAATGGGCATAACTTTCCGCCCGGGAATCAGAATCGGTTATTTGACCACTCTTCGGAATCGTCTCTCCTCGATCTGGTCGAGAAGACGCCAGTTTCTCGAAATTCCGAGCCCGGCGCCTGGAATGCCACCTCGGGGCGTGTGTACTAGTACACCGATTTTCGCACCACTTGAGTAAAAAGTGGATATTCCGTGCCCGGTGATCGGAACCCGCCGCGAGGCCCCAATTTCGAGTCAGCACTCCGACACGGTCGGCCCTGGGCCGGACCCAGAGATTTCCTGTCCGGCGCCCGGATTTCGCTCCCAGAGGGCGGCAGCAGCTCCCGATGCGCACGGATTCTGACACGCATTCGGTAAAACGGCCATAACTCTCCACCCGGGGATCAGAATCTCTTATATGACCACTTTTAGGAATTGGCACTCAGAGGCGCTCGTCGCACTTGTTTGCCTCGGCAATCGGACGCCATTTTCGGGTTGAAAATCCATCGTTTCGGCCTCCGAATTTCGATCCCTGCTGGCGATTCGCTTTTTTTTTGCTCGACATTTCCCGGATCACGCGGCTCCCCTGCGGGGACGCCGCCCAAAGTCGGCCCTTCTCGGCAGTCGAGGGTCGTCGTCGACGCGGCCCGACGGCTCCTCCCTGCGTCATAAACGAGTGCGCGTAAAAATGGCCGATTTCGCCACCCCTGACGGATTACTCCCACCCCCTTCTACGGAAGAAATGGGCATAACTTTCCGCCCGGGTATCAGAATCGCTTATGTGACCACTCTTCGGAATCGTCTCTCCGAGCCGGTCGAGAAGACGCAAGTTTCGTGAAATTCCGAGCCCGATGCCCGGAATGCCATCTCGGGGCGTGTGTACTAGTACACCAATTTTTGCGCCACTTGGGTAAAACGTGGATATTTCCGCGCCCGGGGATCGGAACCGCCCGCGAGGCCCCAATTCCGAATCGGCACTCCGACCCGGTCGGCCCTGGGCCGGACCCGGAGATTTCCGTTCCGGCGCCCGGATTCCGCTCCCGGAGTGCGGCAGCGGCTCCCGTTGCGCACGGATTCCGACACGCCTTCGGTAAAACGGCCATAACTCACCGCCCGGGGATCGGAATCGTTTATATGACCACTTTTCGGAATCGGCACTTAGAGGCGCTCGTCTCTGTCGTTTGCCTCGGCCATCGGATGCCATTTTCGGGTTGAAAATCCATCTTTTCGGCCTCCGAAATTTCAATTCCTGCCGGCGATTCGCGTTTTTTTGCCGCGATGTTTCCCGGATCACGCGGCTCCCCTGCGGGGCCGCCGCCCACAGTCGGCCCTTCTCGGAGGTCGAGGGTCGCCGTCGACGCAGCCCGACGGCTCCTCCCCGCGTCGTAAACGAGTGCGCGTGAAAATGGCCGATTTCGCCACCCCTGACGGATTACTCCCACCCCCTTCAACGGAAGAAATGGACATAACTTTCCGCCCGGGTATCAGAATCGCTTATGTGACCACTCTTCGGAATAGTCTCTCCAAGCCGGTCGAGAAGACGCCAGTTTCGCGAAATTCCAAGCACGTCGCCCGGAATGCCACCTCGGGGCGTTTGTACTAGTACACCGATTTTCGCACCACTTGGGTAAAACGTGGATATTTCCGCCGCCCGGGGATCGGAACCGTCCGCGAGGCCCCAATTCCGAATCGGCACTCCGACCCGGTCGGCCCTGGGCCGGACCCGGAGATTTTCGGTCCGGCGCCCGTATTCCGCTCCCGGAGGGCGGCAACGGCTCCCGATGCGTACGGATTCCGACCCGCCTTCGTAAAACGGCCATAACTCTCTGCCTGGGGACCGGAATCATTTATATGACCACTTTTCGGACTCGGCACTCAGAGGCGCTCGTTTCCCTTCTTGGCCTCGGCGATCGGACGCCTTTTCCGGGACAAAAATCCATCGTTTCGGCCTCCGAAATTTTGGTTCCTGCCGGCGATTCGCGTTTTTTTTGCCGCGACGTTTCCCGGATCACGCGGCTCCCCTGCGGGGCCGCCGCCCACAGTCGGCCTTCTCGGCGGTCGATGGTTGCCGTCGACGCGGCTCGACGGCTCCTCCCCGCGTCGTAAATGAGTGCGCGCAAAAATGGCCGATTTCGCCAGCCCTGACGGATTACTCCCACCCCCTTCTACGGAAGAAATGGTATAACTTTCCGCCCTGGAATCAGAATCGGTTATGTGACCACTCTTCGGAATCGTCTCTCTGAGCCGGTCGAGAAGACGCCAGTTTCGCGAAATTTCGAGCCCGGCGCACGGAATGCCACCCGGGGCGTGTGTACTAGTACACCGATTTTTGCACCACTGGGTAAAACGTACATATTTCCGCGCCCGGTGATCGGAACTGCCCGTGAGGCCCCAATTCCGAATCGGAACTCTGACCCGGTGGGCCCTGGGCCAGACCCGAGATTTCGGTCCGGCGCCCGTATTCCGCTTCCGTGGGCGGCAGCGGCTCCCGATGCGCACGAATTTCGACACGCCTTCGGTGAAACGCCATAACTCTCCGCTCGGGGATCAGAATCGCTTATATGACCACTTTTCGGAATGGGAACTCAGAGGCGCTCGTCGCTAATTTTTGCCTCGGCGATCGGATGCCATTTCCGGGTCGAAAATCCATCGTTTTGGCCTCCGAAATTTCGGTTCTGTCGGCGATTCGCATTTTTTTGCCTCAACGTTTCTCGGATCACGCGGCTTCCCTGCGGGGCCGCCGCCCACAGTCGGCCCTTCTCGGCGATCGAGGGTCGCCGTCGACGCGGCCCGACGGCTCCTCCCCGCGTCGTAAACGAGTGCGCGTGAAAATGGCCGATTTCGCCACCCTTGACGGATTACTCCCACCCCCTTCTACGGAAGAAATGGGCATAACTTTCCGCCCGGGTATCAGACTCTCTTATGTGACCACTCTTCGGAATCGTCTCTCCGAGCCAGTCGAGGAGAAGACGCTAGTTTCGCGAAATTTCGAGCCTGGCGCCCGGAATGCCACCTCGGGCGCGTGTGTACTAGTACACCGATTTTCGCACCACTTGGTAAAAACGTTGATATTCCGCGCCCGGTGATCGGACCGCCCGCGAGGCCCCAATTCCGAATCGGCACTCCGAACCGGTCGGCCCTGGGCCGGACCGGAGATTTCCGGTCCGGCCCCCGTATTCCGCGGCCGGAGGGTGGCAGCGGCTCCCGATGCGCACGGATTCTGACACGCCTTCGGTAAAATGGCCATAACTCTCCGCCTGGGAACAGAATCGCTTATATGACCACTTTTCGGAATCGACACTCAGAGGCGCTCGTCGTTCATGTTTGCCTCGGCGATCGGACGCCCTTTCGGGTCGAAAATCCATCGTTCGGCCTCCGAAATTTCGGTTTCTGCCGGCGATTCACATTTTTTTGTCGCGACGTTTCGCGGATCTCGCGGCTCCCCTGCGGGGCCGCCGCCCACAGTCGGCCCTTCTCGGTGGTCGAGGGTCGCCGTCGATGCGGCCCGACGGCTCCTCCCCGCGTCGTAAACGAGTGCGCGCGAAAATGACCGATTTCGCCAGCCCTGACGATTACTCCTACCCCCTTCTACGGAAGAAAGGGCATAACTTTCCGCTCGGGTATCAGAATCGGTTATGTGACCACTCTTCGGAATCGTCTCTCCGATCTGGTCGAGGAAGACGCCAGTTTCTCAAAATTCCGAGCCCGGTGCCCGGAATGCCACCTCGGGGCGTGTGTACTAGTACACCAATTTTCGCACCACATGCGTAAAACGTGGATATTTTCGCGCCTAGGGATCGGAACCGTCCGCGAGGCCCCAATCCGAATTGGCACTCCGACCCGGTCGGCCCTTGGCCGGTCCCGGAGATTTCCTGTCCGGCGCCCGGATTCCGCTCCCGGAGGGCTGCTGGGCAGCGGCTCACGATGCGCACGGATTCCGACACGCTTTGGTAAAATGACCATAACTCTCCGCCGGGGATCGGAATCGCTATATATGACCACTTTTCGGAATCGGCACTCAGAGGCGCTCGTGCATTTATTGCCTCGGCGATCGGACGCCGTTTCCGGGTTGAAAATCCATCGTTTTGGCCTCCGAAATTTTGGTTCATGCCGGCGATTCGCATTTTTTTACCGGGACGTTTCCCGGATCACGCGGCTCCCCTGCGGGGCCAACGCCCAAAGTCGGCCCTACTCGGTGGTCGAGGGTCGCCGTCGACGCGGCCCGACGGCTCCCCCCGCGTCGGGGTAAAAAGGACGTGCGCGCGGAAAATGGCCGATTTCGCCACCCCTGACGGATTACTCCCACCCCCTTCTACGGAAGAAATGGGCATAACTTTCCGCCCGGGTATCAGACTCGCTTATGTGAACACTCTTCGGAATCGTCTCTCCAAGCCGGTCGAGAAGACGATAGTTTCGCGAAATTCCGAGCCCGGCGCCCGAAAAAATGCACCTCGGGGCGTGTGTTTAGTACACGATTTTGCACCACTTGGGTAAAACGTGGATATTTCCGCGCCCGGTGATCGGAACCGCCCGGGAGGCCCGAATTCCGAATCGGCACTCCGACCCGGTCGGCCCTGGGCCGGACCCGGGAGATTTGGGTCCGGCGCCCGTATTCCGCTCTCGGAGGGGGCGGCAGCGGCTCCCGATACGCACGAATTCCGACCGCCTTCGGTTAAAACGGCCATAACTCTCCGCCTGGGAACAGAATTGCTTATATGACCACTTTTTGGAATCGACACTCAGAGGCGCTCGTCGCCGTTGTTTGCTCGGCGATCGGACGCCGTTTCCGGGTCGAAACTCCATCGTTTTAGCCTCCGAAATTTTGGTTCCTGCCGGCGATTCACATTTTTTGTCGCAACGTTTTTCGGATCACGCGGCTCTCAGCGGGGCCGCCGCCCACAGTCGGCCCTTCTCGACGGTCGAGGGGTCACCGTCGACGCGGCCCGACGGCTCCTCCCCGCGTCGTAAACGAGGGTGCGCGCGGAAAATGGCCGATTTCGCCACCCCTGACGGATTACTACCCCCTTCTAGGAAGAAATGGACATAACTTTCCGCCCGGGTATCAGAATCGCTTATGTGACCACTCTTCGGAATCGTCTCTCCGATCGGTCGAGGAAGACGCCAGTTTCGTAAAATTCCGATCCCGGCGCCCGAAATGCCACCTCGGGGCGTGTGTACTAGTACACGATTTTCGCACCACTGGGTAAAAACGTGGATATTTCCGCGCCCGGGGATCGGAACCGCCCACGAGGCCCCAATTCCGAATCGGCACTCCGACCTGGTCGGCCCTGGGCTGGACACCGGAGATTTCTGGTCCGGCGCCCGGATTCTGCTCCCGGAGGGCTGGGCGGCAGCTCCCTCGATGCGCACGGATCCGACACGCCTTCTTTTAAAACGGCCATAACACTCCGCCCGGGGATCGGAATCGCTATATGACACTTTTTCGGAATCGGAACTCAGAGGCGCTCGTCAATCGTAATTGCCTCGACGATCGGACGCCGTTTCCGGGTTGAAAATCCATCGTTTCGGCCTCCGAAATTTTGGTCCGAGCCGGTTGAGAAGACGCCAGTTTCGCGAAATTCCGAGCTCGGCG